>JAVJIF010001566.1:0-234653 GCA_038442645.1 Agave tequilana | reverse complement strand
GATTAGGGTTTTATATAAAGTTGGGAAAAAACAGAATCCCGTCGCCCGGTCGACCGGTCCGGTCGACCAGCGCAAACAGAGAGCAACCCCACTACAGTCGGTCGACCGCTCCGGTCGGCCGGCACAGGGAAGAGTTAAAATATCTTCTCAGGCTATGTCGGTCGACCTCTCCGGTCGACCGGTATTGCCCAAAACTGACAGTAAGTAAACCAGTAAAAAAATTTTTATCTTATACTTTTAAATACAGCAGCAGGTATCTTCTCATCAAAAAGGTGTTAAACATGTTTTTAAATCATATTAGTTATAAAAATCAACAAAAATTACACATATTTTTAACTATTTATTTTTATTTATAAATAAAGCAAGATATTAGAGATGTTGAAGCCGAATACCCCGTGAAGGGTTCTGTACTTCTCGAGATTCCTCTAGATATGAGTTGAGGCGCGTAATTGCCATCTCTATTTATTTGCTTTAAAAAGATTTAAATAAATTTTGTTTAGTTTTGACAAAATACATATACAACAAAATCTAGACATGTGGACAAAAATTATATGGCATGAAAAGAAAAACATCATAATATACATGAACAAGACATACATGTAAGCATAATGGAGATGCAAGTTTACTCTAACACATATCAATATTACATAATGGTAAACTAGCAATCCTATGCATATATATATATATAAATAAAACTATTATGTGGAGAAATTACCAAACCAAGGGCATTTTCTGAAAATGGGTGCCTCTAAGATAGCGATGCAAGCGACGATATGTTCGTTAAGCGTTGATGCATCCACCACCGGGCACCATCTCCCCCTAAGTCTTGGAGGATGACGACCCACCTGTGTCAATTAAATTCGGGTGTCTTTGGTACCCATATCTTTTTGGGTCCTTTAGGGTTAGAATCTTGTCGAACCCAAACATGTTTATTTGACATGTTTAGCTTAGCATAACAAATTTTTCTAAATGGCCTTTGCGGCCACAATGAGTGCATGTGTAAATTCAACCACTACCATACATGTAGGCATGTTTATGTGTGTGTGCATGTTTGTGTGATTTAGATGCATGTTGGTGATGAGTGTGTTTCCCTTGGGTTATTCCTTTGGAAACCTAGATGCAAATTTGTTTAAATCAAAAGCACACTTTTTAAGAGTTGAGTCCAAAACATCAACTCGTTTTGGATCTCAAGAAATTCATTATTGTTGCATGATGAAATGGGGTTTTCCCTTTACAAGATATTTTATATTTTTCAAAATCAATTTTCATTTTCTCAAAAGCATTTGATAAATCATTTTTCTCTTTTAGAACATGTTCAAATTTATTTTTCAAGGAATCATTTTCCTTTTTCAATTTCTTATTTTGAGATTATGAAATCTCATATCTATGTTGTAATTCTTCGAAAAATTGAGCAAGTTCATCCATGTTAATTCATCATCATCTATAGGTTTTCTAAGCATACCTTTGATGCATCTACCCCGTGTGCCATGAAGCACATGTGTGCGGCGTCGTTCTCCTCTTCGGATTCTGACTCCGTGTCATCCCAAGTGGCCACCATAGCTTCTTCGTCTTGGCCCATTCTTTGAGGCTGTAGCTTGAAGAGCGGGGCAATCGGCGATGAGATGTCCGATCTTCTTGCAATGGAAGCACGGACCGGCTCCTCTCTTTTCCTTTCAAATCTTCCTTGAGGTTTCTCTCTTCGGAAGTTGCTTTGCCTCCCCTTCTTATAGAACATCTTGCTACCTTCCGGATGAGCATGGCAAAATCCTCATCGTAGTCTTCCGATGAGTCCTCGTCATGGGTGGATGGAGTGGCTTTGAAAGCGAGGGCTTTCTCTTGGCGCCTCCCTTTCTTCTCTAACTTTCATCTCCATCTCATGTGTTTTGAGATTGCCGATGAAGCCGGAGAAGTCCATCTCCTCCCTATCGTTGAGCTCCTTGAGGGTAGTTGCTTTACTTCCCAAGATTTGGGAAGAGCCCGAATGACCTTCCGGATCTTTTGGTCATTGTCAATCGTGTCACCTAAAGAAGATAAGGCATTAGTTATCTTAGTGAAACGGGTGAGCATGTCATCAATACATTCATTCTAAAGCATATAAAAGTTCTCATATTGAGAACGAAGCAAGTCAATCTTGGATCTTTTGACTTGGGACGTTCCCTCATGAGTCACAATCAAAACATTCCAAACCTCAAATGCCGATTTACAATTTATGATGCGTGAGAGGTCATCTTCATTTAAAGCTTGGGTTAATGAATATTGAGCCCTAGCATTAGCCTCATAGTCCTTGGTGGTATCCTCGGACCATGATCTCTCATCGGTGAGAGGTTCTACAAATTCCTTGGTAATGGCCCTAGCTACTCTAACTCCTAGGGATTTAAGAAAGAGGTTCATCTTGACCTTCCAAATGGGGAAGTTCAAACCATCAAACTTGGGTGGGGACTTGATGCTAGAAAAATCAACTGATGCCATGAATACAAATAGAATGCACAACAAATGAAAATGCAACAAATAGATATAGCCAACTATAAGGATCTCCCTAAGGTGGTTAAACCAAGTGTAAGGGTTTGGCTCTGATACCAATTGAAATCACCTAGAAGGGGGTGAATAGGTGATGGCTATATGAAATGACAATAATGCGGAATTTAAAACTATTTAAAACAATGAGCACAATTAAATAACTTGCAAGTAAATAAGCAATTTAGTAGAGCAAGTAAGAGAGAGATAGAGTTTAGAGAAAATGTGGACAATCGCAAACGCAAGGATTTTTCTGAGGTTCGAGCCACGCTCTACGTCCCCGCCTCCAACACGATGAAGGATTTCCACTATTGGTGATCCCACCAGATCCTCAATACAAGGACACACTTGTCCTATCTCTCGGTGTCGCAACAACGCTTTGAAGCACACCCGCTCACTTGAGGCCGATGCCTCTACAACTTCTCACAATAAGAAAGGTTGATCACACTTGATCAAAAAGAGCTCACTTGCACAATCCTATAACCTATATGAAGGAGATGATACTTTGGGATTGTGTAGTGCAAAAGACTAGAGAGAAGTAGAGGATTGCTTCAAGAAAGGGTTGGAAATTTTTGGCTTAAAGTGAAAATCTTTTGCTAAAAGACTAAGCTTTGAAAACTATATTTTTGCTTGTAAAGCTTGTTCTTTTAGTTTGTAGAAGTGTCCCACTATTTATAGGGGATGAAAAATGACCTACAAACCTCAAAAGAGTCGTTGGGGTGAATCCCAACAAAAACCTGTCCAGAAAAAATATAGCTGTTGGAGTCTATCAGAACTTCTGACAGCTAACGGTCGACCGGGCCGGTCGACCGCCAACTGTCAGATTTCTGACCGTTGGGGAGGTCGGTCGACTGGGCGGCCGACCGAGACCAAAACCAGAGAGCAACTCTCTGTCGGTCGACCGTTGCGGTCGGCCGAAGAAAAACAGAGAGCAAACCAAGTTTGCTCGGTCGGCCGCTCGGTCAGCCGACGTGCACACATGCACAGCGTGCACGTCGGTCGACTAGGTCGGTCGACCGGACTCTTCCAGAACTATTTTTCCAGAGTCTGCTAAAGGAAAGGGGAAATTTTGGTTAAAAGATCTTTGATTAAGGATTTATGAAATAAGGTTCTAGGACTTATAAAAACAGTGTGTGATCATAGATTAACACCCAAAAATGTTTGAACTTTATTTGATGAAAATCCTTTTTGGTAAAATGGAAAATTGGTTTTTCTAAAACTGATTTTTCCAAACATGGTTTTTCCAAAACTAGGTTAGAAATTTTGTTATAAAAATTATTTTGAAGCCATGAAGCAATACTAGATGTGTGTGTGTGACAATCCCAAGTATTCTACCTCTATCATCTAGGTTTTGACTAAATCCTCTAAAAATACTAACTAAAAAGAAAATTACAAATCTTGAATTCATCTTCATGTTTGATCCAGGAGCGCTTCTACTGTGCTAGGCTCGGGGATCCAAATCCTTTGCGGCGTCCAAAAGCGTGAGTCTTGAGTTGGAGCCGTCAAATCAACTATTATATTTACGTGAAACTTATATAAACAAAATTGTTAAAAACCTAACTAAATATGGTTTGTTATCATCAAAATGTCGGGCTAATGGCCTTTGGGCCAACAGTTTTGTGTTTTCAAGTGTGTGTTTTATGACTTATGATTTTTAGTCTCAAGGTTTTTGATGCAATTCAAATTGCTTTTACTTGTTTAATATAGCATAATTTGAGGGGGAGTTTTCACCTCTCTTTTATCTTGTTTATATAGCCTATTTATTTTCTCATCATCAAAAAGGGGAGATTGTTGGCCCAAGAGGTTACACTTTCCATTTGTTTAGAGTTTTGATGATAACAAAACACTTAAGAGCTATATTGGTACTAATAAGTTTGTTCAAGATGAGTTTCAGGTTAGTACTATTTTGAAGGCCACTGTTTAGCTTTTGCAAAACTTTCTTGGTTCATGAAGCAAATAAGGCAAAAGGCACTAGAAGGAATAATCATAGAAGAGAAGGTCTAGCATGGCATTGCATGGCTCAAGACTTCAGTTTGGCTCAAGAGACTTCATTAGATTTGTTTTTAGTTTTATAGTTTTGTCAAAGAATAGTGGATAGGTTGAAGCTAAAATACACACACATAAATTTAATACGTTTGGTTTTTGATTTAATCAATTTTGGATTTCAAGTACATATATCGGGTTTTGGATTTGAACCAGTTTTAGTTCTGCTGATCTGCTTGACACCCCTTTATAGTTGTTATCATAACTTTTTATTATTATATTCATATAACATGATTTAAATTGAATTTCAAAGATAACTTTCAGATCTAAATTTCTTATTCAATAATCATTTTCAGATTCAGATTTTAAAGATGTCAAATATTTAGTTGAACTCTATTCTTGTTCTAAAAATAACTTACAGTTTCTGTTTTGACACCTGTCAGTGTGTTATTGATAACGTTTTAATAAAAAATGATATTGAGTTGATTTTAGTTGCATTTAAAACGAAGACTTAAATATCTACAAATTATTCCTATATACCTTATTCTAAATTCGAACGTTTTCAGCCTGAAAAATGTGCTCAAAGTTGACCAATCTGTCAGATTGGCAGTAATGGCTAATTTTCTGGAGGCTGATTTTAACATGTTTTCAAAATGTGTTTAAGTTTAAAAAACGTGGTTAGCTGTATTAGAGGGTCAATTTCTTCCTCTTATATTCAGGTAAAACTTTTCTATGTTTACTCTTCCTAAATCCTATATAAAGGGGTCATTAGGGTAGAAGTTTTTACAACAACAAGCATTGGCAAAATATTCAAAGTTTTCAAAAGCTTTCAAAAGAGTTTGGTTCTTGGTTTTTGTGCTGAAGAATCTCTTATTCCTGAAGTTTTAGTTTCTAAACTCTCTAAAGTTCTTTTTCTTTTCCACTTACAATATTTGAGCTTCAATTCTAACCATTGTTCTACAGGGTTCTTGTAAGGGAAAGAGGCTTTTGCAAAAGAGAGTTTGTGGTCTTTTGATCACCAAGAAATATTTGTATTCGAGATTGTAGAGTTGGGTACTCCGGTGTGATTGTAACTCTTTGTGAAGTTATAGTGGTTAGAAATCCTTCTGGGGAAGGCGGGGGACGTAGAGCTGGGTGCTCGAACCTCGGAAAAATTCTCGGTGTTTGCGTTTGGTTTACTTGCTCTTTCTCTTGCATTATATTCTTGCTTCAATTATTTGCTTTAATTACTTGCTACAATTACTTGCTCTATATATACTCATTGCTTTATTCACTTGTTGCATATTCATATTGTCAATCAAATACTCATACAACAAGATTGCATTGCGCACCTCTAACTCTTATCAAGAGGAATCACGAGGAAGGAGTTCAGAGCCCTTCACGGGGTATTCATCTTCTAATCTTATTTTGGGTTGATTGTTGCATCATAATTTTTTAATTGTGCATTGATTAGCATTATCACCTATTCACCCTCCCTCTAGGTGATTTCAAAAACTTATGAGGTTATATATGCATTAATTAAGGATAGGCTTCATAGAAGTCATACATATGAATAAAATAATAAGATATGCAATGTAAGCTCAAGATACCTGATTGATAGTTTAAGCAGTGAGAGTTACCATCTAATTTTGGGCTAACGGGTCTTGTCTATAAGGAGGAATGAGATGGAAGCTTTCCAATGAATTGTTAAAGAACAAAGAATGGTGTTGGTGTTTTTTTTTATATTGAAAAAGAGAACGGAGAGTAAGGAAGTTATTAAAAAAAATTGAAAACTTAGAGAAGGCTTTGGAAAAGATGATTTTAAAAAGGGGGTGAAGTTTGATTTGTTATTTTTAATATATGAAAAAGATCTGGGCTCACTATCTTACTACTCAACGATATGTTCTTCTCTTGAAATTCTCAGTACCTCAACTTGATCATAGGCAATAACTTAAGCTTAGGTTCGAAAGTATTACATGAAGCAAATTAGATTGTTTGAAAATTTTAACTCTTTTTCTTAAGAAATCCTCTTGAACTGAATGTTAAATCATCAAGTTGTCTTTCAAGTATGAAATAAAAATAAGTTCTAGTGATGTTTAAAAAAATAGGAGTTTAGAAATTCAAACCCATCCTCATATGCCTTCAAGAATATTTTGAAAGAAGAAAGGCTTAGTTTAAGGCATACATATGATTTCGTTGAGTTTTTTACATCAAAACCATTCAAAACAAGAGGGATCGAAGAGAGAGATGATAGTGAGCCCAAGAACAACGAATTTAGCTACTCATGATTAAAGTAAAATAAGACATGTAAATGAAATAACTCATATTCGTGAATTGAAAAAGAAGAGAAGCGTTGAACCATTATTGATGTCACTCAACTTCAGATTACAATCACTCTTTTTCTCTCTCTCACTTGTATCTAGACTGAATTATGAATGAAAAATAGAGATACAACTTCTCAATACTATCTAACAAAGAATCAAAATTCTAAAAATAAAGAGAAAAACTTAAACTAATTTCTGGTCCGCTTTTCAGTGAGAAACCTGTCTTTTGTAGGAAAAACCCAGAGGGGAGAGGAGTGAGGAGATAAAGGGAGCAAACGCTCCCCTTATCTCCACTACCGCGGATCCGCGGCTTTTGCCGTAGATCCGCGGCAAGGATGTGGCCAAGTGGCCACATCCAAGTGGAGATCTCGATAACGTGTGGCGTTGCCTCCTTTTGTCTGACTGGATTTGTTGTTGTCTCTGATTATGATCTGATCTTAGGTGATTCTCAAGCTAACCAATTTGAATTCTTATAAAACCAAATTAACTGGTTTTATTTGATGTAATTCTCTCGATATGCTTTGCTCTTCAGCTGGAATTATCCATATCCTCCTGAATATTTATCTCTTCTTTAATTAAGATTTAAATAGAATTAAAGTGGACATTTGGGCTTATTTTTGTCCCCTTCCTTTAGCAATGGGTCTGCACATTATTAAATAAAAATAAGACTTATTAATTGGATTTATTAGATAATAAACATGATAATGTGACAATATATATGCAATATATGTGACTGATCACACCCCTACACTTATCTTTTGCTCGGCCTCGAGCAAAACATCAAAACTAATCCTAATCAATTATTGGACCACTTTCGCAGGTCACTCGATTGCACTGAGCATATGCAATAAGCCGTTAAACCTCTAGGTTACCCCTAGAGGATGAGTTTTGTCTCATGAGGGTTTTCAGTGGATTGCACCCAAAAAATCCAAAAAGAAAGAAAAAAATGTTAGTGTTTTCGAAATGCATTTTGAAAAGATAGAAATTATTTGAGGTCTTATTGTAAGAGTTTAAGTAATCTTTATGTTATAAGAAAATCAAACTTTTCATTCCTAAACTTAGTCTCTATTCAAAAACATGTCATCAATCAAAATAGGGAGTCAAATTGTATTTCTCATCTAATCTATTACTTTACCCTAAGTCATATACACCTTCGTGACCGTGAAGTTTTGACTAAGGGTTCTTTAATTTTAACTCTTATGCCTTATTTATTTTTATTTTTGGTGGTATTTATTGTTAGCCCAGAGGCCTTTCACCTTAGTTTTAATGATGACTAACTTATGAAGGTTAGTTTCCTAATGATCTTGCTTATATATAACCTCATAAGTTTTATCATCATCAAAAGGGGAGAGATTGTTAGTCCAGAGGTCTTTCACCTTAGTTTTGATGATGACTAACTTATGAAGGTTAGTTTACTAATGATCTTACATATATATAACCTCATAAGTTTTGTCATCATCAAAAAGGGGGAGATTGTTAGCCCAGAGGCCTTTCACCTTAGTTATGATGATGACTAACTTATGAAGGTTAGTTTACTAATGATCTTATATTTACATAGCTTCAGTTATTGATCAAGATATTAGTAGGTGTTTAGCTTCAACAAAGGAGTTTTGGAGCTGTCTCATGTAGATTCAAGAGCTCGCGCATCAAGATCGCATCTAGCACTCCGTTGGAGTCAAGCTCGTTGGATCGTGTTTGGATCGGGTCGTCTTGAAGATGAGGATTGACAAGAAGACTTCAGTTTATTTAGATCTTGTATAAATATAGATAGTGTTAATATGCTCAAGTTCACACACACAAGTTCGATATGTTTGGTTTTCGATTTAATCGGTTTGGATTTCAGCTATACATATATATAGTTTTCATGAATAGATGAATCAAAACAAGTTTACATGGTTTAATGTATATTAGATTTCATCTATATACATATATGCTTCATATATTAAGAAAAACTTATTTTGATAATCCTATTCATTGTTTTAGAGTTTTGTATTAAAAAAATTTATTTTTGGATTTCATGTTAAAAACATACATATATCAATTACATGTGTATTAGATTCTATCCATATACAATATGCTTCAAATGTGTTTTAAATATCTTATTTTTGTATTTATACAAGTTTGGGAAAAATCGGATTTCCATTTCAAAGTTTGGTTTTCAAAAAATACCGTTTTTATTTAAGGCCAAAATTTTAAATCACAAAAATGGTTCAAATGGTTTATAATATGCGTTGATTTTTGGTTACACATATTTATTATTCAAAGATCTTACGAGAACTTATTTTTGTGAAATTTATGAGTATTTATAGGATTTTATTGGAATTAAAATACCTAAGTTTTCAGTTCTGAAAAATCCAGCCAGACCACTGGCGGTCGACCAAACCAGTGGTCGGTCGACCGGCTAGTCGACTGATGTGCACGAGACATGCACAAAGGACCACCCCAGTAGGCCGATCGACTGCACGGTCAACCGATGTGCACGAGATGTGCACAAAGGACCAGCCTAGTAGGCCAGTCGACCGCACGGTCGACTGACTGAAAGCACCCAACTCTCGGGTGCTGCCGGTCGACCGGGCGGTTGACCGACAGGCATGGCCCGGTCGACCGAGCGGTCCACCAGAGGCACAACGGTCAGAAATATAACCGTTGCGCCGGTCGATCGGAATGACCTTTCAAGCTGCCTACGGCTAGTTTTTGAGAGAGGCTATAAATAAGCCATCTCTTGGGCTATTTTCAATAAGGATTTTAAGAGCAAATTTTCCCATCTATACAAGTGATTTAGCAGCAAGTTTTTGAAGATTTTTTGTGCCAAAAGATTTATCTTTATTTTGTTTTCAAGGGTTAAAAAATCAAAGAAAAATAGAGTCATTGGGAATTTGGTTTTGATCTTCATTTCTATCTTCTTCTAGCATTTTTTTCTAAGTATTTTTCTTTATGATTTGTTTTTTAAACACCTTGTTTTCTCACACTTGAGCTATCATTTCTATTCTATCTATAGGATCTTATTTTTATGAGAATTATAGTTTGTGGTCTATTGTACTAAGAGTTGTTTGTGATCTATTGTGATCACCAAGTTGTAATCTTCTTTTTGCTTTGACTTTGTGCCTATCCCTCTAGTGTAGAGGTGATTGAGTTTTGGATCTGTGGCCATCCCTCTTTGTGTAGAGGTGATTGTGGTTGAGTTTGGCTTAGTGCCTTATCCCTCTTGTGTAGAGGTGATTGTTGTTTGGCTTAGTGCTTATCCCTCTTGTGTAGAGGTGATTATTGTTTTGGCTTTGTGCTTTTATTCCTCTTGTGTAGAGATGATTGTTGTTTTGGCTTTGTGCCTTACCTCTCGTGTAGAGGTGGTTGTGTTGGAGAGAAAAGTTGTGTACTCCTAACCTTGTACTTGCAAATTCCTCAGTGGAAGTTCCCTGTGTGGGAGGTCCTGTGTGGACATAGTGGAAATCCTTCTGTGTGAAGGCGGGGACGTAGAGCAATGGCTTGAACCTCAAAACATATCTTCATGTTTACGTTTGATCCACTATCTCTAAACTCTATCTCTCTTATATCTTTCATTGCTTCATATTTCATATCACTTATATGCTTGGTATTGATTGTGTGCCCTCACTAGTGTTGAACCAAGAGAGCTTTATATAGCACCTCAAGTCTTATTTAGAATAATCTAGAGGAGATAGTCCAGAACCCGTCACCGGGAATTCGTCTACACTCTTTGGTTATACATAATGTGTTGTAATTAGTTTTAATTTCGCATCATTTGTCATTAGATTAGCTATACACCTATTCAACCCCTTTCTAGGTGTATTTTTAATTCCTTAATTCCATTAGGCTTTCTAATCTACCCATGTAACGAGCCTTTAGTCAGTGACACCCAAACCGGACAGTCTTAGGGCACCAGGTGAGAAAACGCCCCTAAGGACTTAAACACTCAAGCAAGCAAAGGCCACGAAATCAAGGATTTTTATTATAAAATGTACCCCTTTTAAGCGTGAATACTTATGCTTCATGAGGCACAAATACCCAGCTGAATCAGAGGATATATATATTTCTTTTTCAAACTTATCTAATCATCTTTTGCATAAATACCAAGACTTGCTTAGGCCAAAACACCGAGCTAATCAATAATTAGATTTATTTATTTTTTTATACAAATTTTTTTATAAGGCGTAAGAATCTTTGTTTTTAAACCCTAAGTGTATAAGTGTATAAATTGTGCATATTTCATCAAGATAAAGATCAAGACTAAATTACTTTCACAAATTTTCTTCCTAACCCTAAAAATCAAACAAGTCATCTTATTTTGATCAAGTATGAGAAATTCTAATTATGATTCTCCCAGTCCTTAAAATTGACTTAATTTTTTTAAAAATACATCAAAATATTGTTCCTTTTTTCAAAAAGTTTTTTTCTTTTTTTATTTATTATTTTTTATAGCTATATTAGTCATGTTAGTGCCCTCCCCCACACTTATATCATGCATTGTCCTCAATGTATGGTTGTAATGCATGAATGCATGAAATAAAGTTAAAAAAGAGGTGCATAATATATATATATATATATATATATATATATATATATATATATATATATATATATATATATATATATATAGTATACAAAAATATATACAACATCATGTTTCTCCCACACCTAGATCTTTTTAGGTCTCTTCTCTCTAGCTCACGTCTCATCATTCCAATAAGTTCTCTTTATAGGGATAGTAGGGAGGCCAATCTTTTTACCATTATAGCTCTCTTCCTCCCCAGTCTCACCTTCCTTAAGCTTTTCTTCCTCATATATCTACATCCATTATTCAAAAATTGATCACCATAACACTTCTCAGTTGGAACTTCCTCACTATGAATGCCTATGAATTCTAACTCAGTTCTATATATCTCCTCAAAACTTAGATCAACACTTTCCCCTGGAGTGTGTAATTAACCAAAATATCCCTAATCGGTCCATCCAAACTCATGAGTTCTTCGAAGAGGTTTTCAAAGATTAGGTCAATTGGAGGTTCTTGAATTATATTCTCATGCGATATATCATTGATTGGCTCATCGAAAGTAAAGATATTCAAATCAAATTTCCCTATTTTAAAAGGGACTCTAAAATTAGGATCTCCAACATATGTCTTCTCATTAATATAATCACATTCATTGTTAAATAATTCATCAAGAAACAGAGACTCATTCTCTATATCTTCACTTTCTTCATCACAATTATTTTTAACGAAGTTTACCTCAAACGTTTAGTCTCTTATCTTATGAGGTTGGTTTTTTAAGTTAAAAACATTGACTTCTCTAGTCATGTTCCAAAGGTTAACCTCATGGACCCATTCCTACAATTGATAATAGCATTGGCAGTAGCAAGGAATGGGCGCTCTAAGACAATAGGAGTTTGAACCCTAAGATTGGATACAGGTTGTGTCTCAAGAACTTGAAATCAACAGGGTAGATAGACTTCCTGACCCGAATAAGGACATCATTAATTTTCCCTTAGGAACTTTCACTGAACAGTCAGCTAGTTGGATTGTGACTCGAGTTGGACTAAGATCGCCCAACCCAAGTTGTTGATAAACTGATAATGGAAGCAAGTTGATACTTACCTCCAAGTCAAAAAGTGCACGACTAATCTCGACTTGTCCTATAGTGCAGGCAATAGTGGGACAACCGAATCCTTGTATTTGACAGGGATCAGACCTGACTGTAACTCATTAATGTTAGTGTCTAAGAAGACTTTCTTGGGTACATTAGTCTTTCTCTTCTTGGTGCACATTGTTGGCTCAGAGGCCCATCACTCTAGTTTTGATGATGAGTAACTCATGTAATTATAGTACTAATGATCTTGTGTTTAATTAGTCTCAGATATTTGATCAAGATCTTAGTTGGTGTTTAGCTTCAATAAAGGATTTAAAATCCAGTTTTGGAGCAACACATGTTGATTCAAGAGCTCGTGCATCAAGATGGCATCAAGTACTCAAGAGGAGTCTAACTCATTGGATCAAGATTTGGACCAAGTCAAGAAGGAGAAGAAGATTTCCAAGAAGACTTGTGTTGTGTCATATTTGTAAGTGTCAAGATTTTGTTTCTAGATAAAATGTAAAGGATAGATTAGTTGGTGGATTGTTCAAGTTCATATACACTCACATACAAGATTTATATGTGTTTTCATAAAAGAGTTTTTGTTTTAGAAAATACCGGTTTTGATTTTTAAGCTTCAAAATATACATGTGTTTTATCAAAACTTATTTTAGAATTTATTGACAAAACCATAGAATTTCGTCATATATGTGTAGTGGATCATATCCATACATACTAAGCTTCAAAAGTGTTTAAAATATCTTGTTTTATTTTTGGAGAAGTTTTGGAAAAATTGATTTTGAAAAATACAGATTTTTGTTTTAGCCAAAATTTCTATATTACAAAAATAGTTCAAAATATCTGTAATGTGTTTTGATTTTTAATCAAACATGTTTGTATATCAAAGTATATTAATGAAATTATTTTTGTAGAATTTATGAGAATTTATGGTATTTTATGGAAGGTAAAAAGACCAAGTTTTAATCCCTGAAAAATGTTAGACCAGGTCTTCTTCCGGTCGACCGGACGGTCGACCGAGGCAGAAGTCGGTCGATGATTAGTCTACGATTATGCATTATTATATCGCATTCTCTCACCGATTTATGAATAAATTATCGTCTAAATTGTGTTTTGGTCTTAATTGCAGGTAGATCCAAAGTCCAAGGGCAAAGATGGAATAAGAGCCTAATTCATCCCAATTTATGGTAATTAATCCCGCATTACTTGGAGGCCAAGGATTATCTAGAAGATTCATTGAACCTAGCCTCCTGCACATGTCAGACGAATATTCGGGCGAAATTACCAGAAACAGCATATACCCTGCACATTCTCGAAGCCAGACGGAGCCCCGGAAGAAATCCAGGGACCCATCTCCCTACTATTGCCGCGTGGAGCCACGCGTCGATTTTCGACGCGTGGTCCCGTCTCGTCTTCTGGATGCTTCCTGGGCTTATAAAAACCCCTGCAGAGAGCCAAAACGCAAGCAGTTTTCGTTTTTAGGAGTAGGTACAGATTTTAGGAGTAGTGTAGGTGAGTGTTCTTCATTTCTTATATTTTCATTTCTTTTTCTTAGATCATTGTAGTAGGGCTGAGTGATTTCTAGAGAGAGAGAAAGCAAGGGATTGATGTAATAGAGAGTGACACTCTATGTAAAGATGCCTCCTTTCTCTTCCAATGTAATCTCCTTCACCTTCTACATGATTTCTTGCTAGTTTTTCTTCTCATGGCAATCTAACTACTAACCACTAACCATCTAACCACTTACTTGATAATCCACATGAATCGGGTTGCCTCTACAAGGCCTTGTTCTTGCAAGAGCCATTGATGGCCAAAGATGATGGGTTCTAACATCTAACTTGCTAACTTGCTAACTTGCTAACCAAGCTAACTCTCTTTTATTTCATGCTCTTTTATTTCATGCTAGTAGTGTAATGAGTGATGCTTGTATTAGCTGTTCTTGATGCAATGTTTTGATTGTGATGAACCATCCATGAGCCATGCTTTGTATCGTCTCTTGGAGCCAAAGATTGTGATGGCCGAGGATCAAAATGTGAGGCAACTATCTCGAAGAGGTTAGCATGGTTAGTGGAGTATTTAGTAGTTAGTAGCCATGAGTTTTCTTCTACTTTGTTTTAGAAATCGTTTTCAAGCTCCTCTTCTTATTTTCCCATAGATGTTTTCATCGCGCTTCTTCACCTACCACATGCTTGTTTTCCTTTTCTTTTCTTTTCATTCTCTTTATCATTCTTTCAACATAGAAGAAGTGTTAACAACTGACGTGAATAGAAACTGTTAATGCTTCTATCGCCTCCCTTCCCTGTGGACACGACCCGTTAAGCCAATGTTATAACGGAAGTATCGAGGGTACATTAGCACACTCGAGCTTTTCATTTGATTTCATATAATACACACATTTGAGTGCTAGTTTCGCCCCGATCAATTTTTGGCGCCGTTGCCGGGGAAGGGAATGGTTTTGTTTTCACGTTTTTGTTAACATTGTCTTCTCTGTTTTGGTGTGCAGGGCAATATTTACAGGTGCTTAACATTGCAGAATAAACCCTAGCTTTGCACCTCCCTGCTCTAGAAAGCAGGGCCCCAGATTCTAAAGACAAGCCGCGGAACCGCGACTTTTGCCACGAAACCGCGGCAATTTTGTGAACATTGTAAATTTTGTTGTTCTGGGATGTGTTGATTGTAATAGCTAGTATATTTGTGCTGCTATTTTTTCTGCTGTGATTGCCTACACACCATAATAAATAAAAGAACTAAAATACGGTATTTGGACGCTTTTAAAACAGTTTAGACATTTGCATTTAGGCACGTGTCAATTCAATTCCAATATACTGTATTTTGTTCTGTTGTTGTGATCTGGATGGAGATGTACATATGGCATTGCATATAGCATAGGACAAACACGTGGGTGATTTATCGCTTTGTGTTATATTCTTGTTTATATTGCACACTTGCACAAATTGAACTTAAGGGCAAACTCCAAACAAGATAAGGTGGGGTTTCATCACTCTTCCTTAGCCCAAAAATCATCTCCCCACTCACACAACCCAAGCCCTAATAAAATTTGAATAGACGTTGGCCCCTAGGGACATTACATCTAGGTCTAGGTCAACGCTCCTATTGGCTTGGTTTTGCTTTTTCTTTTCTTTTTGTTTGTTGTTTGATTTTTCTTTTGTTTGTGATTATTTGTGAAATGGCATTCAACAATAACAATTCTTTCAATCCGAACATGAATCCATATTTCACACCAACTCCATTTGGTTCGGATAATTCCAACCAGGAGTTTTTACAATATGCACCAACCAAATACACCGAGTTGGCCTTATCCGAATCAATACAACCCATACCCACATTCTTATGACTATAATTTTCAAAATAATTTCAACTCGTCACAGAGTCAATGGGGATTCACTTCCCCCGAGTTTAATTATCAACCTCCTTGTCCCCCATGTCCACCTTGTCCATCATATTCACCTTATCCACAATATTCATTCCCCGATTTCGCTTCTTATACTCCTTTTTCTGAACCACCAATTGAAGAAAAATCTGAGTTACTAAAGAGTTTAGAAGCCAATCTACAGAGGGCCGAGCAACAACTTCAAGAAACATTGGCCTCTCCAATTCCACAGTATTTTCAAGAGTCTTACTCAGTTCCACCTCCTCATAATGAACAATCATTTGCCTTGGAAACGAGTAAAGAACTCTTGTGTGAGTCCAAGCTTCAATCTCCACACATTTTTGACTCACATTATTCACAAAATTTTCAAAACCAAGATTCTTATACTCCCATTCTAGAGCAACCACTTGGAGATACATCATATCTAGATAAGAGTTTGGATATCTTGCAGGAGTCTTTATTACAATGTCAAAAATCACATGCCGAGTCTATCAATAAGGTGGAAGAACAATTTAGTCAATTGGTTAACATTCTTAGGAATGAGGAAACTCTATCTTATCAACCTTTGACCAATTCAACTGTGCCAAACTTTATTGATATGACCCAAGACTCTTGTCATTTTGGAAATCAAGATTCAATTTCAGCACACCCACCTGAAAATCCCATTGACATTTTGGCAAGTTATCCTTTTCCTGAAATTGAACTTGAGCATGAATATGATCATGAACCTCAAATTAGTGATTCAATCTACTTCCTGATTCAATTATGACTCCGGTATCTTCACCTGATTTCAATCCTTTTCCCAAGTCAGTATTGAATCCTGTACCAATTCATTGTGAAATTGAATCACCAATCATTCATGATGATCATATTGAACTTGACAAATTTTATACTTTTGAAAGTCCCATTGATAAATTGGCAAGTTCTCATTTTTGTGGAATTGAACTGAATGAGGAATGTGACTTTGATCCTCCAATTTGTGATCTTGTTCAAATTCCCGAATCACTATTGACTCCTGTTATGTTACCCAATTTGAGCAACATTTTAGAGTCAGTTTTGATTCCCATACCTGTCATTCCTGAACTTGAATCACCACTCTTAGAAAGTCACATTCCATCATGGGGAAATGAATGTGGACCTAAGCTTCATCTTCTTGATTTGGACCCACTTCCTGAACCGATCTCGACTCCCAAACCTTTACTTGACTTGAGTCATTTTTCTGAGTCGATATTAGTTCCTGTACTTCCTGAGTCCAAATCAATCATTCCATTCTGGGACAAGGATTTTGAAAAATTTAACTCCGAAATTATTTTGAAAATTGGAAATTGGATGGGGTAAAATTGTTAATAAAAATCATTCATGCATACATCTTTTTAGTGGGTTGTATTATGGAGGTTTCTGGTGGGTTCCTCCGGACTCCACGCAAGACTGATTGGGCTGCATTTCGTGGACCAATCCGACCACCACCGGAACCACCACCTTGAGGTGATTTTCCTTCCCTCTCTATTTTGTTTTATGCATACATATATCACGATGCATTGAGGACAATGCATGAGATAAGTGTGGGGGAGGGTTTACTAACTTAGAGTTTTTAGATTTTCTTTCTTTTACACTTCTTTTAGAAATCTTCCCTTTTGTATAGGAATTTTCTCTTTCTTTAAAAACTTTTTGAAATAAGAGACAAAGTTTTCATCTATTTTTAAGAAAATTAAGATGATCTTAGAAATTAAGAAAGCCTTAATTATGACATCTTAAACCTAGTTGAAATAATGGATCTTGTTTAAAATTATAGGCTAAGTAAGGTAAATTGGGGAGATAATTTTATCTTGAATTTTTTGCCTTAGATAGTATGCACATCGCACTTACACAATTTTTGGATGGAAACAAAGACCTAAAATGCCATAAAGTAAATAATATATATATATATATATATATATATATATATATATATATATATATATATATATATATATATATATATATAACATCACTTATTAAGCTGGATAACTATGCCTCAAGAAGCATGATTATTCACGCCTAACGATGGTCAAAAGAATCAAATAATCCCTCTTAGTTTTGTGGCCTTGTTTACTTGAGTCCTTAAACCGAGGGATGTTTTCTCATCTGGTGCCCTAAAACCATCTGGTCTGGGAGTCATCGGTTATAGGCTCACTACATGGGTGAACTAGAAAGCCTAAGAAAACTAAGGGAAGAAGAAAAAAAAGTAAAAAGAAAAAAGAAAAAAGAAAAGAATATAAATATATATAAATAAATGGCTTGATGGTTAGAGTTGAAATCCAAGAAATTTTCACTATCACAAAATGCATATTATCTAGGTTTTTATAAGAGATAAAATATTCAATCCAATTTTGAATTCTTACCTTAATTGAAGACAAGATCTTGCATAGAGACTAAGTTTAAGGAAGATTGATTTGTGGTGGACTTATGACCTTAGATCACTTATATTTTTGCAAAAATATTTTGAAAACTTGTCTCTCTTTCAAAATGCGTTTTCAAAATACTAACATTTGTCTTCTTTCTTTATGGATTTTGTGGGTGCAATCCGCTGAAAACCCTCAGGAGACAACACTCCTCCTCTAGGGCAACCTAGAGGTTTAACGGCTTGTTGCACACGCTCAGTGCAATCGCGTCACCTGCGAAAGTGGTGTAATAACATTTGTAGTATAGTTTTTTCTTTTCTTGTTTTGCTCGGGACGAGCAAAAGAATAAGTGTGGGGGTGTGATTAGTCTACGATTATGCATTATTATATCGCATTCTCTCACCGATTTATGAATAAATTATCGTCTAAATCGTGTTTTGGTCTTAATTGCAGGTAGATCCAAAGTCCAAAGGCAAAGATGGAATAAGAGCCTAATTCATCCCAATTTATGGTAATTAATCCCGCATTACTTGGAGGCCAAGGATTATCTAGAAGATTCATTGAACCTAGCCTCCTGCACATGTCAGACGAATATTCGGGTGAAATTACCAGAAACAGCATATACCCTGCATATTCTCGA
The DNA here is from genome assembly GCA_038442645.1 of Agave tequilana. Lineage (NCBI taxonomy): Eukaryota > Viridiplantae > Streptophyta > Magnoliopsida > Asparagales > Asparagaceae > Agave > Agave tequilana. The sequence goes on along the minus strand of JAVJIF010001566.1, from coordinate 215,841 downwards.
AGCCAGACGGAGCCCCAGAAGAAATCCAGGGACCCATCTCCCTACTATTGCCGCGGAAACACAGCAATAGCCGCGTTTCCGCGGCAAAGCTGTGGAGCCACGCGTCGATTTTTGACGCGTGGCCCCGTCTCGTCTTCTGGATGCTTCCTGGGCTTATAAAAACCCCTGCAGAGAGCCAAAACGCAAGCAGTTTTCGTTTTTAGGAGTAGGTACAGATTTTAGGAGTAGTGTAGGTGAGTGTTCTTCATTTCTTGTATTTTCATTTCTTTTTCTTAGATCATTGTAGTAGGGCTGAGTGATTTCTAGAGAGAGAAAGCAAGGGATTGATGTAATAGAGAGTGACACTCTATGTAAAGATGCCTCCTTTCTCTTCCAATGTAATCTCCTTCACCTTCTACATGATTTCTTGCTAGTTTTTCTTCTCATGGCAATCTAACTACTAACCACTAACCATCTAACCACTTACTTAATAATCCACATGAATCGGGTTGCCTCTACAAGGCCTTGTTCTTGCAAGAGCCATTGATGGCCAAAGATGATGGGTTCTAACATCTAACTTGCTAACTTGCTATCTTGCTAACCAAGCTAACTCTCTTTTATTTCATGCTCTTTTATTTCATGCTAGTAGTGTAATGAGTGATGCTTGTATTAGCTTGTTCTTGATGCAATGTTTTGATTGTGATGAACCATCCATGAGCCATGCTTTGTATCGTCTCTGGAGCCAAGGATTGTGATGACCGAGGATCAAAATGTGAGGCAACTATCTCGAAGAGGTTAGCATGGTTAGTGGAGTATTTAGTAGTTAGTAGCCATGAGTTTCTTTTACTTTGTTTTAGAAATCGTTTTCAAGCTCCTCTTCTTATTTTCCCATCGATGTTTTCATTGCGCTTCTTCACCTACCACATGCTTGTTTTCCTTTCTTTTCTTTTCATTCTCTTTATCATTCTTTCAACATAGAAGAAGTGTTAACAACTGACGTGAATAGAGACTGTTAATGCTTCTATCGCCTCCCTTCCCTGTGGATACGACCCGTTAAGCCAATGCTATAACGGAAGTATCGAGGGTACATTAGCACACTCGAGCTTTTCATTTGATTTCATATAATACACACTTTTGAGTGCTAGTTTCGCCCCGATCAGTCGACTGGTCCGGTCGACCGATATGCATAGACGTGCACGGCCTATTTGGCTGGAGGGCCGGTCGACCGACCTGGTCGACCGCCAGAGAGCTCTGCTCTCTGGATCTGGCCCCAGTCGACCGGGCGGTCGACCAGCAAAGAGCTTCTGCTCTCTGTATCCAGGCCTCGGTTGACCGGGCGGTCGACGGATGGCACAACGGTCAGAAATCTGACCGTTGGTCGGTCGACCGGGCGATCGCCGACAGTAGAGTTTTCTTTTGAGTTGGACCCCAACGGCTATATTTTTTAGGCCTATAAATTCAGGCTATTTTGGGCTGTTTTAAACTAGATTTTAAGTGGGTTTTCAAGCTAGTTTTTCCTACCTTTCTAAGTATTTATCTCCACTTATTTTAGAGCTAAACTTCCATATCAAAAGAAGAGTTTTTTAAGAGTGTTTTAAAAAAGAGATTTCTTGAGTTTTTCACCACAAATTCGATCCAAGTTTTTCTCACGCATACTTGAACTATCCATTGCTACATCAATCCTATAAGGATCTTTGTTGTGAGAGAGTTTTAGATGATCAAAGTGTTTAGATCACCAAGTGTTCTACTTTGTATTTGAGGATAAGAACTTGCGGGTTCGTGTTGTTTTGAGTTCTTGTGGGAGCTCGGTATAAAGGTGCGGCCTCGGCAAGCTAGTGTGCTTGCGTGTGCAGTTCTTGCGGGAACAAGAGAGGGACTAGTGAGTCCAAGAGTTCTAGTGTGAACTCCTTGTAGGTGTTGCGGCACCGAGTGATCCGGTGGGATCGATTCTAGTGGAAATCCTTCATAGTGTTGAAGGTGGGGACGTAGAGCAAGGGTGCTCGAACCTCAAAACAAATCTCCCATGTTTGCGATTGCTCTCTCTATCTCTCACTTGTGTTTATATCTTGCATGCTTACATTGCTTTTATTTTTATATGCTTGATATATCTTGTGCTATATTGATACATGCTTGGGATTGTTTGCTCGCACTTGTATTCAACCAAGAGAGCCATAGTGGCACCTCAACTCTTATCTAGAGGAATCATCAGGAGATAATCCAGAGCCCTTCACCGAGAATTCAGCTATACTCTTTGGTTATACCTTGTGTGTTTAGCTTAATAGTTTTAGTTTGCTTAAATAGTTTTTAATTCCGCATTAGTTTCTCATTAGATTAGCTTATCATCTGTTTACCCCCACTCTAGGTGATTCTAAGTGGTATCGGAGCTTGGTGCTCTTGATTTGGGTCTAACAACCTAGAGTTAAAGATCCTTATTTTTAGATAATCACAATATTTGTACACACACATGGATTTCATGTCACCTCGCATGTTTGATATTCTTAACATCCAAACTTGGAAAGTTAAGATGTCAATGTACCTCAATCCCTAGGTATTCATGTTTATTTTGCCACTATTAAAAATTCATATTGTTTAAATGGCAAAAGTCTTGAGGGTAATGTAAACCCTTCATGCTTTAAAGAGTACCCTAAATTATGAATATTTATCTAGGGTTGCTAATTTTGATTCGGCTTTTTTAATATAGAACACTATAGTCTCCCTTGGCGAACAAGAGCAATACTATGTGGGGAGCGACTCGGATGATGGAAGTGATGCTTCCAACTTATGCTACATGGTCCAAGGGGATAACCCCCTTGAGGTAAATTCCGAATTCGAGCTTGATGAGGATGTTTACCTGTCATATGATGAACTTGCTTTATTTTTTAACAACTCCTTGAAAAATATGATTTGCTTAAAAAGGACCATAAAAAATTGAAAAATAAATATGAGTCCATTTCAAAAGAAAAAGATTCTTTTCAAAATAAATTGAAAAACATCTCTAAAGAAAATGAATCTTTGAAAAAGGAGAATATTTTCTTATTTTCTAAACTAAATAATCTTTGTGAAGGAAATAATTCTTTGAAAAATAAAATCAACTTGGTGGAAAAAGAAAAAGAAATTGCTTTGGAAGAAAACAACTCTTTAAAAAGAAAAATTGTTTCAAAAGAAAAAGAAAATAGCTCTAAAAAGAAAAAGATTGTTGATTCTCATACTTGCCATGCTCTTCATGCCACTATTGATAAAGATTAGATTCAATTTTTGAAAAATAGAATAAATTGTTTGAGCTCAACTTTGAGGAATTGTACATTTAATCATAATAGATTGGAAACCTTGTTTCAAAAGAAACAAGCTCCACATGTTTATGCACATCACCCATGACATACATATGCACACTTTGAACATCATGATCACACTCATTCTCATGTGCATACTAGAGTGTACAAATGTACACATTGCTGCCGTAAAGGCCATTTAGCAAAGTTTTGTTTGATAAAATAAATCATATAAATTTTTCTAATAAAAATGTTTGGGTTCCAAATAATGCTAACCCCCGTGGACCCAAAAGAAAATGGGTATCAAAATTCTCACCTCTTGTGTTTGATGTTGGTGTGGGCTCTAACATGACTTGAGAGGATTGGTACCTTGGTGGTGGATGCAAGAGCTAGATAGACATACCCTATTGATGCATCACTATCAAGAAAGTATTGGTGGGAGGACCACCATGTTTTTGGAGACTTAGAGATTAGTGCATTTGGTTTGGTAACTATCTCTAAACTCCTATTTAGTTTACATGCTTTTACATAGATAATAATTTTAGCATGTTTTAGTTTTGTGCTTCTTGTGGTGAATACTTGTTTAAATGAACTTTTCATTAGAACTTGTGTATATATTTGTACAAGTAGTGAGCAACAATTGATTCTTATTTGTTTGTATCTTATTGCTCCTTTGTACTCATTACATGTACATGTATAATCTAGTTTTGATGGTTCCTTCATATACACTTGTCTTCCCTATTTTTATGCATGTTTTGCTTCATGTATATGTTAATTCTTGTCTAAAACTAATAAATATACATGAATACCCTTGAGTCACTTGCCTTCATGCAAATTACATTATAAACTCGTTTGTGTTTAGGATATGTATGTATATTATTAGTTTTGATAGAACATACATATACCTTGAAGGTTGATTTTTATGATTTTCATATTTGTTTGATAAAAAGAAATTCATGTTTATTTTGAGCCTTATTGATCATTTCATGAAAATGCTATTTACATAAATCTTGTGCACTCACACTTCATTGGTTTACTCATGACATTGCTTTCATGAGAATTTTTTAGCTTTATAGATTTCGAGTGTCAACTCTTGTGTTTTTCGCATGGTTCATGAGATATATATGATTTGGATTCATGTTTGAAGAATATTTAACTAGTTTCTTCAAAAATTACTTTAAACTAGTTATTTATACTTCATTTGGTAGTGTTTTCAAAATACAACTATTTTTAAATCTTATTTTTGAAAACTTCTACCCTTTAAGGGCGGTTGGATGGGCGACCATACCTTGTGAGCCTTATTGAAAATCTTTTTAACTTGTGCAGGAATAGGATGGATAGATATGAGTTATACACATGTTCTTCATGGAATTCTATTTTTGGATACTCATATTTGTTTTCTATATATGTATGTTTCAAAATCTCAAATAATATCAATTTCAATTGGTATTTTCTTTTTCATGCATATATATATATATATATATATATATATATATATATATATATATATATATATATATATATATATATATATATATGTATATGTTTTGATTGTACTTGATTTACAATATATTTCAATTGGTATCAAAAATACAAAACGTTTTACTTTCATTGGTATCTTAAAATTCTGTTTATTTACAAGTGGTATCTCAAAATTTATTTTGTTGACTTAAGAAAATTCAAAAAATTTGTTTTAAAGTGATTTCAAAGTTATTTTGATTTGAATTGCCTATATGCAAGGGGAGCTTAACATCTCTTCTATATATAGATTTATGTTGAGTGTATCTTATATTGAGGAGCTTGACATCTCTTCTTTATATGGTACACGTGTGTAGGGGAGCTTAACATCTCCGCTTATACATTGTATATTATGCTTTATGCAAGTTAGGGTCTTGTCATCCCTTCTTCATGTAATGCATGTATGCAGGGGGAGTTAACTTTATATCTCTCCTCTTCATGAATGTATATCGCATATACATCCTTCTTGTTTAATTTGACAAAAAGGGGGAGAATTATTTTTTGAGTTTAATTATGCCCCTTTGTTGATGATTTGACAAAAAGGGGGAGAGAAATTTAGAGATTTATATATGCATGTTTATTTCATTTCCTTATTTTATACAAAAAGGGGGAGAAGATTTTGGAGAGTTTTGTTTATGCATGTATGTTTTTTTTATGCAAAAGGGGGAGAAGAAGTTGATGCATGTTTATCTCCTTATTTATGCATACATTTTTGTTTAGTTTATGCACTTCATTGAATATCTATTTGTTTATTGTTATGCATGAGTTAAGGGGGAGCTTCTATGAAGCTTAACTTTAATCCATGCATATATAACTCCATGAGTTTTGTTATCATCAAAAGGGGGGATTGTTGGCCCAGAGGCCCATCACTCTAGTTTTGATGATGATTAACTCATATAGTTATAGTACTAATAATCTTATATTTAATTAGTCTCAGATATTTGATCAAGATCTTAGTTGGTGTTTAGCTTCAACAAAGGATTTAAAGTTCAGTTTTGGAGCTAGCACATATTGATTTAAGCGCTCGCGCATCAAGATTGCATCAAGTACTCAAGAGGAGTCTAACTCATTGGATCAAGGTTTGGACTAAGTCAAGAAGGAGAAGATGATTTTCAAAGAGAAGATTTTCAAGAAGACTTGTGCAATGTTTGTAAGTGTCAAGATTTTATTTTTAGATAAAATATAAAGGATAGATTAGTTTGGTGGATTGCTCAAGTTCATATATACTCACATATAAGATTTATATGTGTTTTCATAAAAGAGTTTTTGTTTTAGAAAATACCGGTTTGGATTTTAAGCTTCAAAATATACATGTGTTTTATCAAAATTTATTTTAGAGTTTATTGTCAAAAACATAGATATTTCATCATATATGTGTAGTGGACCATATCCATACACACTAAGCTTCAAAAGTTTTTAAAATATCATGTTTTGTATTTCAAGAAGTTTTGGAAAAATTGATTTTGAAAAATACAGAATTTTGTTTTAGCCAAAATTTCTATATTACAAAATAAGTTCAAAATGTTTGTAATGTGTTTTGATTTTTAATCAAACATGTTTGTATATCAAAATATATTAATGAACTTATTTTTGTAGAATTATGAGAACTTATGGGATTTTATGAAAGGTAAAAATTTCAAGTTTTAATCTCTGAAAAATGTTGGACCAGGTCACCGGACGGTCGACCGAGGTAAAAAGTTGGTCGACCGGTCCGGTCGACTGATGTGCATAGACGTGCACGACCTGTTTGGCTGGAGGACCGATCGACCAACCCGATCGACCGCCAGAGAGCTCTGCTCTCTGGATCTGGCCCCCATCGACCGGGCGATCGACCGGCAGAGAGCTTCTGCTCTCTGTATCCAGGCCTTGGTCGATCGGGCGGTCGACCGATGGCACAACGGTCAGAAATCTTACCGTTGGCCGGTCGACCGGGCGGTCGACCGACAGCAGAGTTTTCTGCTAAGTTGGACCCCAACGGCTATATTTTTTAGGCCTATAAATTGGGGCTGTTTTGGCCTGTTTTAAACAAGATTTTAAGTGGATTTTCAAACTAGTTTTTCCTACCTTTCTAAATGTTTACCTCCATTTGTTTTAGAGCTAAACTTCCATATCAAAAGGGGGTTTTCAAGAGTGTTTTGAAAAAGAGATTTCTTAAGTTTTTCACCACAAATTCTATCCATGTTTTTCTCACACATACTTGAGTTATCCATTGCTACATCAATCCTATAAGGATCTTCGTTGTGAGAGAGTTTTAGGTGATGAAAGTGTTTAGATCACCAAGTGTTTTACTTTGTATTTGAGGAGGCGAACTTGCGGGTTCGCGTTGTTTCGTGTTCTTGTGGGAGCTCGGTGTAGAGGTGCGGCCTCGGCAAGCTAATTTGTTTGCGTGTGCAGTTCTTGCGGGAACAAGAGAGGGACTAGTGAGTCCAAGAGTTTTAGTATGAACTCCTTGTAGGTGTTGCGTCACCGAGTGATCCGGTGGATCGATTTTAGTGGAAATCCTTCATAGTGTTGAAGGGGGAACGTAGAGCAAGTGTGCTCGAACCTCAAAATAAATCTCCTGTGTTTGCGATTGCTCTCTATCTCTCACTTGTGTTTATATCTTGCATGCTTACATTACTTTTATCTTTATATGCTTGATATATCTTGTGTTATATTGATACATCTTGGGATTATTTGCTCGCAATTATATTCAACCAAGAGAGCCATAGCTGCACCTCAACTCTTATCTAGAGGAAGCTTGAGGAGATAAACCAGAGCCCTTCATCGGGAATTCGGCTGCACTCTTTGGTTATACCTTGTGTGTTTAGCTTAATAGTTTTAGTTTGCTTAAATAGTTTTTAATTTCGTATTAGTTTCTTATTAGATTAGCATACACCTATTCACCCCCCTCTAGTTGATTACACACATGTCCTTAAGAAATTTTTCATAGGATGGGACTTGTTAGATGGCATCAAGAAGTGGCACATTTATCTTTACTCGGTTGAAGATCTCAATTATCTTATCCATGTATAGATTCTGCTTGTTGTTTTTTAGTCTATTTGGGAAATGGTACTATAGACTTGTGCACCTGACTGGTTGACTTATCCGTTTCAGATTCGTCAGATTTGGAAGGATTGGAACTAGATGAGGTGGATGCTTAAGTGTGGTTATGCTGAATAGGATTGGATGGTGTTGACACTTGATTATCAATTTTCTTTCCCAGCCTCAATGTAGCATTACATTGATTCAATGATTGATTCTCAGCCAAATGAGCTTGTTGAGAATTCTTAGGATTCATTACTGGCTGACTAGGCAAGGTACCCTTTTGCCTCTCATTCAGTGGATTGGCTAATTGGCTCATTTGAACCTCTAGCCTTTGTATTGTTTGCATGAGAGAATCTTGGTCTCCATGTACCTTTTCATGTTTCTCTCAAAATCAATCATTCTCCTTTCAAGTTGAGGATTCTAGAAGGAAAATGGTGGAGCTTGGTTGGGAAAGTTTTGCTGATAGTTTGAAAAATTGTTGGAAGAATTGTGATGGTAATTTGGAAAGTTGGGTTGATGATTGATGGAATTATTGAAATGATGAAAGTGGCTTGAATGGTTTGACCGTGAGTGGTCATTGTTGTTTTGGCTCAATGAGAAATTCGGGTGATATCTCCAGTCAGGATTATACGTTGGTGCATAAAGATTATTGTTGGGCCTTGAAAGGACGCATTCATCGGTTCTGAAAATTGTTGTTGAACTTGAAACACAGGACACTCCTCAAACACATGATTCATGACTTGACAATTAGTACAGCCCGGAGTTCAAAATTGGTTTGTGCTGACTTGATTGACTGGACTTGGTTTCTTAGTTTCTAAAACTTTCACTCTTCTCGATAGGTTTGCTATTCTAGCCTCGTTAGCTATACATGATTCAATTTAATGGAGACCTCCTTTTGAAGAGATGGAGTTTGAATTCCTCGAGTTTCACTAGTTGGTTCCCATTAAATGGTCTTTTCGGCAAGATCCTCATATAAATCCCATCCTTCTGTTGGAACATGTTTTGATGAAGTTGAAGCATTTCATTTGGAGCTCTAGCACAAGATATATCAAGAGTTCGTCATGATCAAGACTGCCCAAAGAGAGTTGATATGATGTGTTTTGTAAATATAAAATAGCATGTCAAAAGCCTTGATGCACACACACATATCATAGACCTATAGTCGACTTATAGTCTCTTATAGTCGACTAATCACTTGTGTAGTCGACTTGACCCAACTCCTAGTCGACTAATCCTGTGTCTCAATTTATGCCCAACTCTCTGTTTGTTAATTAGTCGACTTGACAGTATGTGTAGTCGACTAATAGACCTTGTAGTCGACTAACCCTATTCCCCTAGTCGAATAATCCCTGGCCTAGTCGACTTATAAAGTAGTTGCAGTCGACTTGGTTCAGTTATCCAGAAACCAGTCACTTGAACTTATCATGACCTAGTCGACTTGGTTCTCACTATAGTCGACTACCCTTTGGAAATTTGCTTTGTATAGTCGACTAACTCAAAAGGCAAGTCGACTATAGGCAGTTTCTGACTGTTGGACAGTTTTTGATTCTGGTATTTTTTGCAACGTTCTTCAATGTTTGAACATTCAAAGGGCACCTATTAACTACCCTAACTACTCCTAGAGTGCAGCTATAAATAGGGTTGTTAATCTAAGGCAAAATACCAATCCTAATCTTCAGTTTTCAACCACAAAATTCTGTCAATCCTGAAAACTGTTCCCACTTCAGTTCTTCACCAAATTCTGATTCTCTAGTGAAGTTCTCTGAAGTTTTTTTCTCCTATACTAGACCTTGTCCACGTTCACATATTGTACCAAGGCTTATAGGAAGTGTTGAAATCCTCAAAGATATCATTGTACACGGGTGTCTTCTATGTGTATAAGCAGTTGTACAAGGTGGAGTTTGTTCTCTTGGTGTAGAGAGAAGGTGTACACATTTGGCAAAGGGGATTTGTCAAGTGGTGTGCATGGTTGTGATTTTGGGTGTACAAAATCAAGGATAAAGGAAAATCTCAAGCGGGTGGCTTGGGGACTGGATGTAGGTCACGAGGACCGAACCAGGATAAATCTCTCGTGTTTGCGTTTGTCTAAACTTTTCTGAGATTTGATTTCCTTTATTGCAAGATTATTTATTTGATTAACTTTAACCTTCTTTATTTAGTATTTGTGTTGACTTTGTAGTTTAGATCCATAAGTGCCAACAGAGAAAATTCCGCATTTGGCATCATCTCGGGACCAACAATTGGTATCAGAGCACGGACCTACATTTGGTATCAGAGCAGGTCTCACATTGGTATCAGAGCGAGGTCCTACATTTGGTATCAGAGCCCTGCATACCTAGTCAACAACAAGCAAGGATGGCAACAGAGTTCCCTTCGTCACAATTCAAAGAAGAACATTCTACACAACGTCCACCGCTATTTGACGGATCCAACTACAACTATTGGAAGTGTAGAATGAAGATCTACTTGCAATCGCTCAACTACGAATTTTGGAACATCGTTGAAGCATGTACACCAAACCAACAACCAACTACAGCGCTTGGAGTGATGATCAAAAGAAGAATGCGAACCTTGACGCCGAAGCGATGAATGCCCTATTCTGTGCCTTAACCAAAGAAGAGTTTAACCGAGTGTCAACAGCCACTTCTGCACATCAAATAGGGCATACTCTTCAGGTAACACACGAAGGCACAAATAAAGGTAAGGAATCTAAAATATCTGTTCTTGTTCACAGGTTTGAATTATTCAAAATGGAGGAGAATGAAACCATATCAGAAATGGTTACAAGATTCACCGACATTACCAATTCCTTAGCATCCCTTGGAAAGGACGACACACAAGTCAAAAAAGTTCGCAAGATACTTCGTGCACTCACACCAGAATGGGAGAAGAAGACAACCGCAATTGAAGAGGCGAATGATCTCTCAACTATGACATTAGAAAACCTAATCGGTAATCTAATGGCATATGAAGTGTAGTTAGAAGAAAGAAAGAAGGATGAACGACAACACCACTCAAAGAAGAAAGAACTTGCCTTCCATGCATCCTCCGACACGGACGATTCAAATGACGATGAAGAGGAGATGGCAATGCTTTCAAAGAAATTCAGGAGATTTCTAAAGCAAGGTAAATTCAAATGCTTTAATTGCAATAAACCAGGTCATATGAAGATGGATTGCCCATTTCTCAAAAATAAAGGTAAAATCAAGAGCAAAAGTTCAGAAAGAAGAAAAACTATGAAGCCTCATGGGAGAACAGTGATTCCTCATCTTCTGACGAAGAAGAATCCACTGAACGTGTCAACCTATGTTACATGGACATAGAAGATGATGAGGTATCATGTACTGAATTTTCTGATGCATTTCATGAATTGTTTAATGATCTAAAGCATGAAAAACTGAAAAATAAAGTTTTATCAAAAGAAAATGAAAAACTTTTAAATGAAAATTCATGTTATGCTTTACAAGTATCTTCTATAAATTCTCAACAAGATGAGTTTGAAAAAGTCATATCATCTTTGAAAAATGATAATGAGAAGTTTATAAAAGAGAACATTTTTCTTAAAAAGGAAACTGAGTCTTTGAATAAAAGGATTTCTATTTTAGATAAAGATATTTCAGTTTTCAAAAAGAAATATGAAGATATTTTGCAAAATGTGACTAAGTTCAATCAAGAAAAAGAAAAGTTGAATGATTTATTATCTTTTTGGAAGTTGTCACATAATAATTATGGTATTGGATATATTGAAAATTCTTCATTTGTAGTAATCCATATGTTCTTTTGTAAAAAGAAAGTCTAAGAAAAATAAGTTTATATGGATTCCTAAGAATTTAAGTATTCATGATAAAAATACCTATATTGCATCATACATTCATGATATATGTGATTCATGCAATTATGTGTATACTAACAGGTGGAAACCAAATTCTAAATGGATTTGGACTCCTAAAGGTTAATATGTTCTTTTATGTTTGGTACTATCTAATGTTTATCTTGCAGGTACCATATAAAAGTTGATAAGAACATATATATATATTTAATGATATATTTGTTGCAGGGGGAGAACAAAGTATTTCTATATTTGTTATAACCCAATTTCTGCAGGGGGAGGAAAATATAACATATTTTCTGCAGGGGAGTATATGTGCACACAACGTGTCATCATCAAAAAGGGGGAGAATGTTGGAACATGTTTTGATGAAGACATTTGTGAAGCATTTCATTTGGAGCTCTAGCACAAGATATATCAAGAGTTCGTCATGATCAAGACTTCCCAAAGAGAGTTGATATGATGTGTTTTGTAAATATAAAATAGCATGTCAAAAGCCTTGATGCACACACACATATCATAGACCTATAGTCGACTTATAATCTCTTATAGTCGACTAATCACTTGTGTAGTCGACTTGACCCAACTCCTAGTCGACTAATCCTGTGTCTCAATTTATACCTAACTCTCTGTTTGTTAATTAGTCGACTTGACAGTATGTGTAGTCGACTAATAGACCTTGTAGTCGACTAACCCTATTCCCCTAGTCGACTAATCCCTGGCCTAGTCGACTTATAAAGTAGTTGCAGTCGACTTAGTTCAGTTATCCAGAAACCTGTCACTTGAACTTATCATGACCTAGTCGACTTGGTCCTCACTATAGTCGACTACCCTTTGGAAATTTGCCTTGTATAGTCGACTAACTCAAAAGGCAAGTCGACTATAGGCAGTCTCTGACTGTTGGACAGTTTCTGTATTCTGGTATTTTTGCAACGTTCTTCAATGTTTGAACATTCAAAAGTCACCTATAAACTACCCTAACTACTCCTAGAGTGCAGCTATAAATAGGGTTGTTAATCTAAGGCAAAATACCAATTCTAATCTTCAGTTTTTAACTACAAAATTCTGTCAATCCTGAAAACTGTTCCCACTTCAGTTCTTCACCAAATTCTGATTCTCTAGTGAAGTTCTCTGAAGTTTTTTTCTCCTATACTAGACCTTGTCCACGTTCACATATTGTACAAGGCTTATAGGAAGTGTTGTAATCCTCAAAGATATCATTGTACACGGGTGTCTTCTTGGTGTAGAAGCAGTTGTACAAGGTAGAGTTTGTTCTCTTGGTGTAGAGAGAAGGTGTACACATTTGGCAAAGGGGATTTGTCAAGTGGTGTGCATGGTTGTGATTTTGGGTGTACAAAATCAAGGAAAAAGGAAAATCTCAAGCGGGTGGCTTGGAGATTGGATGTAGGTCACGAGGACCGAACCAGGATAAATCTCTCGTGTTTGTGTTTGTCTAAACTTTTCTGAGATTTGATTTCCTTTATTGCAAGTTTATTTATTTGATTAACTTTAATCCTACTTTGTTTAGTATTTGTGTTGACTTTGTAGTTTAGATCCATAAGTGCCAACAGAGAAAGTTCCGCATTTGGCATCATCTCGGGACCAACACCTTCATTCTCATCCTTCTGTAAGAATTCCCCTTGGCACATGGTTTCTAAGGGGTCTTTGTTGAGTAGCCTAAACCATCATAAAGAATTTGGTATTATCGCCATTTCTCTATTCTATGATGAGGACATTGGATAAGGAGGTCTTTGAAGTGTTTAAAGTACCTCCAAAACGGTTCACTTGGTTCTTGCTTGAACTGCATGATATTCTTCCTAACGAGAGCGGTCTTATGAAATGGATAAAATTTCTTCAAGAAGACCTTGATGAAACTATCCCATGATGTTATAGAGCCGGCCGCTAAACTGTAAAACTATTTCTTGTCTAAGTCCTTAAGAGCAAATGGGACAAATCTTAACCTAATAGAATCATCTACAAGGTGTGAGATTTTCATCATTAAGCATACTTCCTCAAATTCTCTTATGAAGAAATAAGTATCTTCGGACTCTCAGCCATGAAACTTAGGGAGTGTGTTGATGAACTGAGTCTTGAGCTCAAAATTTTGTTCACCAACAGATGAAAGTTGGATACAAGATAGAAGTGTGGTTCTAATGGGATAGAACCTGTCCTGCAAAGATGTCAGTTAAGCCATAATCGAATCTGTTCTTAGTTCAAACTTGGGTGGTGATATGTTTCTAGTTAACCTAGATGAATTAGGATCTCTTGACCACACTTGCATACACAAACACTATCACAAATAAGTTCACCAAGAGTCAACAAGAGTAAACAACCAAGCCTAGTCTAAGGTAACCTTGACCTAGACAACTCCTAACTGGTTGATTGTCCACAGGAGGTATAATGCAGACTTTGACCACATGCTAATCAGTCAGGTCAAGGCAAGATTGGTGGGAGGTATCCGCGTAAAAGCGACGGGCCTAATTAAGCCAAACCACTACCATTCAGGGTTTCGCCCCTCAATCCCTGTCCTTAGACATTGAGTTGGCAGGAGTCAAATTCTAACACCTTCCCCCTTAGGATAATCTCCTAATGAGTTTGAGATGTCCTTAAGGCCAACGTCTATCAGATTTTAAATTAGGCTTGTGCGTGCTTGGAGATGGTTTATGGGCTAAGGAAGAGTAATGACTTCTGATCGGGCAGAACTAGCACTCTTAAAACGTGTGTATTATGAAATCAATGTAAAAGCTCGTATGTGCTAATGTTCCCTCGATACTTGCGTTATAGCATTGGCTCAACGGGTCGAATCCACAGGGACGGGAGGCGATAGAAGCATTAACAGTTTTTATTCACGTTTTATGTTAACAATTCTTCTTTGTAAAAGAATTAGAAAAAGAAAAGAAAAGAAAAGAAAAGGAAATCAAGCATGTGGTAGGCGAGGAGAGCGATGAAAATGGCGAAGAAAACAAAAGAGAAGTGTGGCTTGGAAAACAAAATAGAAAAGAAGATGAAACAACGTTGAACAAAGAAGGTGGTGAAAACAACGATGAAAATGATAAAAAGAATTGCTTTTTAAAATAAGATAAAAGAAAATTCATGGCTACTAACTACTAATTGATCCACTAACCATGCTAATCTCTTAGTGATAGTTGCCTCACATGGATCCTTGGCCATCACTAATCCTTAGCTTCAAGAGACGATACAAAGCATGGAAAATAAGATGGTTCATCACATTCAAACTTGCATCAAGAGAAAGCTAATACAAACATTAGATCATCATACCATTAGAAGCAAGCATGAAATAAGAAAGAGTTAGCTTGGTTAGTAAGTTAGCAAGTAAGATGTTAGAATCCATCATCATGAGCCATCAATGGCTCTTGCAATAGCAAGGCCTTGTAGAGGCTACTAGATTCATGTGGATTATTAAGTAAGTGGTTAGATGGTTAGTGATTAGTAGTTAGACTGTCATGAGAAGAAAAGTTAGCAAAGCATCATGTAGAAGATGGAGAAGATTATATTGGAGAAGAAAGGCGGCACTTTTACATAGATTGTCACCATCTATTACATCAATCCCTCTCTATCTCTCTTTGAATCTCTCAGCCCTACTACAAGATCTAAAAACAAAATGAAAATACACAATAAAAGAAATGAAAAACACCTACCTACACTACCCTAAAACATAGAAACCCTAGCCTAAAAACTAAAACTGCTTGCGTTTTGGCCAAATACAGGGCTATATATAGGCATAGGTACCTTCTAGAAGACGAGACGGGGCCACGCGTCAAAAATCGACGCGTGGCCCCACCATTGGGCCGTGGATCCGTGGCTTTTCCCGCAGATCCGTGGCCAAACCAGGGGGTTAACTCCCTGGTTTTGGTGCGGGGATCCGTCTAGCTTCCAGGGTCTTCTTGGTATATTCCTTTTCTAGTATTTTACCCGAATATTCGTCTGACGTGTGCAGGAGTCTAGGTTCGACATATCTTCTAGATAATCCCTTACTTGGCCTCCAAGTAATGCGGATTTAATTACCCTAAAAGGGGTTTAATTAAGCTCTTATTACTCCTTTGCCCTTGAACTCTTGATTTACCTGCAATAGAGACCAAAATACGGTTTAGACCGACAATTTATTCATAAATCGGTGGGAAAATGAGATATAATAATGCATAATCATAGACTAATCACACCCCCACACTTATCTTTTGCTCGTCCCAAGCAAAATAAGAAAAGAAAAACTATATTACAAATGTTATTACACCACTTTCACAGGTGACGCGATTGCACTGAGCATGTGCAACAAGCCGTTAAACCTCTAGGTTACCCCTAGAGGAGTGTTGTCTCCTGAGGGTTTTCAGCGGAGTGCACCCACAAAATTCATAAAGAAAGAAGACAAATGTTAGTATTTTGAAAATGCATTTTGAAAGAGAGATAAGTTTTCAAAATATTTTTGTAAAAATATAAGCGATCTAAGGTCATAAGTCCACCAAAAATCATTCTTCCTTAAACTTAGTCTTTATGCAAGATCTTGTCTTCAATTAAGGTAAGAATTCAAAATTGGATTGAAAATTTTATCTTTCATAAAGCCTAGATAATATGCACTTTGTGATAGTGAAGATTTCTGGGATTTCAACTCTAACCATCAAGCCATTTATTTTTATATATATATTTTTTCTTTTTCTTCTTTTTCTTCCCTTAGTTTCTTAGGCTTTCTAATTCACCCATATAGCGAGCCTATAACCGATGACTCCAAGACCAGACAGTTTTAGGGCACTAGATGAGAAAACATCCCTCGGGTTTAAGGACTCGAGTAAACAAGGCCTCAAAACTAAGGGGATTTATTTGTTTATTTTGACCACCGTTAGGCGTGAATAATCATGCTTCTTGAGGCATAATTATCCAGCTTAATAAGTGATATTTTATTTATATATATTTTTTCTCTTTTAGTTATTTTTGCTTTATGGCTTTTTAGGTCTTTGTTTCCATTCCAAAAATTGTGTAAGTGTGAAGTGCAAATTATCTAAGGCAAAAAATTCAAGATAAAATTATCTCCCCAATCTTTTATACTTAACCTATAATTTTAAACAAGATCCATTATTTCGACTGGGTTTAAGATGTCATAATTAAGGTTTCCTTAATTTCTAAGATCATCTTAATTTTCTTAAAAATAGATCAAAACTTTGTATCTTATTTCAAAAAGTTTTTAAAGAAAGAGAAAAATCCTATACAAAAAGGAAGATTTCTAAAAGTATCCTAAAAGAAGTGTAAAGAAAGAAAATCTAAAAAACTCTATGTTAGTAAACCCTCCCCCACACTTATCTCATGCATTTTCCTTAATGCATCGTGATGTATGTATGCATGAAACAAATAGAGAGGGAAGAAAAAATCACTTCAAGGTGGTGGTTCCGGTGGTGGTCTGATTGGTCCACATTTGCGTGGAGTCCGGAGGAACCCACCATAGACCTCTAAAATACAACCTACTAGAAAGATGTACATATTTATGATTTTTATTAAAATTTAACCCCATCCAATTTCCAAATTTTTAAAATAATTTCAGAGTCAAATTTATCAAAACCCTTGTCCCAGAATGGAATGATTGATTTGGACTCAGGAAGTACAGGAACTAATACCGACTCAGGAAAAAGACTTAAGTCAAGTAAAGGTTCGGGAGTCGAGATTGGTTTAGGAAGTGGGTCCAAATCAAGAAGTTGAAACTCAAGTCCACATTCATTTCCCCATGATGGAATGTGACTATCTAAAATTAGTGATTCAAGTTCAAGAATGACAAGTATGGGAATCAAAACTGACTCTAAAATGTTGCTCAAATTGGGTAACAAAACAGGAGCCAATATTGATTCAGGAATTTGAACTGGATCATAAATTTGAGGATCAAAGTCACATTCCTCATTGAGTTCAATTCTAGAAAAATGAGAACTTGCCAATTTATCAATGGGAGTTTCAAAGGTATGAAATTGGTCAAGTTCAATATGATGATCATAAAAGATTGGTAATTCAATTTCACAATGAACTGGCACTAGATCTAATACTGACTCGGGAAAAGGCCTGAATTCAGGTAAAAATACCTCAGTCAATATTGAATCAGGAAGTGAAATTGAATTATCAAGTGGAAGTTCAGGATCATATTCATGCTCAAGTTAAATTTCAGGAAAAGGATAACTTGCCAAAATGTCAATGGGTTCTTTAACATTTGAAGTTTGGATAAGTTCAGATGGGTGTGCTGAAATTGAATCTTTATTTTCAAAACAACATGATTCTGTGGCTCTAACAGAATGTTTAGTGACATCAGAAATGGTCAAACTGAAAATCACCTAGAGGGGGGGTGAATAGGTGATAATGCTAATCAATGCGCAATTAAAAATATGATGCAACAATCAACCCAAAACAAGACTAGAAGCCGAATACCCCGTGAAGGGCTCTGAACTCCTTCCTCCTGATTCCTCTAGATATGAGTTGAGGTGCGCAATGCAATATTGTTGTATGAGTATTTGATTGACAATGTGATTATGCAACAAGTGAATATAACAATGAAAATGAAGAGCAAGTACAATGTAGCAAAGAAAATGTGAAGCAAGTAGATAAAGCAATGAATATAAAGTAAGTGATTGAAGTAAGAATTAAGAGCAAGTAAGAATAAGTAAACCAAACGCAAACACCGAGAATTTTTCCGAGGTTCGAGCACCCAGCTCTACGTCCCCGCCTTCACCCAGAAGGATTTCTAACAACTATAACTTTACAAAGAGGTTACAAATACACCGGAGTACCCAACTCCACAATCTCAAGTACAAGTTCTCTCTTGGTGATCAAAAGACCACAAACTTTCTTTTGCAAATACCTCTTTCCCTTACAAGAGCCCTGTAGAATAATGGTTAGAATTGAAGCTCAAATAGTGTAAGTTGAAAAAGAAAATGAACTAGAGAGAGTTTAGAAAATAAAACTTCAGCGATGAGAGAATCTTCAGCACAAAAACCAAGGACCAAACTCTCTTGAAAGCTTTTGAAAACTTTTGAAACTTTTTGTATAATGCTTGTTGTTAAAAACATAACCCTAATCACCCCTATTTATAGGAGAGGGCTAAGGATTAAAAAGTAAACTCATATAATGTTAATTAGGAAGAATTTGACCCATAAAATATCCCCTAAATTCATTTAGAAACGAAAAATACAAATTTAAAACTTGTTTAAAAGCTAGCCGTTATGGCTGAAACAGCTACCTCGGTCGACCGGGCGGTCGACCGGGATTCAAACAAAAGAGCCGTTGCATGCTCTCGGTCGACCGCCCGGTCGACCGAAACAAACAGAGAGTGACACCACTTCAGTCGGCCAGCCGCCCGGTCGACCGAAGTCTTCGGTCATCCGCCCGGTCGGCCGAAGAACGTGCACACGGATACGCATCAAAACAGCCAGAAAACCAGTCGACTGGGTCGGTCGACAGAACTGACCTAACAAGTGTCGGCCGACCGGTCGGTCGATCGGCTCAGGCCAAAAGTCAAAACTGAACAAGAATTTTAAGGAGATTTTGATATCTAATAAAATATTTTTGATTAGAGATATGTATAAAACATAAAATTGAGTTTGTAATCAAAAGGCTTTGTATTAAATTATTTTGTATATATTTATAGGGAATATTTCTAGGAAATGCATGTGCGCAAAAACGTGTGTGTTGGAATATAGAGCTTCAATCCTAATCACTATTCTTTAACAAAACTATAAAACTAGAAACAAAACTAATGAATTCTGTTGAACAATCTTTAAGTCTTGAGCCATGCAAAGCCTAGCTAGAGCCTTCTCTTCTATGTTCCTTCCTTGATGTGCCATAAGCCTTCTTTGATCCATGAACTTAGAATTTCTTGCAAAAGCTAAGCAATGGCCTCCAAACATGGTACAAAACCTGAAACTTATCTTGAACAAACTTATTAGTACCAAATAGCTCTTATTTGTTTTGTTATCATCAAAACTCTAAACAAATGGAGAGTGTAACCTTTTGGGCCAACAATCTCCCCCTTTTGATGATGACAAAACAAATAGGCTATGTAAAAAATAAAAGAGAGGTGTAAGCTCCCCCTCAAATTATGCTACATTAAACAAAGAAAAACAATATTATATTCAATCTACGCAAACAAAAACCATGAGATATTAAACACTTGCAAAAATACTTAAACTCAAATACAAGAAATCATAAACACTTATTGGAATCAAGACCATAATAAACTCAGACTTATTCTCCCCCTTTTTGTCATACATCAAAAAGGGTAAAAAAAAATTTATTATTCAATAACACAAATATTTAGTTCACCACAAATAAAGGAGAATCTAGCAAAATCAAGTGGTTTAGTGAAAATATCGGCAAGTTGCAAATCCTTGGAAACATAATCAATATCTATAACACCTTTCTCAAAATAATCTCTAAGAAAGTGATACCTAATCTCAATGTGCTTGGTCTTACTATGTTAATTTGCATTTTGGTCATATGAATAGTACTAGTATTATCACAAAAAATGATCATAATGCAAATCATAATCAAGGAGAGTATGTTTCATCCAAAGGACTTGTGCACAACAAGCCCCCGCTGCAACATACTCTGCCTCGGCGGTTGATAGAGCTACGGAATCTTGTTTCCTAGAGGACCATGAAACAAGACAATTACCAAGAAGTTGACATATGTCCC
Organism: Agave tequilana; assembly: GCA_038442645.1. NCBI lineage: Eukaryota > Viridiplantae > Streptophyta > Magnoliopsida > Asparagales > Asparagaceae > Agave > Agave tequilana. The sequence continues at coordinate 195,543 of JAVJIF010001566.1, read as the reverse complement.
ACTAGTACTCTTTCTATTTACTCTACAACCCGCAGAGTTAGCATCCGAAAAACTCATCATTGAAAAATCTCCAGTTTTCGGATACCAAAGACCCATTCCAATTGTGCCCTTAATATAACGAATGATGCGTTTTACCGCAATAAGATGGGACTCTTTAGGACACGATTGGAATCTAGCACAAAGACACACACTAAACATGATGTCCGGCCTACTTGCCATCAAATACAACAAACTTCCTATCATGCTTCTATATAACTTAATATCAACACATTTACCTTGGTCATCCTTATCAAGCTTGGTTGTAGTTGCCATGGGAGTGTTGCAAACTTTTGATCCTTCAAGTCCAAACTTCTTTACGAGTTCCTTTGCATACTTGGCTTGACTTATGAATATCCCATCTTGCAATTGCTTGATTTGGAGTCCAAGAAAGAAATTCAATTCACCCATGGAAGACATTTCAAACTCACATTGCATAACCTTTTCAAACTCCTTGCAAAAAAACTCATTAGTAGAACCAAAGATTATATCATCAACATAAATTTGCACAATTAAAATGTCATTATCAACATGCTTAGTAAAAAGAGTTGTGTCTACTTTGCCTTTAACAAAATCATTTGAAATGAGAAAACTAGAAAGCTTTTCATACCAAGCTCTTGGAGCTTGTTTCAATCCATACAAAGCTTTATCAAGTTTAAAAACAAAATTGGGATGAACATGATCAACAAAACCAGGAGGTTTTCAACATAAACTTCTTCATTAATAAAACCATTTAAAAATGCACTTTTCACATCCATTTGAAAAAGTTTAAAATTTTTAAAAGATGCAAAAGCTAGTGTTATCCGTATGGCTTCAAGCCGTGCTACGGGTACAAAAGGTCACCTCAAAGTCAATTCCTTCAACTTGAGTGTAACCTTGGGCCACTAACCTAGCTTTATTCCTAATAACATTTCCGGACTCATCCATCTTGTTCCTAAAGATCCACTTAGTACCAATTATTGGTCTATCGTGAGGCCTAGGTACAAGGTGCCAAACTTGGTTGCGCTCAAATTGATTGAGTTCCTCTTGCATGGCTAGCAACCAATATGAGTCCGCCTCGGCTTCGAGGATGCTTTTGGGTTCAAAATGAGAAATGAATGCAAAGTTACCACATAAGTCATGGAGTTTGGAGCGAGTTGTTACCCCTTTAGAGACATCACCTAAAATGAGTTCCTTGGGGTGATTTGTAGCGTATCTCCAATCTTTAGGAAGTGGTTGAGAATCTTTCACTTCATCCTTATGAACATCACCAATGGGTTCTTGCTTTTCTTCTTGAGCGGGTGAGTCCTTCAAGGATAGTCTCTCCATGTCTTCACCTAATGGGTCAATCTCTACAACATTCTCAACAACCACATTTGATTCTTCAAATTTAACATGCATGGATTCTTCAATGGTAAGGAAAGATCTATTGAATACTCTATAAGCTTTACTAGTAGAAGAATATCCAACAAAAATAGCTTCATAAGCCTTAGCATCAAATTTACCCAAGTTATCTCTAGTATTCATAACAAAACACTTGCATCCAAAAACTTTGAAATATGAAACATTAGGTTTTCTAGAATGATACATTTCAAAAGATGTTTTGGAAGAATTTTTACACAAATAAATGCGATTTGAAATATAGCATGCGGTGTTTACGGCCTCGGCCCATAGATATTGAGGGAGGTCATATTCACTCATCATGGTCCTAGCCATCTCTTGAAGTGTTCTATTTTTCCTTTCTACAACTCCATTTTGTTGTGGAGTTCTAGGACATGACATTTCATGCTTGATTCCCTTTTCATCACAATAAGTCATGAAGAGTTGGTTAACAAACTCACCACCTCTATCACTCCTTATTTTTAAAATCGAAAAACCTTTTTCTTTTTCAACCCTTTTTCGAAAAATCTTGAAATGAGAAAAAGTTTGATCTTTGTGTTCCAAAAAGAAAACCCAAGTAAATCGGAAAAAATCATCAACTAAAACAAATGCATATCTACTACCATTTAAGCTCTTAGTTTTAGTTGGTCCAAAAAGATCCATATGAATTAATTTTAATGGCCTAGTTGACATGATATCCTTGATTGGTTTGAAGGAAGACTTGGTTTGTTTCCCAAGTTGGCACGCACCACAAATGCGGTCTTTCTCAAACTTCAAGTAAGGAATACCCTTCATCGATTCCTTAGAATTAATCCTAGAAAGATGGTCAAAAGATGCATGTCCTAATCTTCTATGCCAAAGCTAAGAATTTTCATCAAAAACATTCAAGCATTTAGTAGAACAATCCAAATTAAGCATGTTAATGATATAAACATTATCATCACGAAATTCGGTGAGAATACAATCATTGGTTTTGCAATCAAAAATCTTGCAAGAAGAGTCATCAAAAACAACTTTAAGTTCACGATCAAAAAGTTGACTTATACTAAGCAAGTTATGTTTTAAACCATCAACAAGAACAACATTTTCTATGATGGGAGATGCACCAATTTGAATGTTACCTATACCGATGATAGTGCCCTTGGAGTCATCCCCGAAGGTGACGGTGACACCTTCCATGTACCTTGATAGGGTTGTAAAGTTGTTGATATCCCATGTCATGTGTCTTGAACAACCACTATCAAGGTACCACCGCTCCTTACGTCTTGGAGCCCATGTGTGTACCTACATCAAATAATTTAGGACTTAATTTTGGTACCCATATTTTCTTGGGTCCTAAAGTGTTAGTATCATGAACCCATACAAGATTATTTGTTCTATTTATTTGGTCATAACAAAACTTAGCCAAATGTCCATTCATACCACAATAAGTGCATCTATACACTCTACCATATTTAAAAGCATAGGGAGTGTGTGACTTGTGAGCATGTGTAAATTTAGCATGAGTGTTATGTGTAGTGTGAGCATGAGGAATTTTGATATGAGAAGCTTTAGCATGAGAAGTGTGCTTTTTAGAAAACATTTCCTCGAGTTTCTTAGTGTTGAAAGCACAATCCTTCAAAACTTTTTCAAAATCAACAATTCTAGTTTTTAATGAAGAAATTTCTTTTTCATCAATCTTTGGAAATTTTGCTTTGCAAGCAACTTTGTAAGCACTAAATTCATTTTGAGTAAAAATAAGATTTGAAGAAATTTCATCCTTTTCTTTAGAAACAATAGCAAGTTGATTTTTAAGAAAAGCAACTTCCTTTTCCAATTTTGAGCATTCTATCTTTTTATTATCATAACTCTCTGAAAGTTCAACAAAAGCATGTACAAGTACTTCTTTACTTAATTCATCTTCTTCATCAAGAGGTTGAGGGGTTACCTTTGGTGTGTTTGCCATGAAACACATGTTCGCCGTGTCCACCTCGTCTTCGAACTCGCTTTCCGAATCCTAAGTTGCTTTGTAAGCTTTCTTTTCGACCGGCTTCTTTTGCTTGAAGGAGGAAGTCACCTTTTTCTTGAATTCCGGGCAATCAGCCATGATATGTCCGGGCTTTCGACAATTGTAGCAAATGATTCTTCTCTCCTCTTTTCCTTCAAACTTCCTTCTAAAGTTGAGTTTGTTCTTACGGTACATTCTCTTCACGTTTCGCACAAGAAGGGAGAGCTCCTCATCTTCTTCTTCATCTTCTTCTTCGTCATCAAGAGTGGAGGAAGACTTGAAGGCTATGGATTTCTTCTTTAGAGGAGCGGCTTCTTCTCTTGCCTTCTTTCCATCTCATGAGTCTTCAAGTTTCCAATGAGACTAATGAGATCCATTTCGTCCTTGTCATTCAATTCTTTCAAGGTGGTGGCCTTTATCTCCCATGAAGAAGGAAGAGCCTGAATCACTTTTCGCACCTTTTGGTCATTGGAAATATCATCACCTAAAGAGGAAAGAGCATTGGTGATTTTAGTAAACCTTGTAATCATACAATCAATAGATTCATCATCAATCATTTTAAAAGATTCATATTGGGACCTCAAGAGATCTATCTTAGCTTTCTTTACTTATGATGTCCCCTCGCGCGTGACCAACAAATGTTGCCAAATCTCATAGGCGGATTGGCAATGTATAACTCGTGTAAGGTCATCCTCATTCAAGGCGGTTAGGAGGGAATTTTAGGCCTTGGAGTTAGCCTCATATTCTCTAAAGGTAAAGTCGGACCATGTGCTTTCATCACTATCGGGTCTAACATAGGGTTTGGTCAAGGATTTTGCCACTAAGCTACCTAAAGATTGTAAAAAGATAGTCATCCTAACCTTTCAAATAGGGAAATTAAGTCCATCAAATTTAGGAGGGGTTTTGATGTTGTCGGCCATATTTACTAGTGTATGAATGAAAGAATGCAAATGTTGATTAGCAAATTTTTAGGATCTCTCTAAGGATGTTAAGCCAAACCTAGAGTCCAAGCTCTGATACCAATTGAAAATCACCTAGAGGGGGGTGAATAGGTGATAATGCTAATCAATGCACAATTAAAAATATGATGCAACAATCAACCCAAAACAAGACTGGAAGCTGAATACCCCGTGAAGGGCTCTGAACTCCTTTCTCCTGATTCCTCTAGATATGAGTTGGAGGTACACAATGCAATCTTTTTGTATGAGTATTTGATTGATAATGTGATTATGCAACAAGTGAATATAACAATGAAAATGAAGAGCAAGTACAATGTAGCAAAGAAAATGTGAAGCAAGTAGATAAAGCAATGAATATAAAGTAAGTGATTGAAGCAAGAATTAAGAGCAAGTAAGAACAAGTAAACCAAACGCAAACACCGAGAATTTTTTCGAGGTTCGAGCACTCAGCTCTACGTCCCCGCCTTCACCCAGAAGGATTTCTAACAACTATAACGTCACAAAGAGGTTACAAATACACCGGAGTACCCAACTCCACAATCTTAAGTACAAGTTCTCTCTTGGTGATCAAAAGACCACAAACTTTCTTTTGCAAATACCTCTTTCCCTTATAAGAGCCCTGTAGAATAATGGTTAGAATTGAAGCTCAAATAGTGTAAGTGAAAAAAGGAAATGAACTAGAGAGAGTTTAGAAAATAAAACTTCAGCGATGAGAGAATCTTCAGCACAAAAACCAAGGACCAAACTCTCTTGAAAGCTTTTGAAAACTTTTGAAACTTTTTGTATAATGCTTGTTGTTAAAAACATAACCCTAATCACCCCTATTTTTAGGAGAGGGCTAGGGATTAAAAAGCAAACTCATATAATGTTAATTAGGAAGAATTTGACCCATAAAATATCCCCTAAATTCGTTTAGAAACGAAAAATACAAATTTAAAACAGGTTTAAAAGCTAGCCGTTATGGCTGAAACGGCTACCTCGGCCGACCGGCCGGTCATCCAGGATTCAAACAAAAGAGCCGTTGCAGGCTCTCGGTCGACCGCCCGGTCGACCGAAACAAACAGAGAGTGACACCACTTCAGTCGGCCAGCCGCCCGGTCGACCGAAGTCTTCGGTCGTCCGCCCGGTCGGCCGAAGAACGTGCACACGGATACGCATCAAAACAGCCAGAAAACCAGTCGACTGGGTCGGTGGACAGAACTGACCTAACATGTCGCCGACCGATCGGTCGACCGGATCAGTCCAAAAGTCAAAACTGAACAAGAATTTTAAGGAGATTTTGATATCTAATAAATTATTTTTGATTAGAGATATATATAAAACATAAAATTGAGTTTGTAATCAAAAGGCTTTGTATTAAATTATTTTGTATATATTTATAGGGAATATTTCTAGGAAATGCATGTGCGCAAAAACGTGTGTGTTGGAATATAGAGCTTCAATCCTAATCACTATTCTTTAACAAAACTATAAAACTAGAAACAAAACTAATGAATTCTGTTGAACAATCTTGAAGTCTTGAGCCATGCAAAGCCTAACTAGAGCCTTCTCTTCTATGTTCCTTCCTTGATGTGCCATAAGCCTTCTTTGCTCCATGAACTTAGAATTTCTTGCAAAAGCTAAGCAATGGCCTCCAAACATGGTACAAAACCTGAAACTTATCTTGAACAAACTTATTAGTACCAAATAGCTCTTATTTGTTTTGTTATCATCAAAACTCTAAACAAATGGAGAGTGTAACCTTTTGGGCCAACAGAAACGATGAGAATGAAGACTTTTGACTATCATAGCTATGTCATGATTACGAGCCATTTGAGCTTGAGTCATGATTTCAAGCATCTTTTCATAAATAATTGGTTCATCGTTTTGTTGCGACTGGGCCTGAAAAGATGATGATTTGTTTTGGAAATTGTGGTGAAATCGTGAGTCCATCAGATTTGATTGTTGTTCGGACTCACGCAAGAATTCCTTACTCGTTCCCAGGCAGATGGTTGGTCATTATAAGGAGGTGGAACTGAGTAAGACTCTTGAAAATATTGTGAAATTAGAGAGGCCATCCTTTTCTGAAGTAGTCGCTCGACCTCTTGTAAATTGGCTTCTATACTCTTTCTTAACTCAGATTTTTCTTCAATGGGAGGTCTAGAAAAAGGAGTATAGGAAGCGAAATCGGGGAAGGAATATTGCGTAAATTGTTGACAAGGTGGACATGGGGGACAAGGAGGTTGAAAATTAAACTCGGGGGAGGTGAATCCCCATTGACTCTGTGACGAGTTGAAATTATTTTGGAAATTATAGTCATAAGAATGTGGGTATGGGTTGTATTGATTCGGATAAGTCCAACCCGGTGTATTTGGTTGGTGCATATTGTAAAAAGCCAGGTTGGAATTATCCGAATCGAATGGGGTCGGTGTGAAATATGGATTCATATTCGGATTGAAAGAATTGTTATTGTTAAATTCCATTTCACAAACAATCACAAACAAAAAAGAAAAATCAAACAACAAACAAAAAGAAAAGAAAAAATCAAAACCAAGCCTATAGTAGGGTTGACCTAGACCTAGACGACTCCTAACTGGTCGATTACCCGGGGGGAGGTTGTTGCTTGAATCTGGCCACAAGCTAATCGGCCAGGTTGGGGCAAAATACGGTGGGAGGTATCCGTGCGTAAGCAACGGGCCTTAATTACGCCAAACCACGGTATCTTCGAGGCTTAACCTCTTAATCCCCAACCTTAAACACCGATTTCACAAGAGTAAGATTCAAAACAAGTTCCACCCTTGGTCAATCTCTTAATGAGTCCGAGATGTCCCTAGGGGCCAACGTCTATCAATTTTTATTAGGGCTTGGGTTGTGTGAGTGGGGAGGTGATTTTTGGGCTAAGGAAGGGTGATGAAATCCCCACCTTATCTTGTATTGGGTTATGCCCCTAAGTTCAATTCATACAAGTATGCAATATAGACAAGAATATAACACAAAGCGATAAATCACCCACGTGTTTGTCCTATGCTATATGCAATGCCATATGTACACCTCAATCTAGATCACAACAACAGAACAAAATATAATATATTGGAATTAAATTGACACGTGCCTAAATGCAAATGTCTAAACCATTTTAAAAGCGTCCAAATACCATATTTTAGTTTTTAATTTATTGCGGTGTTTAGGCAATCAAAGCAGGAAAGTAATAATACAGATCAACTAGCTATTACAATGAACACATCCCAGCACAACAAGATATACAATTATCACAAAATGGCCGCGTTTTCACGGCAAAAGTCGCGTTTGCGCGGCGGTTCTTTGAAAGCTGGGTCCCTGCTTTTTAGAGCAGGAAGATGCAAAGCTAGTGTTTATTCTGCAATGTTAAAATCCTGTAAAGAATGCCCTGCACACCAAAACAGAGAAGACAATGTTAACAAAAACGTGAAATCAAAACCATTCCCGTTCCACGGCAACGGCGCCAAAAATTTGATCGGGGCGGAACTAGCACTCTTAAAACGTGTGTATTATGAAATCAATGTAAAAGCTCGTATATGCTAATGTTCCCTCGATACTTCCGTAATAGCATTGGCTCAACGGGTCGAATCCACAGGGACGGGAGGCGATAGAAGCATTAACAGTTTTTATTCACGTTTTATGTTAACAATTCTTCTTTGGTAAAGAATTAGCAAAAGAAAAGAAAAGGAAATCAAGCATGTGGTAGGCAAGGAGAGCGATGAAAATGGTGAAGAAAACAAAAGAGAAGTGTGACTTGAAAAACAAAATAGAAAAGAAGATGAAACAACGTTGAACAAAGAAGGTGGTGAAAACAACGATGAAAATGATAAAAAGAATTGCTTTTTAAAACAAGATAAAAGAAAGCTCATGGATACTAGCTACTAATTGATCCACTAACCATGCTAACCTCTTAGTGATAGTTGCCTCACATGGATCCTTGGCCATCACTAATCCTTGGCTTCAAGAGACGATACAAAGCATGGCAAATAAGATGGTACATCACATTCAAACTTACATCAAGAGCAAGCTAATACAAACATTAGATCATCAAACCATTAGAAGCAAGCATGAAATAAGAGAGAGTTAGCTTGGTTAGCAAGTTAGCAAGTTAGATGTTAGAACCCATCATCATGAGCCATCAATAGCTCTTGCAAGAGCAAGGCCTTGTAGAGGCTACTAGATTCATGTGGATTATCAAGTAAGTGGTTAGATGGTTAATGGTTAGTAGTTAGAATGCCATGAGAAGAAAAGTTAGCAAAGCATCATGTAGAAGATGGAGAAGATTATATTGGAGAAGAAAGGAGGCACCTTTACATAGATTGTCACCATCTATTACATCAATCCCTCTCTATCTCTCTCTGAATCTCTTAGCCCTACTGCAAGATCTAAAAACAAAATGAAAATACACAATAAAAGGAATGAAGAACACCTACCTACACTACCCTAAAACATAGAAACCCTAGCCTAAAAACGAAAACTGCTTGCGTTTTGGCCAAATACAGGGCTATATATAGGCATAGGTACCTTCTAGAAGACGAGACGGGGCCACGCGTCGAAAATTGACGCGTGGCCCCGCCATTGGGCCTCGGATCCGCGGCTTTTCTGTAGCCAAACCAGGGAGTTAACTCCCTGGTTTTGGTGCGAGGATCCGTCTGGCTTCCAGGGTCTTCTTGGTATATTCCTTTTCTGGTAATTTTGCCCGAATATTCGTCTGACGTGCGCAGGAGTCTAGGTTCGACGTATCTTCTAGATAATCCCTTGCTTGGCCTCCAAGTAATGCGGATTTAATTACCCTAAAAGGGGTTTAATTAAGCTCTTATTACTCCTTTGCCCTCGAACTCTTGATTTACCTAGCAATAGAGACCAAAACATGGTTTAGACCGACAATTTATTCATAAATCGGTGGGAAAATGCGATATAATAATGCATAATTGTAGACTAATCAACTTCCCCATCTTATCTTGTTTTGGGTTTTGCCCTTAAGATTGATTGTGCAAAGTGTGCAAGATATAGAAAAATAATATTCACAAGCAAATATCACCGAAGAATATTTCCTAAATTATATGCTATGCATACGTACCTTGTCTCTAGCCATCTTCAACAGTAATTGTAAAAGAAACGTAATTGACAAATGCCTAGAATGCAAGTCTAAATATTTTTTAAGCACTTGGCAATCAATCAGATTACTGCTAGATTAAAAATAGGGAATGTGAATATCAGATATAGCAGAAATAATACACAAAAACTATATTTTTTGCAAAGCGATATGTCTTACAAAAAAGAGTTTTTAGTAGTCCAAAAATTTCAAGCTTTTGCGTTGTAATTTCTTGAAATTTTGTTTCCTACTTTCTAGAGTATGGGCACATAATAGCAAGTCTTCTCCTATAAGGCTTGAGTGCTAAATCTAATTTCTTGAAGGCCCTGAAATAAGACACTAAACTTGTTAGAAAATAATTACACCATTCCCTCCCTGGCAACGATGCCAAAAATTGATTGATAGTTTAAGCAGTGAGAGTTACCGCCTAACTTTGGGCTGACGGGTCGTGTCCACGAGGAGGAATGCGATGGAAGCTTTTCGATGAATTGTTAAAGAACAAAGAATGGTGTTGATGTTTTTTTTATACTGAAAAAGAGAATGGAGAGTAAGGAAGTGATTAAAAGAAAAATTGAAAACTTAGAGAAGGCTTTGGAAAAGATGATTTTAAAAAGGGTTGAAGATTGATTTATTGTTTTAGTATATGAAAAAGATCTGGGCTCACTATCTTACTACTCAATAATATGTTCTTCTCTTGAAATTCTCAATGCCTCAACTTGATCTTAGGAAAAAACTTAAGCTTGGATTTCGAAAGTATTAAGCAAAGCAAATAAGATTGTTTGAAAAAGTGTAACTCTTTTTCTTAAGAAATCCTCTTGAACTGAATGTTAAATCATCAAGTTATCTTTCAAGTATGAAATAAAAATAAGTTCAAGTGATGTTTTAAAAAAATAAAAGTTTAGAAATCCAAACCCATCCTTATTTGCCTTCAAGAACACTTTCAAAGAAGAAAGGCTTAGTTTAAGGCATATGGATGATTCTGTTGGGGTCTTTACATCAAAACCATTCAAAACAAGAGAGATCGAAAAGAGAGATGATAGTGAGCCCAGAAAAATGAATTTAGCTACTCATGATTAAAGTAAAACAAGACATGTAAATGAAATAACATATACCTGTGAATTGGAGAAGAAGAGAAGCCTTAAACCTTTATTGATGTCACTTCAATTTCAGATTACAATCACTCTTTTTTCTCTCTCTCACTTGTATCTGGGCTAAACTATGAATGAAAAATAGAGATACAACTTCTCAATTCTATATAAAAAAGAAACTAAATACTAAAAATAAAGAGAAAAACTTAAACTAATTTTCAGTCATCTTTTTAGTGATAAACTTGCCTTTTATAGGCAAAAACCCAGAGGGGAGAGGAGTGAGGAGATAAGGGGAGAAAACGCTCCCCTTATCTCCACTACTGGGTCGCGGATCCGTGGCAAAGATGTAGCCAAGTGGCCACATCCAAGTGGAGATCTCGATAACATGTGGTGTTGCCCCTTTTAGTTCGGCTTTATTTATTGTTAGTCTCTGATTCAGATCTGATCTTCGGTGATTCTCAAGCTAACCGATTTGAATTCTTATAAACTAAATTAACCTTATTTATTTGATGTACTCCTCCCTGATATGCTTTGATCTTCGCTGGAATTATCCCTATCCTTCTGAATATTTATCTCCTCTTTAATTAAGATTTAATTAGAATTAAAGTGGGCTTTGGGCTCATTTCTTTTCCCTACCTTTAGCAATGGGTCTGCATATTATTAAATAAAAAAAAGACTTATTAATAGGACTTATTAGGTAATAAATATGGTAATGTGACAATATATATGCTATATATGTGACTGATCAATACCATATATGCATACTTAATAAAAAAATTGCATATATAATCACAAATCTTTCTCCTCCTTTTTGTCACTCATCAACAAAGAGGTGGAAACAAACAAACAATACCAACAAAACATATTTTAAAGGAAAGAAGAATTTGGGATTGAACATGTGATGCCGATAAAAATATTTTAAAACAAAATTTTGATATCAATAAAAAATAATTAATTGAAAGAAACCAATTGAAAGTGAGACATTCTTTTTACCAATTGAAAATAAAATAATCTTTTTACCAATTAATACCAATAGAAAGACATGATACCAATTTAAAAGTAAAAACTAAGTTTTTAGGTAATCATTAAAATCATTTTACAATATAGATACAAAATTGAGAATAATACCAATTTAAAATTATTGATACCAATATTGAAAATGTTAGCATATACCAAAATATAATATTTTCATCATAAAGAGTGAGAGTAAGATACAATTGAAAATAAAACCAATTGAAAGATAAAATAAGAATTTTTCTTCTCCTTTATGAAATACCAATAAAAACTATACATATGCTTGTAAAGAAACTAATTATCATTAAGAACATAAAGGTTAGCATAAAATCATTTGTGCTAAAAAATGTGTGGACATTGTAAAATAAGTACAAGAAAAACATCTATATGTATGTATGATCAGAGCAATATAATATCAATTAAAATTAAGATGCATACATATAGAAAATAGATATGAGTATACAAAAATAAATTTTCATAAAATCATGTATACCTCATAACTACCACCCTACTTATGTACATGTTTGAAAGATTTTCAATTAAGAGCATATAAGGCATGGTCGCCTATCCAACCGCCTTTGGATAGTAGGGGTTTTCAAAAATATGATTTGAAAATAGTTTTAACATATTTGAAAACTCTACCAATTTGAAGAACAATGAAACTAATTTTATGATAATTTGAAAACTAGTATGAAATCTTTCAAGTAAGAAATAAAATATAAATATATCCATGATATATGAAAATCACATGAGTATCGACACTAAAAAGCAATAAAGCACATATAGACTCATGAAATAAAAATCATGAGTAAACACCAAATATAAAGTGTAAAAAAAATCATGTAATCAACAAAATCATGAAGATAAATCATTGAAGCTCATAAGAAATTTCTTTTTTATAAGCATGAAAATCATTAAAATTTCAATTTTCATCAAAACTAAACAACTTCAAGGTATATGTATGTTTGTCAAAAGTAAGGTATACAAATACATCCCAAACACAAACGAGTCCACAAAAGAATATTGCATGAAAGCAAGTGGCTCTAGGATAGACATATATATTGATTGATGCTTGAACCTGCACACAAAATACAAAATTTTAGAACTTTAAAATAAAGAGTGCAAGTGCTCAATTCTACCGCGATAGCAAGTGGCTATGCGGGTCGTGATCCACAAGGAGGGTTAGCGATAGAAGCGTTCAAGTTTTGTATTGAAATCTTTGTGAAGAAAAACGAAGGTTCTTCTTTGTTATAAGAAATGAAAATGAAAAAGAGAGTTAGGTTAAAGTTAGAAAGCGATAGATGAGAAGGTGGAGAAAATCAGAAAAATGACTATGTACAAAGAAAATGAAAGAGTGAAAGAGATTTGGAAGATGTCGAGTTGGTGATCTAAACTAAGAAAGAAAAGAAAGAAGATTAAAGAAGTACTCACCTAGTTTGGTTGATGACTTACCTGGAACCCTTGCATGTTCTACCTTGCTTCTGAGGCTTTCAACGCATAAGCCATAGGATCGAGCTCAGTCCCCATTCGCATTATATCATCAAGACGAACAAGAATGAAGTGATACGGATCTTGAGGAGGAGAACGTCATTATGAATAATCGTTGGCACTCACGAAAACATTGTTATACTTATGCTTCTGGATTCACTTGCATTCTCATCAAAACCAAAAGAGGTAAAGTAGAAAGAAGAAGAAGAAAATGAAAGTAAAGATGAACATAAAAAAATATTATCTTTTATTGCTTGAAACGATGGAAGAAAGGAGGAGGGTACATCGGTGTCACTCCCAACATAAGCCTCTCTCTTACTTACATGAATCTCAATCTAACCTAAGCTTACATACAAATTAAAATTACATATAAAGAAAACAAAAACCTATACTACAAAGAATGAAAACTGGACTAAATCCTATCTCTGCATGATCGTCCCATTTTCAGTGCAAATCCTGCCCTTTTATAGGCAAAAACCCAACCTACAGGAGAGGATAAAGATAGGGGGAGCAAACGCTCCCCCTAACTCCATAACAGAGCCGGGAAACGCAGTTTTTTCGCGTTTTCGCGGCCTTACTGTGGCCAGGTGGCCACAGCCTGTTGGTGGAGCTCCCGGCTTCGCGTTCTGATTTTATCTTCAGTTGGATTTCTCGTTTAAGTCCGGGATTTTGACGAAATGCCGATCGATTCTGGGAGGATTCTTCTCAACCAGTTTTCATCCTCTCTGATTTTGCCCTGATTCACTGAGTTCGAATTAATTATGATTTAATTTAGAATTTGGTGGGCTTTGGGCTCATTTCTCTTCACTCTCCTTTAGGAATGGGCCCGCAATTAAATTAAACATTTAATTAGGACAATGCAGAGTTTATTCTATAATAAGTATGGGAATATGATAATAAATGTGCAACATTAGCGACCAATCACACCCCCATACCTATCTTTTGCTCGTCCTCGAGCAAAACAACTAAACTATACTAAGGATTATTAGACCACTTTCGCAGGTCACGCGATTGCACTGAGTATGTGCAACAAGTCGTTAAACCTCTAGGTTTCCCCTAGAGGATGAGTTTTGTCTCGTGAGGGTTTTCAGAGGATTACACAAAATCCATAAAGAAAGAGAAACAAAGAGTTAGTATTTTCAAAAAGCATTTTGAAAGAGACAAATATTTGAAATATAATTGTAAGATTTAAGTAATCTATAAGTTATAGGAAAACTGAATTTTTCATTCCTAAACTTAGTCTCTATTCAAAAATTTGTCATCAATCAAAGTAAGGAGTCAAATTGTACTTCTCATCTAGTCTATTACTTTACCCTAAGTCATATGCACCTTGTGACCGTGAAAATTTTGACTAAGGGTTCATTAACTCTAACTCTTATGCCTTATTTATTTATATATATATATATATTTTGTGGTATTATTCCTTAGTTCTATTAGGCTTTCTAATTTGCCCATGTAACGAGCCTTTAATCGATGACTCCCAAACCAAACGGTCTTAGGGCACCGGGTGAGAAAACACCCCAAGGACTTAAGGACTCGAGCAAACAAGGCCACAAAACTAAGGATTTTATTATATGAACCCCTTTAGGCGTGAATACTTATGCTTTATTAGGCACAAATACCTAGCTTAATCAGAGGATTTTTATATATATATATTTTTTCAAACTTATCTAATCTTCTTTCACATAAATACTAAGGCTTGCTTAGGCCAAAGTACCTAGCTAATCAATAATTAGATTGGTTCATTTTTCATTGATATTTTTTTTTTATATATAAAGCATAAGAATCTTTATTTTTGAACCCTAAGTGTGTAAGTGTATGAAGTATGCATATTTCATTAAGGTAAAGATCAGGACTAAATTACTTTGACAAATTATCTTCCTAACCCTAAAAATCAAACAAATAATCTTATTTTGACCAAATTTAAGAAATCCTAATTTTTATTTTCCTATTCCTTAAAATTGACTTAATTTCTTACAAAAAATATGTCAAAATATTGTTTCTATTTTCAAAAAGTTTTTTTTTAAAGTAAAGAAAATGTTAATTTTTACTTTTTATATATTTTTTTTATACCTAAGTTATGTTAACCCTCCCCCACACCTATCTCATGCATTGTCCTCAATGTATGAATTAATGCATGGATGCATGAAAAAGAAGAAAGGGAAGGAAAATGTTACCTTAAGGTGGTGGTTCCGGTGGTGGTCTGATTGGTCCACGAAATGCGGCCCAATCAACTTTTCGTGGAGTTCGGAGAAATCCACCAGAAATTTCTCTAATATAACCCATTAAAATGATGTATCTATGAAGGATTTTTATAAAAATTTAACCCCATCTAATTTTCAAATTCCATAATTAATTTCGGAGTCAAATTTGTCAACCGCCTTGTCCCAAAATGGAGTGTGAAAAGATAGAATGATTGACTTTGACTCAGGAAGTACATGAACTAATACCGACTCAGGAAGGTGACTTAAGTCAAGTAAGGGTTCAGGAGTCGAGATTGGTTCAAGAAGCGGGTCCAAGTCAAGAAGTTAAAACTCAAGTCCACATTTATTTTCCAACAATGAAATGTGACTTAATATTGGTGATTCAAGTTCAAGAATTATAGGTGTGGGAACCAAAACTGACTCTAAAATAATACTCAAGTCGGGTAACAAAATAGGAGTCAATATTGATTCGGGAATTTGAACTGGATCACAGATTTGAGAATCTAGGTCACATTTCTCATTGAGTTCAATTTTATAAAAATGAGAACTTACCAATTTATCAATGGGACTTTCAAAATTATAAAATTGGTCAAGTTCAATATGATGATCATCAAAGATGGGTGATTCAATTTCATGATGACTTGGCACAGGATCAATGTTGACTCGGGAAAAAGATTGAAATCAGGTGAAGACACAAGAGTCATTATTGAATCAGGAAGTAAAATTGAATCACTAAGTTGAGGTTCATGATCATATTCATTTTCAAGGTCAATTTCAGGAAAGGGATAACTTGCCAAACTGTCAATGTCACTTTCAAAATTTGTAGTTTGGGCAAGTTCAAATGATTTTACTGAAATAGAACCTTGTGTTCCAAAACAACATGACTCTTTGGCTCTAACAGAATGGTTACCGACATCAGAACTGGTCAAACGGTGAGAATGCAGAGATTGGACCATCATATCTATGTCGTGATTACGAGCGTTTTGAGCCTGAGTCATGGCTTCAACCTTCTTTTCATAGTTGATAGGTTCACCGCTTTTTTGCGATTGGTCTTGAAAAGATGAAGTGTTGTTTTAAAATTGGTGGTAAAATTGTGAGTCCATCAGATTTTGTGATTTTTGTTTGAACTCACACATACTCATTTCCAAAATTGATGGTTTTCTATTTTGGACTGGTGGAACTGAGTATGAATCTTGGAAATATTGTGGACAAGGTGGATAAGGGGGACAAGTTGGTCGAAAATTGGACTCAGGGGAGGTGAATCCCCACTGACTCTGTGAAGAGTTGAAATTATTATGGAAATTATGGTTATAAGATTGGGGGCATGGGTTATATTGATTTGGATAAGTCCAATCCGGCACACTATATTGGTCAAAGTTATGATATGTCGGGTTGGTAATATCCGAAAAAGAAGTTGATTTGTAATATGGATTACCATTAAAATTGGAAAAATTGTTGTTATAAGCCATATCACACAATAAAACACAAACAAAAAACAAACAAATAAGCAAACAAAAAAAGAAAAAAATTCTAAACTAAGTTAGGGTAGACCTGTGACCTAGACGACTCCTAACTAGTTAGACTGTCCACGAGAGGTATAATGCAGACTTTGACCACAAGCTAATTAGCCAGGTCAGGGCAAGATTGGTTGGAGGTTTTCCGTCAAAGATGTTCCTTAATTAAATAACCACCAACCTTCGGGCTTTCGGCCCTTAATCCCTTTCCTAGACACTAATTTGGCAGGAGTCAAATTCCAACACCTTTCCCCCTTAGGATAATCTCCTAATTGAGTCCGAGATGTCCCTAGGGCCAACGTCTACTCATTTTTAGTTAGGCTTGGGTTAGTGAGTGCTTGGAATCTGATTTTTGGGCCAAGGAAGGGTGATTAAATCCCCACCTTATCTTATTATTGGGTGGTGCCCTTAAGATCAGTTTGTGAAAGTGTACAAGATATGTAAACAAGATTCACTCAAAGCGATGTAAATCAACCAAGAGATGAGTCCTATTCTAAATGCAATGCGAACGTACCTTGCTCCAGCACTCTTCGACAGTAAAGTAAATGAATTGAAAAGACACGTGCCTAAAATGCAAACGTCTAATCAATTTTTTTTTAAATTTTTTAACAAATGTTTTACTGTTGGTTTATTAGCAGGCTTCTGGTGATGGCATATAAGAAATAAAGTTTACAGAAAACTATAATTTTGCAAAGCAAGCAGCCCTGCAAAAAAACCAGTCAGTAGTGAACTCTTCCTTGCCACGGAAACGTGGCTAGAGCCGAGCAAACGCGGCAATTCAGAGGGAATTTGGTCTCTGTTTTCTGGAACAGAGTCCCAAGGCCACTTATATGTTACTACAATCTTTTTTTTCCTGCTTTTCCTGCACTATAACCTGCAACAAAGAAGAAAATTTTGTTTTAGTTCAAAAATTCAATAAAAACCGTTACCCTCCCCAGCAACGGCGCCAAAATTTGATTGATGCTTGAACCTGCACACGAAATACAAAATTTTAGAACTTTAAAATAAAGAGTGCAAGTGCTCAATTCTACCGCGATAGCAAGTGGCTATGCGGGTCGTGATCCACAAGGAGGGTTAGCGATAGAAGCGTTTAAGGTTTATATTGAAATCTTTGTGATGAAAAACGAAGGTTTTTCTTTGTTTTAAGAAATGAAAATGAAAAAGAGAGTTAGGTTAAAGTTAAAAAGAAAGCGATAGATGAGAAGGTGGAGAAAATCAGAAAATGACTATGTACAAAGAAAATGAAAGAGTGAAAGAGATTTGGAAGATGTCGAGTTGGTGATCTAAACTAAGAAAGAAAAGAAAAAAGATTAAAGAAGTACTCACCTAGTATGGTTGATGACTTACCTGGAACCCTTGCATGTTCTACCTTGCTTCTGAGGCTTTCAACGCATAAGCCATAGGATCGAGCTCAGTCCCCATTCGCATTATATCATCAAGACGAACAAGAATGAAGTGATACGGATCTTGAGGAGGAGAACGTCATAATGAATAATCGTTGGCACTCACGAAAACATTGTTATATTTATGCTTCTAGATTCACTTGCATTCTCATCAAAACCAAAAGAGGTAAAGTAGAAAAAGAAGAAGAAAATGAAAGTAAAGATGAACATAAAAAAATATTACCTTTTATTGCTTGAAACGATGGAAGAAAGGAGGAGGGTACATCGGTGTCACTCTCAACATAAGCCTCTCTCTCTTACTTACATGAATCTCAATCTAACCTAAGCTTACATACAAATTAAAATTACATAAAAAGAAAACAAAAACCTATACTACAAAGAATGAAAACTGGACTAAATCCTATCTCTGCATGGCCGTCCCATTTTCAGTGCAAATCCTGCCCTTTTATAGGCAAAAACCCAACCTACAGGAGAGAATAAAGATAGGGGGAGCAAACGCTCCCCCTAACTCCATAACAGAGCCACGGAAACGCGGTTTTTCCCGTGTTTTCGCGGCCTTGCTGTGGCCAGGTGGCCACAGCCTGTTGGTGGAGCTCCCCGGCTTCGCGTTCTGGTTTTATCTTCAGTTGGATTTCTCGTTTAAGTCTGGGATTTTGACGAAATGGCCTTTGATCTTTGCTTCAACCGATCGATTCTGGGAAGATTCTTCTCAACTGGTTTTCAACCTCTCGGATTTTGCCCTGATTCACTGAGTTCGAATTAATTCTGATTTAATTTAGAATTTGGTGGGCTTTTGGGCTCATTTCTCTTCACTCTCCTTTAGGAATGGGCCTGCAAATAAATTAAACATTTAATTAGGACAATGCAGAGTTTATTCTATAATAAGTATGGGAATATGATAATAAATGTGCAACATTAGCGACCAATTATATATCTAAGAGTTTTAGACAAAATTAACATATACATGAGCTAAACATAAAACATGTAAAAAAATGGGACAACAAATAAAGATGCAAGTATCATCAAAATAAGGTTATACAAGTACATCTAATGAGTACAAATGAGCAATAAAGCATAAACACATAATAATCAAGTGTATCTCACTAATTGTACAAGTATAAACATAAGTTTTAATAAAAATTTTCATCTAAATAAGTAATCAAAACATGAAGTATAAGAACATAAACAAACATGATCATTAGTGTAAATGCATATGCTATTAGAAGTAGAATATACACAATAGCCAAACTCTAGTGAGAAAACAAAAATAAGAATTCATATAAATATGAGTTTATCTAAAAGACTCTCTATGTATATCACATGTCTAATTAACATTGCATTTAACATAATGAGCATTAAAATATGACATGCTAAAAATCAACAATATAAAAGTATGTAAACTAAAACAAAGAGTTAGAGATAGTCACCAAACCATATGAATCAATCTTTAGGTCTCCAAACCATGGTGGTCTTCCATCAAACATCCCTTGAAAGTGATGCATCTATAAATATGATCTTTGAGCTTGAATGCATTCAACATCAAGGCACCGATACTCTTCCGTCGTGTCAGAGCTCATACTTACATCAAATGAAATAGGGATAGATTTTGGTAGCTATACTTTTTTGGATCCATGGGGGTTAGCACCTTTCCTAGTCCAAATAAATTTACTTGCAAAATTTGAAACATTAAATCCTATCATAGCAAAATTTTGCTAGGTGGCCCGTGCGACCATAATGTGTACAAATGTACACATGAGAATACATATAATCATGTGTGTGAGCATGATGGGCATGTGTATGCCATGATTGGTGTGCATAAATATGTTTCTTTTGAAATATAGATTCCAAACGTGTGTGGTTCATGGCACATTGGCTCAAAGTGGAGCCCAAACAATCAACACTCTTCTTCAAAACACATATATCATTTTCAATAGAAGAAGATGTGACACAAACAATATTCTTATCATGAGAAGATGAATTAATAGGAGCATGATAAGAATGAGAAGAAAAATCATTTTTCCAAGAAATATTTTCCTTTGAAACAAAGCAATTTTATTTTCAAAGAATTGTTCTCTTTTAAAAGAAAGTCTAGTTTTGAAGATAAAACCTCATTTTTCTTAAAACAATATCAAAATATTTTTATCCTTTAAAATTTTATTTTCTTTTAAAGCAAGGTCAAGTTTGGTTTTCAGGGGATCCCTTTCACTTGAAATCTCAACCCTCTCTTACAAAATCATATTAAGTTTTGAAAACAAATTTTTATTTTCTTTTTTTAATTCAAAACTTTTGATTTTCAAAGTTTTATATTTTGAAAGTAAGTTTTCACAAAACATAGAGAGCTCTTCAATTAAAACATGTGTATCCATAACATTATCATTACATGAAGAACTAGCACAATCATCAAGATGGTTATCTGATTTACCTTAAGGGAATCATTCTCTTGGACCATGTAGCACGTTTGCTCAGATTAATCCCTTCCTGGTTCTCTCTCCAAAATGTGTTGAACTTGTTCTTTGGGAGAGATCAATGTATTCCATACCGCAAAAGCGAATCACAATGAGAAATCAAAGAAAGATATTCTTAGACAAGTATTTGCCTAAGTGCATCTAAGGCTTGTGTGTTAGTCTCCATATGCTTGTCATTGTCAAGATAGAATTTCTTGGTGGAGGCAAAATAAACATGCAAACCTAGGACTTTGCGGTATGCACTCATCTTAAGCTTCCACATATCGATGTTAGAAACATCATACATGGGAGGGCAAGAAAATTCATGACTGTATAAACTATATGTGTGCAAAAGTAAATTGAGGATCTCACTCCTAGGTGGTTAAATTGAATATCAGGAGAGTAGGCTCTGATACCAATTGTAAGTATACCTAGAGGAGGATGAATAGGTGTACAAGCTAATCTATGATAAATGATGTGAAATTTAAAAACTTAATTGCAAACACACTACATGTAACCAAGAGTGAGCCCGCATTTTCCATGAAGGGCTCTAGAACTACTCCCCTAGATTCTTCTAGACTAAAAGTTGAGGTGCTTTAAAAGCTCTCTTGGCTGAAAACAAGTCGCACAGAAACAATACCAAGCATGTATATGAATATGAACAATGTAAAGTAATGCAAGATATAAAGAGAGAGAGAGAGAGAGAGAGAGAGAGAGAGAGAGAGAGAGAGAAGATCCAAACATAAACACAAGGATATATTTCGAGGTTCAAGCCACTACTCTACATTCCCGCCTTCACACAGAAGGATTTCAGCTATCTACTATAGGATCTTCCACACAACGACCTCCACTGAGAAATTACAACTCAATACCGGAGTACACAACTTTTTCTCTCTACATCAAAAACCTTTACACAAGAGGTGGCACAAAGCAAAGAATGAACTACATTTTGTAATCACAAAGATCACAAACTCTCTCTTAGTGATCTCAGAAGATCACAAATAATTTTCTTACAAAATAAAGATCCTAAAGATAGGATTAGAATTGATTGGCTCAAGTATGCGAGAAATCAAAGTGCTTGGAAATAAAACAACAAAGAAAATACTTGAAAAAAACTTCTTGATGGACATATAAAATGAAAAACAAAATAGAATTCTCAAAGATTTGATTTCTTTGATTTTTTTAAAACTTTAAAAACAAATAAAGATAGAGAATTTTGGCACAAAAACTCTTTTGTAATCTTTGTTAAAAACACTTGAGAAGGTGAGAAAAATTGCACTTGAAAATCTTAGGAGAAACAATCCCCAAAGACCCATTTTTATAGGGGTCTGAATATATAGCCGTTGGGGTCCAGAATAGGTCAAAATTGACCTATTGATCGACCGCCTGATCGATCGACCAACGGTCAGATATTTGACCGTTGGGATTATCGGTCGACCGAGGCCAGACTAGAGAGTAAACTCTCAATTGGTCGATCGGTCGGTCGACCGTCGGGTCGGCCCATGGCCAAGGCTGCTGTGCACATTTTGTGTACATCAGTTGACCGAGCTCTGATCCGATCACCGGTCGGTCGATCGTCAGTAGGCTTAGGCTGGGATTATAGGTTGAAATTCTTGGTCTTTTAAATGCCCATAAAATCTCATAAAAGCACATAAAATCCACAAAAATAAATTCATGTAAGCATTTGAAATACAAATATATTTGATCAAAGATCAACCCATACTACAAACTATTCGAATTATTTTTGAGGCATAGAAATTAAGCTTGAAATCAAAAGCTGTTTTTTCAAAAACTCATTTCATTTTTGTCTTCAAGATTTTTTAAGAAGACTTCAAAATGAAAAACTATTTATCAATACAAAGACAACATATTGAAACACATTTGAAGCATAGTGTTTATGAATAGAATCCAATACACATAAAAATGATATGTCTATAATATTGACATTAAAAACCAAATATGTTTTGATAAAAACAAAACTTGAAATCATGAACTAGAATCATCAAAATAAGTTTTTAGATAATGTGAAACAATAATATATATGGATGAAATCCAACATATATATAAACCATGTAAAAACTTCTTTTAATTCTATCTATTCATGAAAACGAAGGATATATTCTTGAAAATCCAAAACTGTTAAACTGAAACTAAAACTATTGAACTTGTGTGTGTGCGCGCGCGCGCGTGCGCTTGAGCATATCAAAACTAAGCTATCCTTATACAAGATCTAAACTAAACAAACTAAACAAACTGAGGTCTTCTCGTCGATCTTCATCTCCAAGACGACTCGATCCAAACTTGACCCAAAGGAGTTAGATGCGATCGTTGTGATGTGAGCTCTTGAATTAACACTTATTTGCTTAACACTTTAACTGTGAATCTCTTGTTGAAATCAAATCACTATTAAGATCTTGATCAATAACTAAAACTATATAAACACAAGATCATTAGCAAACTAACCTTCATAAGTTAGTCACCATCAAAACTAAGGTGAAGGGCCTTTGGACCAACACCCCCATCATCCAGAAAATGGTTCATACACCTTTGTCGAGCAAGAAGGAAAGATGCTTGGAAAATAATGGAACTCTTTTCACTAATGTATGATCCTATTACATTCAATGAAAATGTTCATAATTATGTACCATCTCTTCCCAACGATATCTCAAAAACGCATCAAAAAGCCTATATCAGGTCCTCACCCTGACAGCTAAGACATACACGAAGCACTCCTGACGGAAGCACTCCTGACAGTCACTCATACAGCCTATATGAGATCCTTACCCTGACGGCTAAGACTTGCAAGGAGGCTCTCCTGAAAGATGAAAGCGCTTCAAACAATCAATTAAATAGCCTATATCTGGTCCTTGCCCTGACGGCTAAGAACAACGTGGTGGCTCTCCTAAAAGACGCAAGCGCTCCTGATGATTACTCCAACAGCTTATATTGGGTTCTCATCATGACGGCTAAGACCTACATAGAGGCTCTCCTAAAAGACAAAGGCACTCCTGACGGTTACTCTAACAGTCTATATCGGATTCTCACCCTGATGGCTAAGACCTACACAGAGGCTCTTCTAAAAGATGAAAATGCTCCTGAAGGTCACTCATGCAACCTATATCGGGTCCTAACCCTGACGGCTAGGACCTACACAGAGGGTCTCCTGAAAGACGTAAGCGCTCCTCCTGATTGTCACTCTAACAGCCTATATTGGGTTCTCATCCTGACGGCTAAGACCTACACAGAGGCTTTCCTGAAAGATGAAAGCTCTATTAACGGTCACTTATATGGCCTCTATCAGGTCCTCACCTTGACAGCTAAGCCTACACGGAGACTCCCCTGAAAGATGGAAGTCCTCCTGATGGCTCCTACAGCCTGTATCGAGTCCTCACTCAGACGGTTAAGGCCTACATGGAAACTCTTCTGAAAAATGAAAGTCCCTATGGCTTCGACTGCCTATATCGGGTTCTCACCTAACAATTAACTCTTACGGCCGATATCAAGTTCTCATCCTAACGGCTAAGCCTATATGGAGACTCTCCTGAAAGATGGAAGTTTTCTGATGGCTCCCACATCCTATATCGTGTTCTTATCTTGACGGCTATACCTAACTTATATCAGATTCTCACTCTGACAACTAAAAGGCACAGCAAAGATTCATTAAAATGAATCACCTGGGGGGCAAGCTCTGACAACTGTCAAGTCACTGTGACAACTGTCGAATCCGCATCCTAACTCTTACTCTCTTGGCTCAAACACAATTAGTCAAATGCAATGAGCTGTACAAGTACATTGAAAAAGTAAGACTCAGAATTGAAGGAACATTACATATTTATTACACATACATTGTAACAAAAAGAGTACAAATGCCAATAACCCGGGTACTACCTACGCCTCCCACTTGACCCTGACCCGAAAAGCGACTCTTGCCCAATTCAAAAATGCAAATCCTGAGCTTCTTCGTAGGATTTATGACAACGATCATTCAAGCACACCACTTTTACTCACAGCTCCTCAAATTCACACTCGCCACACTGTAAACTCAGCTCTAATTGTCAAACTTTTCCTCTGAGTTCAAGTTTCTCTTCAATGTTTTGTGCCTCCCATTACTCGAGCGAATCGATCACCGACTGCCTCTCAAGGATAATATTGCGCAAGCTCGAGGCATCCTCCATCGCCTTCTTTAATGCCTCCATCTTTTCCATGAGAGCCTTAGACAGTTCGACTTTCTCCTTCTTCAACTTATTCAGTTAATGGGCTTGCTCCATCCATTTATCCATCCATTTGGACAATTTGTCCCTGAGGTCTCTCACCTTCGATCGATGGTAGTTCAGTTCACAATCCAGCTGATAGATAAGGCAATCATGCAACATGAGCTCCATGTGAAGAGGTAGCCCGTGCAACGATCGAAAGCGACTCCTCGCCACCCTCTTGCGTCAGGCATGCAAGTAATCCAATAAGGATTTGGGCTCTTCCTCGAGACCCAAGTCAGATCCTTCACCCAAGTCTTCAAAGTCATTGATGTCATGTGAGTTTCTAGAGTCATCAAAATCCATCATGGGTTCCTCAATAAGCATGACGCCCGCAGATCCACCCCTCTCATGGCCTCCAAGATTTGGAGCATGCATCCTTTAGCATCCCGAGTAATCCCTGCAAGATGAATGGCTGCCACTCCTCAGGGAGTGGCCATAGGCCTGATCAGTGCTTAAGATATACCCAAATTGGCCTCCACAGACTCATCAAAGTACAACCAACAATGGATGCAAATCAAAGTTCAAAAAAAAAAACCAAAAACATTGAATAAAATTTCTTCATTGTCAAAAAATTACAAAAGGCAACCCCTAAGAAACGGATTCACTCAAACACTCATAATGACTTGAGGTGCCTCAGTAGTTCCATAAATAGGATCCGCCTCGGAGTCCTGATAGGCTTTAGTCGACTGATCCTTAGTAGAAGCTTTACTGGCTAGAGGATCTTGAGAAGCTTTAACTACCATAGCCGTGGCAGAGGCATCAGGATTGAAAGAGCATAGGGCCAAAGACTTTCACCATTCTTTGGTCAGTGCGGAGGCTCCTAACCCCGAGAGGGTATCTCAGGGGTTTGCCTTGAGTCCCATCGTTATACTCATCTCAGTACCTCATGAGCTTGAAGATCTTGATCTCAGTTGCAGTCTTGCCACGTCCTCTTTCGCCTGCTTCTCTTCCTCTGTCTTATCAACAAGTGCCTGCTTCAACTCACACAGGATACCATCCTTCTCACCCTAGAAGACGATCCACTCATACTCGAGCTCAACCTTGACACCTTCAGCAAGCCGATTTGTGGCTTCCAGCCCTTTAAAAGCTGCATGAAGCTTAGAGTCTTTCTTTTCCAGCTATGAGTCCTTCTCCATCTCCTCCCGAGCTTGGGACAGCTCCTACCGCAGCGCTTGCATCACTTTTATACCTATTATTTGTAACATTTAATTCTACATTGGTATTTCTTGAGTATACTTTGCAGATATTAGGTCAAGAGCACAATTTAGAGAAAAGAGAGAAAATTATTATTAATGTATCAAGGAAGAGGAGGATGTAGAACTTAAGACCCAAGAAAGAACTAGAACATCTCAGCAGAGTCTACATGAAAAATCAGAGATGCCACAAAAATCTGGGAAAATAAAGGACCAAGAGTTCGGCTGAGAAGCCATCTAGTTTGGCTAGGTAGCCGTTGACCAGTCAACAAGGAACACCAGTGCATCAGTCAACTCAGGGTCAAAAGCAGAGATCAATACAGTTGGAAACTTGGCTGCGTAACCGACCTTTCGACTACATAACCAAGTTATGGCGGTTATCATTGACGTTTTTTTTGTGGAAATTTGTATTAATTTTGGAAACGACTCTGCGAAGTCAGTTAGGGTTAGAGAAGGTCTCTGTAGCCTATAAAAGCATGGCAATCTCTTGTATTACAGAAGCAATTTCCTCTCTATTGAATTCTAATTTTCAATTAATAAAAATTTTGTCAGCTGCCATTAAATCTCTGAGTTTTTGAGAAAAAGAATCGCAAGGAAACACTTCTCAAGGGCTTCTTTATAGTTGTTTTCTTCCCTTTCTCTCATTATTTAATTTTTGCATAATGTTTTCTTTTTATTATTTGATGCTTTTCAATTTCTTAGATATGAACTAATTTCTTTTAGTAAGGTTGATGGAAGTAGATTATATGAAGATATAGGCTAGTAATTAGGGTTAACCTCATAAATCTACATGCATGTTAAGTTCCTAATATGGTTTTCATGTTTATCAATTGATGGTCACAATTGTTTAGATTATGAAATTGAGACCAAACTTAGATAATTTAGTGTAGCATCATAAGAATTAGGAACCACATCTCGACAAGTTGAGGTGCAAGAGATTGTGCAATCTTTTGTTAGATCTTTTATGCTTAATGCTTCTTTTACTAGTAAACCTACTAGATCAAGAGACTATAGGTTCTAGATTTAAAAGATAAAATTGATATTGTTTAAGAAAAATTATTGATTAATTTGCGATCTTTGATTGTTAACATGTGGTGTAGATGAATGGCTAACACTAATATTTGACCTATATCCAATATTATCTACTGAAATCAATTGCTTTATCTTATCCTCATCAAAACAAAACAAAAAATACTTTGCTTTCAGTTAGGAATAGTTAGTTTATCTAGTTTAATTCGCTCATCATCATTGATCTTTTCAAATAGAACTAGGAACGATTAGTTGGTACTTGATAAACACAGTGTTCATGGGATGATACTCTACTCACTGGCATATTACTTGCTACATGATTCGTGCACTTGCCAATTCGCACACATCAAGTTTTTTGCGCCGTTGTCAGGGACTTATTTTTTATCAATATCAACGACATTTATTACTATTCTAATTTAAATTTAGTCTGTAGATGTAATATGCAAATATTTTCTGCTACAGACTACAAGAATTCCAACCCCAAACCAATATAGAGTTCGGCTGAGCAGCCAAGTTTTCGGCCACGCAACCGAAATCCTGTGCAGAAAG
This sequence comes from Agave tequilana, assembly GCA_038442645.1. Lineage (NCBI taxonomy): Eukaryota > Viridiplantae > Streptophyta > Magnoliopsida > Asparagales > Asparagaceae > Agave > Agave tequilana. Next base: position 167,931 of record JAVJIF010001566.1, on the reverse strand, counting down.
AAATTGATTTTTTTAGAAACTAAAATTTCATTCTGGATGATGTTGGAATTTAGATTTTGATGATAACATTTGTGATGCAGATGCATTGGATCTCTACCTCAAAAGCTAGTGTTGAGTTCTAATTGCTCAAGATTATTCAAGGATATTTACTATTTTTATGTATTTTTAATAGATTGTTAAAAGCCTTAATCAAACACAAAAAATAGTCTTATAGTCGACTAACACCTTTCTATAGTCGACTAACATATCCTCTGGTCGAGTTGCTATGTTATATAGTCAACTAAGTCTCTCCACAGAAAAATATCAGTTCTCTGTTTGTTGACTGTAACCAACATTAGTCGACTTACCTTCTCTGCTGGTCGACTAATATTAGTTTTTAGAGACTTATCATTCTGTGTCTGTCTTCTATAGTCGACTTGATTCTTATACTAGTCGACTACTTTCATATCCTAGTCGACTAAGTACAGTTTCTGACTGTTATTTGTTATTAATTTTCTGGTATTTTATCTAACGTTCTAATTTTCAAATTTGAGTTTATAACTTCCCTAACTGACCATTGATTTTACCTATAAATAGGGATGTTGTCCTAGGATGAATTCACCAATTCAAATTATTAGTTTTTTGTTCAAAGCTCTGTTGAAAATTCTATTTTTCAGAAAACTAGTTTCCACTTTCATTCTTCACACAATTTCTATTCTTTTGTGAAGAATTCTGAGAGTCCGCCTATAAGAGACCTTGTTCACGATCACATACAAGTTTCAAGGCTTATAGGATACTTTGTAATCAATCAAAGAGAAGAGTTGTACAAGAGAATATCTTCTTGGTGTAGAGAAGAGTTGTACAAGAAAGTGTCTTCTTGGTGTAGAGAAGAGCTGTACAGATTTGACAAAGGATATTTTGTCAAGTGGTGTACAAGGAATTGATTTTGGGTGTATCAAAATCAGGATAAGGAATTAATTTTGGGTGTAACAAAATCAGGATAAGAAAAATCTCAAGCTGGTTTCTTGGGGACTGGACGTAGGTCACGAGGGCTGAACCAGGATAAAATCTCTCGTGTTCGCGTATGCATTTTTCTGAGATTTATTCTATTCATTTTTCTTTTCTTGCAAGTATTTTATTTTAATACTATTCATCTTTGTTTTAGTATTTTTGTTGCCATTATTTATAGATTCTCCATTTGGTATCAGAGCCCTGCATACAGTGTTCAAGGATGGCAACAGAGTTTTCTTCATCACATTCAGAGAAGGACATTCTACACAACGTTCACCATTATTTGATGGATCAAATTACAACTACTGGAAGTGTAGAATGAAGATCTACTTGCAATCACTCAACTATGAACTATGAAACATAGTAGAAGCACCATACACCAAGCTGACCACCAATTACAATGCGTGGAGTGAAGAACAAAAGAAGTCTGTAAATCTTGATGACACTTTTCTATGCCTTGAACAAAGAAGAATTCAATCCTGTGTCAACGGCCAAATCTGCAAATCAAATATGGCAATTTTTATAGGTAACACATGAAAGTATAAATAAAATTAAAGAATCTAAAATTTTTATTCTTGTTCACAGGTTTGAACTCTTCAAAATGAAGGAGAATGAAACCATTTCAGAAATGATTACAATATTCACTGACATTTCAAATTCCTTAGTAGCTCTTGAAAAGGAATACACTCAAGTTGAAAAAGTTAGAAAGATTTTTCGTGCACTCACATCAGATTGGAAGAAGAAAATCACTGCAATAAAAGAAGCAAATGATCTTCCAACAATGTCATTAGAAAACTTTATTAGTAATTTAATGGCATGTGAAGTTCAACTTGAAGAAAGAAAAAAGGATGAACAACAACCTCAATCTAAGAAAAAAGTACTTGCCTTCCATACATCCTCTGATATGGACAATTCAGATGATGATGAAGAGAAGATGGCAATGCTCTCAAGAAAATTCAAAAAGTTTTTGCAACAAGGTAAGTTTAATCCTACTTATTTTAATTGTAATAAAATAGATTATATAACGAAAGATTACCCATTGCTAAAATTCAAAGGGAACTTCAAGCTCAAAAAATTAAACAAAAAGAAGAAATATTATCAGGCAACTTGGGAGAATAGAGATTCATCTTCCTCAGATGAAGAAGAAGCCACTGAAACTGCCAATATTTGTTTGATGACTCAAGAAGATGAGGTACAAGAATATGCTGAATTATTAGATACATTTCATGAATTATATGATAATCTCAAAATGAAAAGATTGAAAATAAAGTTTCAACAAAGGAAAATGAAAGACTAAACAAAGAAAATTCAATTTATATTTCTCAAATGCTCTTTGATTGGTCGACTGCTTGGTCGACCAGGGCTAGATCCAGAGAGCAACTTCTCTGGATCGGTTGACCGCATGGTCGACCGGCCCTAAGGCCATGGGCTTATGCACATCCTGTGCATGTCGGTTGATTGACCGGTCGACCGAGAACTGGTTCGGTTTACCAGTCGATCGACCGCCAGCAACCCAAAACTGGGTTTTAAGGATTGAAATCTGGGACTTGTAAAACCCTAAAAATTTTATTTAAATCCCATCAAATTCACAAAAATAAGTTCATTGAAACACTTTGAAGTACAATTATGTGTGATAAAAAATTAACACATATTACAAAAAATTTGAACTATTTTTGTGATATAGAAGTTAAAGCTTAAACTAAAAACTGTATTTTTCAAAAATAAACTTCTAAATAAAAAATCTATTTTTCCAAAACTTGTTCAAATATAAAAACAAAACATATTTGAAGCATAGTGTGTATGGAAATGATCCAATACACATAGAAGATGAAATATACTTTTTTTTTAACAATAAGCTCTAAATAAGTTTTGATAAATACAAAACTTAAGACCATGAACTAGAAACATCAAATTTAAGTTTTTCAAAATATTTTAACCATCAATGTATATGGATGAGATCTGATTATCTCTAAAATTACATATTTCATACCACATCTTCATATTTATTCAATATTAAATTCTGTTAATATTACCTCTCTTGTATGTTTCTAGGTCCATGGTATGAATGAAGAAGAAGCCCAAAATCCCATTCATTTGGTGATATTTAAAGCCTACAAATTTAGTCATTGACTTTTGAAAGATGGATCTGCCAAATCTGGGAGCGAATTTTGACAAACTGACAGGAGGTACAAGGAGTGGTGTGCAGTAGGAGGCTGCACACCCTGGAGCAACGCGCACGACCCCAGAAGGGCTGCGAAAATGTGGCAAAAAGTCGCGTTTTCGCAGCCTTTTAATGGGGCCACATGTCGAGCTTCGACACATGATCGCGTGGTGCCTCCCTGGTGCCCCCCTTTGGCTATAAATACCTCAGGTTTTCCAAAACAGAAGGGAGGAGAGTTTTTAGGAGTAGTTTCTCCCATTTGTGTAGTTTAGTGTAGTTTTCTTCTTTCTTTTGTTTTTCATTTTCTTTGTAGATCATGTAATAGGGAAGAGAGAGATGCATAGGATGAAGGTTAGGGTTCTTATAATGGAAGGTGATATTCCATAAAAGGTTCTTTCCTTAAATCTATTGGTTTTCTTCTCTCTAGCTCTTTACATGCTTAACTTTTTCTCTCTTGGCAACTAATCACTAATCAATAACTTACTTACTTCTTACTTGATAATTCTCATGAATCTCATAGCCTCTACTTGGTCTTGCTCTTGCAAGAGCCATTGATGACTCATGATGATGGATTGTAACACTCTAACATCTAACTCTCTAACAAGTTATTATTACTTTATTCCATACTTGTTCTAGTTTAATTATGATAGTTTAATTATCACTTGCTCTTATTTGTTGAGTTTGAATGTGAAAGTTATCTTATGGGTCATGCTCTGAAAAGCTCTTGAATCAAAGACTAGTGATGGCCAAGATACATGTGTGGCAACTATCACTAAGAGATTAGTATGGTTAGTGGAGCCATTAGTAGTTAGTAGCCATGAGTTTTCTTTCCTTTTTACTTCATTTTAGAAATAATACAAAAATCACGAATACCATCTCTTCAATGTTTCTATCTTTATTTTCACCTATCCTTCTCTTTCCATTCTTTGTTTCTTTTTTTTTCATTCTTTGAAACATAGAAGATAACATACACTCGGTGAACATACCGGTAAACCTTCTATCGCTTCCTGTCCTTGTGGATTTGACCCATTTAGCCTCTATGCTATAATGAAAGATCGAGGAAGTCAAAGAGCGCACACTTTAACTCTTATTTCAAAATGATACTTTTTGTGCACGATTTTCCCCTGATCAAATTTTGGCGCCGTTGCCCAGGATGGGAACGGTTTGATTTCATGTTTTTGTTAACTTTTCTTCTTTTTTTTTGGTGTATATGTCAAAATTTTCAGAAATTTAGCATCGTAGAAATCCACACTTGCTTTTTTGTGGTTGGGTAAATTCTTGCATATTGCTATATTCTGCTACTAGTTTCTATTTATATTACCTATACACTACAATATTTAAGAACTAAAATATGGAAATTGGATACTTTAAAATCGTTTAGACATTTACATCTAGGCACGTATCGATTTCAATTCCAATATACTGTATTTTGTTCTTTTATTATTATGATCTTGAAAGAGGTATACATATTGCATAGCATATAGCTTAAGACAAATACTTAAGTGATTTACTCGCTTTTTTGTGTTCATTCTTATTTATATTGCATACTTGCACGAATTGAACTTTAGGGCATAACCTGATACAATATAAGGTGAGGAAGTTATTACGCTCCCTTAGCCAAAAATCACTTCCCCACTCACATAACCCAAGCCTAAATAAAATCTGTTAGATGTTGGCCCTTAGGGACATCTTGAACTCATTTAAGAGATTGACCTAAGAGAAAAGTTGTTAGAATTTGACTCCCGTCAAATCAGTTTCAGAGGTAGGGGACTGAGAGGCGAAACCTCGATGAACAGTAGTTTGGCATAATTAGGCTTGTTGCTCCGGCACGGATATTTCCCACTGATCTTTCCCCTACCTGGCCGATTAACTTGTGGTCAGATTCCTATAATGTACCCCCCTGTGGATAGTCTAACCAGTTAGGAGTCATCTAGGCCTAGATCAACCCTAGTATAGGCTTGTTTTTTTAATTTTTTTTTCTTTTTTGTTTGTTTGTTTGATTTTTCTTTTTTGTGATTACTGTGATAAAATGGAATATAACCAAAAAAATTTCAACCATATGAATAAAATTTCCACCTCGATCTCATTTGACTGGGATAACTCTGACCCCACTATGTACAAAATGAGCCAACCATATATGCCGGATTGGGTTTATTTGACTCAATTGACCTGTATCCCTAATTCTACGATCAAAATTTTCAAAATAATTTTCACTCTTCATAGAGTCAATGGGGATTCGCCTCCCCCGAGTCAAAATTTCAACCACCTTGTCCACCATATTCTTTCCCATATTCTGCTTCACATGCTCCTTTTCCTGAACCACCAATTGAAGAAAAATTAGAGATATAAAAGAGTATAGAAGCCATGCTTGAGTCCCAACAACAAATTCTTCAACACATGTTAGACTCATCTTTTCAACCAAATTTTCAAGAGTCATACTCAACTTTTCAAGTCCCACCGATTCAAAATGAATAACCATCAGTCTTGAACTTGAGTATGGAGCTCTTGCGTGAGTCCAAACAACAAACTCAATATCTGATAGAATCACAATTTCACCATAATTTTCAAAATCAACTTTGATTAGTCTCTAAAACTGCATATTTCATACCAAATCTTCACATTTATTTAATATTAAATTCTGCTAATAATACCTCTCTTGCATGTTTTTAGGTCCATGACATGAAATGAAGAAGAAGACCCTAAATCACCATTTAATTGGTGATTAAAAGCCTACATGAATAGCCATTGACTTTGGAGGGCTGTTTTATCAAAACCACGGGCCAATTTTCAGAAACTGAGACTTGCAACCGACAGGGGACAGACGGGACAGTGCGCGGCCCGAAGCGCCACGCGTTCGACTCTATAAGAGCCGCGTTTTCGTGGCCGTACGGGCGCGACTGCACCCGTACTTTGGGCCAGGGTTTGTCCCCTGGCCCCCCCTTTCCCCTGGTGCCTATATATACCCCCCTGGGATTCTGTATTGGGAAAAATGCAATGTTTTAGGGTAGTTTCATCTACATTTTATAGTTTAGGATAGTTTAGGTTAGTGTTCTTCTTCCTCCTCAGTATCTTTCATTTCTTTTATATCTTGTAATTGGAGAGAGAGTGGTACACGGTGAGGAAGCAAAAGTGCTTGTAATAGAAGGTGACAATCTATGAAAGGTACTTTCTTAACTTATCTTTGTTTTCTTCTCTAACTCCTTTTACATATTTAGCTAATTTTCTCTCATGGCTAACTACTAACCGCTAACTTGCTAACTTCTTACTTGATAATCCACATGAATCTAATAGCCTCTACTTGGCCTTGCTCTTGCAAGAGCCATTAACGGCTCATGATGATGGATCTAACACTCTAACATCTAAATCTCTAACAAGGTAACATTACTTTATTTCATACTTGCTCTCATTGGGTTTTGATGATTTAAATGTAGATTGCACTTGTTGGTTGAATTTAGATGTGAAAGTTAACATATGAGCCAAGCTTTGTAAAGCTCTTGAATCAAGGACTAGTGATGGCCAATGATACATGTGAGGCAACTATCACTAAGAAATTAGCATGTTAGTGGAGTCATTAGTAGTTAGTAGCCATGGGTTTTCTTTATCTTTTTACTTTGTTGTAGAAAAACTATTCAAAAATCACAAATATATTCTTTTCTATATTTTCCACTTCTTTGTGTTTCACCGTACTTCTCTTTTCATTCTTTTTTCTTTTCTTTTTATTCTTTCAAACATTAAAGATCCATTAACACACACACACACACACACACACACACACACGTGAATCAACCGATAAAGCTTCTATCGCCTCCCGTCCCTGTAGATTCGACTCGTTTTAGCCTCTATGCTATAACGGAAATATCGAGGAAGCCAAAGCATACACACTTTAAATGTCTATTTCAAAACATACACTTTTCGTGCGCGGTTTCCCCCGATCAAATTTTGGCGCCATTGCCGGGAATGGGAACGGTTTAATTTCACGTTTTTGTTAACTTTTCTTCTTTATTTTTTGTGTGCAGGTCAAATTTTTTAGCATTGCAGAAGTCCACACTTGCTCTTGTATGGTTGGATAAATTCTTGTATATTCTTATTTTATGCTGCTAGTTTTTATTTATATTACCTGTACATTGTAATAATTTTAAGAACTAAAATACAAAAATTGGATGCTTTAAAATGGTTTTAGACCTTTGCATCTAGGCACGTATCAATTTTTATTCCAATATACTGTATTTTGTTGTTGTGATCTTGACAGAGGTATACATATTGCATTGCATATAGTTAGGATAAACACGTGGGTTATTTACTCTCTTTGTGTGTTCATTCTTATCTATATTGCTCATTTGCACGAATTGATATTAAGGGCAAAACTCAATACAACATAAGGTGGGGAAGTCATTACCCTTCCTTAGCCCCAAAAATCACCTCCCCACTCACACAACCCAAACCTAAATAAAATTTGCTAGACGTTGGCCCCTACGGACATCTCGGACTCATTTAAGAGATTGACCTAAGGGGGAAGTTGTTAGACGTTGGCTCTTGTCAAATCGGTGTCTAAGGTTGGGATTGAGAGGCGAAACCTCAAAGAATAGTGGTTTGGCATAATTAGGCCCATTGTTCCAGTACAAATACCTCCCACTGCTCTTGGCCCTACATGGCCAATTAAGTCATGGTCAGATTCTGACAATATTACCCCCGTGGACAGTCTAACCAGTTAGGAGTTGTCCAGGTCTAAGTCAACCCTAGCATAGGCTTGTTTTCTTTTCTTTTTGTTTGTTTGTTTGTTTGCTTTCTCTTTTGTAAATTGTGATATGGATTTCAACAACAATAATTCTTTCAATTATAATATGAATTCATATTTCACCTCGACCTCATTTGACTCGGATAACACCAACCCGGCTATGTACAACATGAACCAACCATATATGTCGGATTGGGATTATCTGACTCAATATGACCGATATCCCCAATCCTATGACTATAATTTTCAAAATAATTTCCACTCTTCACAGAGTTCATGGGGATTCATCTACCCTGAGTCCAATTTTCAACCATCTTGTCCACAATTTTCACAATATTTACTCCCCGATTTTGATTCATATACTTCTTTTCCTAAACCACCATTGAAGAAAAATCATCATTGGAAAGGAGTTTGGAAGAAGTGATAGAGTTCCAAAAACAATTTGAAAAAATGGTAGCCTCATCATGTCCACCAAATTTTCAAAATTCATGTAGTTCTTTTCCAAAATGACTCAAAGGAAAATCATTGTGGGAAAAAACTATGGAATTCGTGCAAGAGACCGAGCGTATAATGCAAAATATGATTGACTTACCATGTCCACCAAATATTCATACGACTCATGAATCATGTCATTTTGAAAATTCAGCTTCAATTTCATCATACCAACCTGTACTTCACCAACATCAACCTCTTGATAGTTTGGCAAGTTATCCATTTCCTGAAATTAAACTTGAAGATGAATGTAAACTTGAGCTTCAAATTAGCGATTCGAGTCCAATCCTTGAATAGATATCGACTCCTGTAGTGTTACCTGAACTAAGTAACGTTCTTGAGCCAGTTTTGATTCTCATAATTTTTGAACTTGAATTAACCATTTCACTCATTCACATTCCTTCTCTGGACGAAAATCAAGATTCAATTTCCTTACATCCTTTTGAACCTGCCCAAATTCTGAGAACCACCTTTACATTTTAGCAAGTTATCCTTTTTCCGAAATTGAACTTGAACCTGAATGTGATCCTGAACCTCATGTGAGTAATTCCATTTCACTTTTTGATTTAATAATGACCCCGGTATGTTTACCAGATTTTTTTTCTCTATTGAGGAGTCAACATTGAATCCTGTACCAGTACACCGTGAATTAAAATCACCAATATATTATGATCACACTTCATTGCTGGGAAAAGTGTGTGAACATCAATTCTTTAGTTTGGACCCTATTTTTGAACCAATTTCGACCTCATTATTTACTCACGACTTGATCTGAGTCAAATTTCCGAGTGGGTATCAGTTTTTACTCTTGTTCCATTTGAGTCCAAATCAATTATCTTCCAAAATCAAACTTCATTTTGGACAAGAATGTTAAAGTAAATGACTCAGAAATTATTTTTGAAATAAAATTAGATGGGGATAATTTTTTCAATAAGACCATTTATTCAATCATTCTTTTACTGGGTCGTATTAGAGAAGTCATTGTGGGTTCCTTCAAGATCCATATTATCTTGGTTGGATAGCAATGCTTGGTCCAATCAGACCACCACCGGAGCCACCACCATGAGATAATTTTTCTTCCCTTTCCATTTGTTCATGTATATACACATTCACGATGCATTGAGATAATGCATGAGATAAGTGTGGGGGAGGGTTTACTAACGTAGGCTGGTTTTAAATTTTCTTTCTTTTACACTTCTTTTTTAGGAACTTTTTTTAAATTTTCTTGTGTATAAAAACTCTTTTCTCTTCTTTTTACAAAACTTTTTGAAATAAGATAAATAGTTTTGATTTATCTTTAAGAAAATTAAGATTATCTTAGGAATTAGGAAGACCTAAAATTATGAAATTTTAAACTGAGTCAAAATAATAGATCTTGTTTACATTTTAGGATAAGAAAGTAAGATTAGAAAGATAATTTGATCTTAAATTTTTTGCCTTAGATTTATGCACTTCACACTTACATAATTTTTGGGATTGAAACAAAGACTAAAAATGCCATAAAAAATATATGATAATAAAAATCACTTATTGAAGTTGGGTAATTATACCTCAGGAAGCATGATTATTCACCTCTAAAACGGTTGATATAAATAAAATAATCCCCTTTAGTTTTGTAGCCTTGTTTACTCGAGTCTTTAAGTCTGAGGGATGTTTTCTTATCTGGTGCCCTAAGATCATCTGGTTTGGGAGTCACTGGCTAAAGATTCACTACCCGGGTAAATAAGAAAGCCTAAGAAAACTAAGGGAAAGAAAAAAAGAAAAATATAAAATATAAATAAATATACAAAAATTAATGGCATAAAAGTTTGAGTCGATATCTCAAAAACCTTCACTGTTGCATATTTTTCTAAGAGTTTTATGAAAAATCAAAGAATCAATTCAATTTTAAATTCTTACATTTAATTTATAACAAGATTTTGCATTTCGACTTAGCTTAAAGAAGAATAATTTCTTGTTAACCTATGACTTTGGATCACTTATATTTTCGCAAAAATACTTCAACACTTTCTCTATTTTCAAAATGTGTTTTTCAAAATACTAACATTTGATTTCTTTCTTTATGGATTTTGTGGATGTAAACCGCTGAAAACCCTCAGGAGACAAAACTCCTCCTTTAGGGGAAACCTAAAGGTTTAACGGCTTGTTGCACATGCCCAGTGCAATCGCGTCACCTGCGGAAGTGGTGTAATAATTCTTTTAGTTTTTTGTTTTGCTCGGGACGAACAAAAGATAAGTGTGGGGGTGTGATTAGTCTCAAAAACTGTATATTTCATATCACATGTTCACATTTATTTAATATTAAATTCTGCTAATAATACCCTCTTGTATGTTTTTAGGTCCATACCATGAAATGAAGAAAAAGACCCTAAATCACCATTTAATTGGTGATTAAAAGCCTACATGAATAGCCATTGACTTTGGAGGGCTGTTTTATCAAAACCGGGGGCCAATTTCCAGAAACTGGACCTACAACCGACAGGGGACAGACGGGACAGCGCGCGGCCCGAAGCGCCGCGCGCGGCCCTAGAAAAGTCGCGAAAACGCTGCTAGGGCCGCATTTTTGTGGCCGTACGGGTGCGGCCGCGCCCGTACTTTGGGCCAGGGTTTGTCCCCTGGCCCTCCTTTCTCCTGGTGCTTATATATACCCCCCTGGGGTTCTGTATTAGAAAAATGCAATACTTTAGGATAGTTTCGTCTCCATTTTATAGTTTAGGGTAGTTTAGATTAGTGTTCTTCTTCTCCCTCTTTTAATTTTTCATTTCTTTTAGATCTTTTAATAGGAGAAAGAGTGGTACATGGTGAGGAAGCAAGAGTGCTTGTAATAAAAGGTGACAATTTATGAAAGGTGCTCTCTTAACTTATCTTTGTTTTCTTCTCTAACTCCTTTTACATGTTTAGCTAATTTTCTCTCATGGCAACTAACTACTAGCCGCTAACTTGCTAACTTCTTTCTTGATAATCCACATGTATCTATTAGCCTCTACTTGGCCTTGCTCTTGCAAGAGCCATTGACAGCTCATGATGATGGATCTAACACTCTAAAATCTAAATCTCTAACAAGCTAACATTACTTTATTTCATGCTTGCTCTTATTGGGTTTTGATGATTTAAGTGTAGCTTGCACTTGTTGGTTGAATTTGGATGTGAAAGTTAACATATGAGCCATGCTTTGTAAAGCTCTTGAATCAAGGACTAGTGATGGACAATGATATATGTGAGGTAACTATCACTAGAGGTTAGCATGTTAGTTGAGTCATTAGTAGTTAGTAGTTATAGGTTTTCTTTATCTTTTTTACTTGTTTTAGAAATACTATTCAAAACCACAAATATATTCATTTCTATGTTTCCCACTTCTTTGTGTTTCAACGTACTTCTCTTTTCATTCATTATTTTCTTTTCTTTTCATACTTTCAAACATTGAAGAACTATTAACACACACGTGAATCAACCGGTAAAGCTTCTATCGCCTCCCGTCCCTGTGGATTCGACTCGTTTTAGCCTCTATGCTATAACAGAAGTATCGAGGAAGCCAAAGCACACACACTTTAAATATCAATTTCAGAACATACACTTTTCGTGCGCGGTTCTCCCCCGATCAAACTTCTATACTCACTTTTTCAAGAAGAATCAATTTAAAGAGTAGAAGACATGATTAAGACCCAAAATTTTGTTACCCAACCTATCTGTAAGTTAGACTAAATAATAAGCGAATTGATCATTAAGAATGATGAAAATCTTTCTTATCAACTTTGACCAATCCTTATTCCCTAACCCTATTGATTGGACCTAAGAATCATATTATTTTAAAAATCAAGATTCAATTTCAGCACACCTATTTGAACTTGACCAAACTCCAAGTTTTGAAAGTGACATTGACATTTTGGCAAGTTGCCCCTTTCCTGAAATTGAAATTGAACATGAATGTGATTCTGAACCTCATGTTGAAAATTTCATTTCACTGTTTGATTCAATATGACTCTGGTATCTTTACCAGATCTTTTTCATATTCCAGAGTCAACATTGAATCCTATACCAGCATACCATGAAATTGAATCACAAATATCTTATGATCACACTTTATTGATGGGGAAAGTGTGTGAACATCAATTTTTTGGTTTGGACCTTATTTTTAAACCAATTACGACTCTCACTTTTGAATCTCGACTTGACCTAAGTCACATTCCCGAGTTGGTATTTGTTCCTATCCCATTTGAGCCCAAATCAATCATCTTTCAGAATCACACTTCATTGTTGGATAAGGATATCAAAATGACTCAGAAATTATTTTTGGAAATTGAAAATTGGATGGGGATAATCTTTTAAAAAAGACCACACACTTCATCATTCTTTTAGTGGGTCATATTAGAGAGATCACTGGTAGGTTCCTTCGAGATCCACAAGCTTTGGATTGGGCTGCATTTTGTGGGCCAATCAGACCACCACCGGAGCTACCACCATGAGGTAATTTTTTCCCTTTCCATTTGTTTCATACATATACACATTCACGATGTCTTGAGGATAATGCATGAGATAAGTGTGGGGGAGGATTTACTAACATAGATTATTTTATATTTTCTTTCTTTTACACTTCTTTTTAGAAAGTTTTTAGATTTTCTCTTTTGTATAGAAACCCTTTTTTTCTTTTTACAAAATTATTTGAAACAAGAGAAATAATTTTGATTTATTTTTAGAAAATTAAGAGGATCTTAGGAATTAAGAAGATCTAAAATTATGAATTCTTAAACCGAGTCAAAATAATAGATCTTATTTAAATTTTATGATAAGAAAGTAAGATTAGAAAGATAATTTGATCTCGAATTTTTTTCCTTAGATATATGCACTTCACACTTACACTATTTTTTGGGATTGAAACAAATACTAAAAATGTCATAATATACATATAAAATGATGATAATAAAAATCATTTATTGAGGCTGGGTAGTTATGCCTCAGGAAGCATGAATATTCACGCCTTAAACGGTGGACAAAAATAAAATAATCTTCTTTAATTTTGTGGCCTCGTTTACTCGAGTCCTTAAGCCTGAGGGATGTTTTCTCATCTAGTTCTCTAAAATCATCTGGTTTGGGAGTAACCGGCTAAAGGTTCACTACCCGGGTAAACTAGAAAGCCTAAGAAAACTAAGGGAAGAAAAATATATATATATTTGATATAATAAATGGCATGAAAGTTAGAGTCGATATCCTAAATATCTTCACAGTTCACAAAGTGCATATTTTCTAAGAGTTTTTATAAAGATCAAAAAATCAATTCAAATATAAATTCTTACATTTAATTTATAACAAGATTTTGTATTTAGACTTAGTTTAAGGAAGAATAATTTCTGGCTTTCCTATGATCTTGGATCACTTAAATTTTCGCAAAAATACTTCAACACTTTTCTCTATTTCAAAATGCGTTTTCAAAATACTAAAATTTGAATTTTTTTTTAGTGTAACAACTGTTGCACATGCTCAGTGCAATCGCGTTACCTGCGAAAGTAGTGTAATAATTTTCTTAGTTAGTTTTTCTGTTTTGCTTGGGATGAACAAAAGATAAGTGTATGAGTATGATTAGTCTCTAAAATTGCATATTTATACCACATCTTCACATTTATTTAATATTAAATTCTGTTAATAATAGTTCCCTTGTATGTTTCTAGGTCCATGACATGAAACGAAGAAGAAGCCTAAAATCCCATTCATTTAGTGATATTTAAAACTACAAATATGGCCATTGACTTTTGAAAGCTTGATATGCCAAATCTAGGAGCGAATTTCGACAAACCGACAGGAGGTACAAGGAGTAGTGTGTAGCAGGAGGCTGCACACCCTGGCGCGGCATTCACGGCCCTAGAAGGGCTGCGAAAATGGTAAAAGCCGCATTTTCGTAGCATTTTGGTGGGGCCACGTATCGAGCATCGACGCGTGGCTACATGGTGCCTCCCAAATGCCCCCCTTTGCCTATAAATACCCCAGGTTTTTCATAACAGAAGCGAGGAGAGTTTTTAGTGGTAGTTTCTCTCATTTGTGTAGTTTAGTGTAGTTTTCTTCTTTCTTTTGTTTTTCATTTTCTTTGTAGATCATGTAATAGGGAAGAGAGAGATGCGTAGGATGAAGGCTAGAGTTCTTGTAATGGAAGGTGACATTCTATGAAAGGTTCTCTCCTTATCTCTATTGGTTTTCTTCTCTCTAACTCTTTACATGCTTAACTTTTTCTCTCATGGCAACTACCACTAACTTGCTTACTCCTTGCTTGATAATCCACATGAATTTAATAGCCTCTACTTGACCTTTCTCTTGCAAGAGCCATTAATGACTCATGATGTTGGATTCTAACACTCTAACATTTAACTCTCTAACAAGCTACCATTACTTAATTCCATACTTGCTCTAGTTTAATTTTGATGGTCTAATTGTAACTTACTCTTGTTTGTTGAGTTTGAATGTGAAAGTTATCTTATGGGTCATGCTTTGAAAAGCTCTTGAATCAAAGACTAGTGATGGTCAAGGTACTTGTGAGGCAACTATCACTAAGAGGTTATTATAGTTAGTGGAGCCATTAATAGTTAGTAGCCATGAATTTTCTTTCTTTTTCACTTTGTTTTTAGAAATAATACAAAAATCATGAATACCATCTCTTTAATGTTTCCATCTTTGTTTTCACTGTATCCGTCTATTTCATTCTTTGTTTTCTTTTCTTTTCATTCTTTGAAACATAGAAGAACTGTTAACATACACACGTGAACATACCGGTAAAGCTTCTATCGTTTCCTGTCCTTGTGGATTTGACCCATTTAGCCTCTATGCTATAACGGAAGTATCGAGGAAGCAAAAGAATACACACTGTAACTCTTGATTTCAAAACAACCCTTTTTGTGCATGATTTTCCTCCAATCAAGATCCAATACACATAAACCATGTAAACTTCTTTTGATGAAATCTATTCATGAAACATAAAGACGTATTCTTTGAAGTTCAAAATCAAAACAGTTTTTCCTAAAATCTAAAAATATTTAACAAGAAATGTTTTGGGTGTGTGTATATGAGCTTGAGCAATCCACAACCAGTCTATCTTTTTCATTTTAACCTAAAAATAAAAATCTTAGACTTACAAACACGGACTCAAGTTTTGAAAATCTTAAACTTACAAACTTGAAAATCTTCTCTTAAAATCTTCTTCTCCATCTTGACTTGATCCAAACTTGATCCATGAGCTAGACTCCTCTTTGAGTACTTGATGCGATCTTGAAGCGCGAGCTCTTAAATCAATACATGCTAGCTTCAAAACTTGACTTCAAATCGTAAACACTGACTAAGATCTTGGTAAAAATCTGAAACTTATTAAACACAAGATCATTAGTACTATAACTACATGAGTTACTCATCATCAAAACTGGAGTGATGGACCTTTGGGCTAACAATCTCTCTTTGTGATGATGACAAAACTCATGGAGTTATATATGCATGGATTAAAGATAAGCTTCATAGAAGCTCCCCCTTAACTCATGCATAGCAATAAACATAAAGATATTCAATGAAAGAACATATAAACTAAACAACATAACACACACACACATATATATGCATAAACACAACTAAACATGCATATATAAACTCTAAATTCTTTTCCTCCTTTTTGTCAATTCATCAACAAAGGGGTAAAAAAGACAAGAAAGATTATATGTGATATATATTTATGAAGAGGAGAGACATTAAGTTAACTCCCCCTGCATACATGTGTTACATACAGAAAGGATGACTAAACCCTAACCCATATAAGCATAATATACAATATATGGACGGAGATGTTAAGCTCTCCCTACACACGTGTATGCAATAAAGAAGAAAGGTCAAGTTCCTCAATATGTAAAATACACTCCATATGAATTTATGTATGGAGGAGATGTATATCTCCTTGTATATAGGCAATACATATTAAACAAATTTTGAAAACCGAATAAAACAAATTTTGATACCACTTAAAATAAAATTTGAAACTACTTGTAATCAACAAAACAAATTTTTGATACCACTTGTAGTTGGCAAAATAGATGTTGATATACCATTTGCATGTAAAATTAATATTATAACATCATTTTAAGTTTTAAAGAACTTTTTTTTTGAAATAGTCATAAAATTAATGCATAAGCTTGTAGAGATACCAATTAAAAAATAATTGACATTAAGAACTAAATCAAGCTTTGCAAGAAATAATTTATGCTATAAACATGTATGGACATTTGTTAATCTTAGCATAACAAATCATATATATGTATGTATGAAAATAAAATATCACTTAAAATTTTATGCATACATATAAGAAAACTAGTATGAGTATACAAAAATGAAATAACATGAAGATCATGTGTATAACTCATAACATCCACCCTATCATGCACATGTTTAAAAGATATTTTCATTAAAGAGCATATAAGGCATGGTCACCAAACCAACCGCCCTTCATAGGGTTGAAGTTTTCAAAAATAAAATTTTGAAGATAATTATAAATTGAAAAAACTACCAAGTGAAGATAGATAACTAGTTTAAAATAGCTTTTGAAAAACTAGTTAAAAATTCTTTAAAACATGAAACCATATCATATATCTCATGAAACATCTTAATTACATAAAAATTAACACTCAAAATCTATAAAGCGCATATATATGCTCATAAAAATAAAATTATGAGTAAACAAAAAGTGAGTACACAATAATCATGTGAATACCACATTCATCAAGATAAAATAATAAAGCTCAAAATAAAAAACAAACATGAAATTATTTTTCTTAAAACATGTTATATCATATAATCATGTAAGAATCATCAAAACTAGAATATACTATATACAATCAAACATAAAATGAGTACACAAAAGAATAAGACATATGTAGCATGTAACTCAAAAATTGTACATGTATAATGATCGGTCGCTAATATTACACATTCATTATCATATTCTCATACTTATTATAAAATAAACTCTATTTTTTTCCTAATTATTGTTTAATTTATTTGCAGGCCCATTTCTAAAGGAGAGTGAAGAGAAATGAGCCCAAAAGCCATCAATTCTGAATTAAATTAGAATTAATTCGAACTCAGTAAATCACGGCAGACCAGGTCGGTTCAGATCGGTTGAAAATCAGTTAGAACAAATCCCTACAAATTAATCGGTTGAAGCCAAGGATCAAAGGCCATTTCGTCAAAATCCCGCACTTAAACTGCAAATCCAACCGAAGATAAACATCAATCGCGAAGCCGGGGAGTGCCACCAACAGGGTGTGGCCACCTCGCAATACCCTGGCCGTGAAAACGCGGCCAAAGTCGCATTTTCGCGGCTTTGTTAGAGAGTTAGGGGGAGCGTTTGCTCCCCCATAAGCTCTCATAGGTTGGGTTTTGCCTATAAATACTGAGATTTTCAGAGCGTACAGGGGACGACCATGCAGAGATAGAATTTAGTCTACTTTTCCATTTTTTTTTAGTGTAGGTTTTTATTTTCTTTTCATGTAATTTTTATTTCTTTGTAAGTATAGTTTAGACTGAGATTCATGTAAGTAAGAGAGAGAGGCTTATGTTGAGAGTGACACCGATGTACCTCCTCCTTTCTTCCATCATTTCTGCAAGCAATAAAAGGTAATTTATTATCATGTTTGTTTTTACTTTTATTTTCTTCTTCTTCTTTCTACTTTTCCTTTTTTGGTTATAATGAGCATTCAAGTGAATCTTGAAGCATCAGTAAAGTCATATTTGTGTGAGTGCCAATGATATTACATGATGATGATCTCCTCATGAAGATTCTGTATCATTTCATTCTTGTTCGTATTGATGATGTAATGCGAATGGGGACTGAGCTCGATCTTATGTTTTATACGTTGAACGCCTCTGAAGTAAGCTAGAACATGCAAGGGTTCTAGGTAAGTCATCAACCAAAGGAGGTAAGTATTTCTTTTATTTTTTTTCTTTTCTTTTATTTCTTTAGTTTAGATGACCAACACCCAACTCTTTCATCACTCATTTCGATTTCTTTGTACATATCATTTCTAGTTTCTCCATCTTCTTAATCTACCATCTTCTTCCTAATTTAACTTTAACTCAAATTTTCCTTTTTTTCTTTTAAAGAACTAAAGAAGAACTATAACCATAGTTTGTAGTCTAAAAGAGAACTTGCTTAAAAAGCTTCCATCGCTAGTCCCTCCTTGTGGATCACGACCCACATAGCCACTTGCTATTGCGGTAGAATTGAGTAACTTGCACTTTTCATTCTAAGTTCTGAAATTCTATATTTTGTGTGCAGGTACCAAACTCAATCAAATTTTGGCGCCATTAATTTCCAGAATAATTCAACTCTTCACAAAGTCAATGGGGATTCACCTCCCCCGATTCCAATTTTCAACCAACCGGTCCTCCTTATCCACCTTGTCCACAATATTTCCAAGATTCATACTCAGTTCCATCAGTCCAAAATAGAAAAACATCAATTTTAGAAATGAGTATACGTGAGTCCGAACAACAATCACAAAATCTGATGGACTCACAATTTCACTACCAATTCCAAAACAATACTTCATCTTTTCAAGACCAATCGCAACAAAACGATGAACCAATCAACTATGAAAAGATGCTTGAAGCCATGACTCAGGCTCAAAACACTTGTAATCATGACATAGATATGATGGTCCAAACCCAACGTTCTCACCGATTGGCCAGTTCTGATGTCGCTAACCATTATGTTAGAGCCGAAGAATCATGTTGTTTTAGAAAACAAGGTTCCATTTCAGCACAATCATTTGAACTTGCCCAAACTCCAAATTTTGAAAGTGACATTGACAGTTTGGCAAGTTATCCCTTTCCTGAAATTGAACTTGAGAATGAATATGGTCATGAACCTCAACTTAGTGATTCAATTCTACTTTCTGATTTAATAATGACTCCGGTGTCTTCACCTGATTTTAATCTTTTTCCCGAGTCAACATTGGAACTGTGCCAATTCATCATGAAATTGAATCACCCATCTTTGATGATCATCATATTGAACTTGACCAATTTCATACTTTTGAAAGTCCCATTGACAAATTAGCAAGTTCTCATTTTTATGAAATTGAACTCAATGAGAAATGTGACTTAGAATCTTAAATTTGTGATCCAGTTCTGATCGGTCGCTAATATTGCATATTTATTATCATATTCTCATATCTATTATAGAATAAACTCTACTTTTTCTAATTATTGTTTAATTTATTTGCAGGCCCAGTACTAAAGAAGAGAGAAGAGAAACGAGCCCAAAAAGCCCACCAAATTCTGATTTAATTCAGAATAAATTTGAAATCAGGGAATCAGGGCAGATCTTGGCAAATCAGAGAGGTTGAAAACCGGTTGAAATAGATCTTCCCAAATCAAGTGGTTAAAGCCAACAATCAAAGATTATTTCGTCAAATCAAAGAGCTGAAACGAGAAATTCAGTTGAACATAAAGCCAAAACGCAAATCCAGGAGTTAACACCCCCCGGCTGTGGCCACCTGGCCACAGCCAGGCCGCGAAAACGCGGCCAAACCCGCGTTTTCACAGTCTTATCATTTCAGTTGGGGGAGCGTTTGCTCCCCCTATCTTCTCACGCCTCTCCCCTCTGGGTTTTTGCCTATAAAAGGCAGGTATTTCACTATAAATGGGGACGACCATGCAGAGATAGGATTTAGTGCAGTTTTTCATTCTTTGTAGTGTAGTTTTTGTTTTCTTTTTATGTAATTTTAATTTCTTTGTAAGCTTAAGTTAGATTGAGATTCATGTAAGTAAGAGAGAGGCTTATGTTGAGAGGGATACCGACGTACCTCCTCCTTTCTTCCATCGTTTCTGAAAGCAATAAAAGGTAATTTTTTTTATGTTTGTCTTTACTTTTGTTTCCTTCTTCCTCTTTCTACTTTTTCTCTTTTGGTTATGATGAGCATTCAAGTGAATCTTGAAGCATCAGTATAACAATATTTGTGTGAGTGCCAACGATATTCAATGATGATATTCTCCTCCTCAAGACTCTGTATCATTTCATTCTTGTTCGTCTTGATGATGTAATGCGAATGGGGACTGAGCTCGATCTTATGGCTTATGCGTTGAACGCCTCCGAAGCAAGGTAGAACATGCAAGGGTTCCAGGTAAGTCATCAACCAAAGGAGGTAAGTATTTCTTTAATCTTTTCTTTCTTTTCTTTTAACTTTAGTTTAGATCAACAACACCCACTTCTTTTATCACTCCTTTTTCATTTCTTTGTACATATCCAATTCTGGTTTCTCCATCTTCCCAATCTCTCACTTTCTGCTTAACTTCATTGTAATTTATTTTTCTTTTCTTTTTAAGAAATTAAAGAAGAACTTTTAACCATTAATTGTAGTTTAAAAGAGAACTTACTAAAAAGCTTTCACCGCTAGTCCCTCCTTGTGGATCACGACCTGCATAGCCACTTGCTATCGCGGTAGAATTGAGCACTTGCACTCTTTATTTTAAAGTTCTGAATTTTGTATTTTGTGTGCAGGTTCTATCTCAATCAAAATTTTGGCGTCGTTGCCGGGGTGGGACGGTAAGTTACTCTCTTTAAAAGTTTAAATTTTTGGTTAACTTTCTTCTTTGTTTTTTGTACATATTTAACAACAAGGAATTCTTGTTGCAGTGGACATATAAGTGGCCTTGGACTCTGCTTAAGAAAGCAGAGCCAAGAAGCCCTCAGATTTGCTACATTCTAGTGGCAAAACTGAGTGAACTACTAACCTATATTTTTGCAGGTTGGCTGAATTGAAAATCTGAATTTCTGTGGCATTTATCTCCTTGTTTGACTCACTGTATATACATTTTTAAGACAACAGTAAAAAGTTGATTGTAAATGATAAAAATGATTTAGACTTTGTATTTAAGCACGCGTCTATTTCATTTCATTTTCTATTTACTGTTGAAGAGTGCTGGAGCCAAAGTATGTGTGCATAGCATTTAGTATAAGGTTCATTCTTGTGTGATTGCTTTAATGTTACTTTTTTCTATATTACTTGTACACTGCACTAAATTGATTTAAGGGCTTGTCCTATAAACAAGATAAGGTGGGGAAGTCGTTACCCTCCCTTAGCCCACAAACAATCTCCTCACTCACTAACCCAAACCTAACTAAAAATGAGTAGATATTGGCCCTAGGGACATCTCGAACTCAATTAGGAGATTATCCTAGGGGAAAGGTGTTGGAATTTGACTCCTGCCAAATTAGTGTCTAGGAAGGGGATTAAGGGCCGAAAGCCCGAAAGTTGGTGGTTACTTAATTAAGGAACGTCTTTGACGGATAACCTCCCACCAATCTTGCCCTGACCTGGCTGATTAGCTTATGGTCAAAGTCTGCATTATACCTCCTATGGACAGTCTAACCAGTTAGGAGTCGTCTAGGTCAAAGTTCTACCCTAACTTAGGTTAGAATTTTTTTCTTTTTGTTTGCTTATTTGTTTGTTTTTTTTGTTTGTGTTTTATTGTGTGATATGGATTATAACAATAATTTTTCCAATTTTAATGGTAATCCATATTACACACCAACCTCTTTTTCGGATATTACCAACCTGGCATATCATAACTTACACCTAGTGTGCCGGATTGGTCATATCCAAATCAATATAACCCATGCCCCCAATCTTATAACCATAATTTTCAGAATAATTTCAACTCTTCACAGAGTCAGTGGGGATTCACCTCCCCGAGTCCAATTTTCAACCAACTTGTCCTCCTTATCCACCTTGTCCATAATATTTTCAAGATTCAACTCAGTTCCACCAGTCCAAAATAGAAAATCATCAATTTTGCAAATGAGTATGCGTGAGTCCAAACAAAATCACAAAATCTGATGGACTCACAATTTCATCACCAATTCCAAAACAACACTTCATCTTTTCAACAAAATAATGAACCAATCAAGTATGAAAGATGCTTGAAGCAATGACTCAGGCTCAAAACGCTCGTAATCATGACATAGATATGATGGTCGAAACTCTACGTTCTCACCGTTTGGCCATTTCTGATGTCATTAACCATTCTGTTAGAGCCGAAGGATCACGTTGTTTTGGGAAACAAGGTTCCATTTCAACACAATCATTTGAAGTTGCCCAAACTCTAAATTTTGAAAGTGACATTGACAGTTTGACATGTTATCCCTTTCCTGAAATTGAACTTGAGAATGAATATGATCATGAACCACAACTTAGTGATGCTTCCTGATTCAATTATGACTCCGGTATCTTCACCTGATTTCAATCTTTTTTCCGAGTCAACATTGGATCCTGTGCCAATTCATAATGAAATTGAATCACCTATCTTTGATGATCATCATATTGAACTTGACCAATTTTATAATTTAAGTCCCATTGACAAATTGGCAAGTTCTCATTTTTATGAAATTGAACTTAATGAGAAATGTGACCTAGATTCTCAAAATTGTGATCCAGTTTAAATTCTCGAATCAATATTGTCTCCTGTTTTGTTACCTGATTTGAATAATATTTAGAGTCAGTTTTAATTCTCACACCTGTCATTCTTGAACTTGAATCACTAATATTAAGTCACATTCTATTGTGGGAAAATGAATGTGGACTTGAGTTTCAACTTCTTAATTTGGACCCACTTCCCGAACCAATCTCGACTCCTGAACCTTTAATTAACTTAAGTCACTTTTCTGAGTCGGTATTAGTTCCCGTACTTTCTAAGTCCAAGTCAATCATTCTATTTTTTCACACTCCATTTTGGGACAAGGCGGTTGACAAATTGACTTTGAAATTAATTATGGAATGTGAAAATTAGATGGGGTAAAATATTTAATAAAAATCATTCATGTATATATCATTTTAGTGGGTTATATTAGAGAAATTTCTGGTGGGATCCTCCGAACTCCACGAAAAGTCAATTGGGCCGCATTTCGTGGACCAATCAGACCACCACCGAATCACCACCTTAAGGTAATATTTCCTTCCCTTTCTTCTTTTTCATGCATCTATGCATAATTCATACATTGAGGATAATGCATGAGATAGGTATGGGGGAGGGTTCTAACATAACTTAGGTTTTCTTTTTATTAAAAAAATTTAACATTTTCTTTACTTTAAAAACTTTTTGAAAATAGAAACAATATTTTGACATATTTTTTGTAAGAAACTGAGTCAATTTTAAGGAATAGAAAAATCAAAATTAGGATTTCTTAAACTTGGTCAAAATAAGATTATTTGTTTGATTTTTAGGGTTAGGAAGATAATGTGTCAAAGTAATTTAGTCTTCATCTTTACCTTAATGAAATATGCACACTTCATACACTTACACACTTAGGGTACAAAAACAAAGATTCTTATGCCTTATATAAAAAAAAGAAAAAAGGAAAAAATATATATAAAAGTCTTTTGATTAAGCTGGGTATTTGTGCCTAATAAAGCATAAGTATTCACGCCTAAAAGGGTTCATATAATAAAATCCTTAGTTTTGTGGCCTTGTTTGCTCGAGGTCCTTAAGTCCTTGGGTGTTTTTCTCACCCGGTGCCCTAAGACCGTTTGGTTTGGGAGTCATCGATTAAAGGCTCGTTACATGGGCAGATTAGAAAGCCTAATAGAACTAAGGAATGATACCACCAAAATATATATATATATATAAATAAATAAGGCATAAGAGTTAGAGTTAAAGAACCCTTAGTCAAAATTTTCACGGTCACAAGGTGCATATGACTTAGGGTAAAATAATAGACTAGATGAGAAGTACAATTTGACTTAATTTGATTGATAACAAATTATTAAATAGAGACTAAGTTTAGGAATGAAAAATTCAGTTTTCCTATAACTTATAGATTAATTAAATCTTACAATTATATTTCAAATATTTTTCTCTTTCAAAATGCTTTTCAAAAATACTAACTCTTTGTTTCTCTTTCTTTAAGGATTTTGTGGGTGTAATCCACTGAAAACCCTCATGAGACAAAACTCGTCCTCTAGGGGAAACCTAGAGGTTTAACGGCTTGTGCACATGCTCAGTGCAATCGCGTGACCTGCGAAAGTGGTCTAATAATCTTTAAGTATAGTTGTTTTGCTCAAGGACGAGCAAAAGATAGGTATGGGGGTGTGATCGATCGCTAATATTGCATATTTATTATCATATTCTCATATCTATTATAGAATAAACTCTGCTTTTTCTAATTATTATTTAATTTATTTGCAGGCCCGTACTAAAGAAGAGGGAAGAGAAACGAACCCAAAAAGCCCATCAAATTCTGATTTAATTCAGAATAAATTTGAAATCAGGGAATCAGGGCAGATCTTGGCAAATTAGAGAGGTTGAAATTGGTTGAAATGGATCTTCTCAAATCAAGTGGTTAAAGCCAACAATCAAAGATCGTTTTGTCAAATCTTAGAGCTAAAATGAGAATTCCAGTTGAAGATAATCCAGGAGATACCACCCCCCGGTTGTGGCCACCTGGCCACAGCCAGGCCGCGAAAACGCGGCCAAACCCGCATTTTCGCGGTCTTATCATTTCAGTTGGGGAGCATTTGCTCCCCCTATCTTCTCACGCCCGCGTTTCCGTGGTCTTATCATTTCAGTTGGGGGAGCATTTGCTCCCCCTATCTTCTCACGCTTCTCCCCTCTGGGTTTTTGCCTATAAAAGATAGGTATTTCAATGTAAATGGAGACGACCATGCAGAGATAGGATTTAGTCCAGTTTTTCATTCTTTGTAGTGTAGGTTTTTGTTTTTGTTTTTTTTTATGTAACTTTAATTTCTTTGTAAGCTTAAGTTAGATTGAGATTCATGTAAGTAAGAGAGAAAGGCTTATGTTGAGAGTGACATCGACGTACCTCCTCCTTTCTTCCATCGTTTCTGAAAGCAATAAAAGGTAATTTTTTTTATGTTTGTCTTTACTTTTGTTTCCTTCTTCTTTTTTCTACTTTTCCTCTCTTGGTTATGATGAGCATTTAAGTGAATCTAGAAGCATCAGTATAACAATGTTTGTGTGAGTGCCAACGATATTTCATGATGATGTTCTCCTCCTCAAGACTCTGTATCATTTCATTCTTATTCATCTTGATGATGTAATGCGAATGGGGACTGAGCTCGATCTTATGGCTTATGCGTTGAACGCCTCCGAAGCAAGGTAGAACATGCAAGGGTTCCAGGTAAGTCATCAACCAAAGGAGGTAAGTATTTCTTTAATCTTTTCTTTCTTTTCTTTTATTTCTTTAGTTTAGATCAACAACACCCACTTCTTTTATCACTCCTTTTCCATTTTTTTGTACATATCCAATTCTGATTTCTCCATTTTCCAATCTCTCACTTTCTGCCTAACTTCATTGTAATTTATTTTTCTTTTCTTTTTAAGAAACTAAAGAAGAACTTTTAACCATTAATTGTAGTTTAAAAGAGAACTTACTAAAAAGCTTTCATCGCTAGTCCCTCCTTGTGGATCGCGACCCGCTTAGCCACTTGCTATCGCAGTAGAATTGAGCACTTGCACTCTTTATTTTAAAGTTTTGAAATTTTATATTTTGTGTGCAGGTTCTATCTCAATCAAGTTCAAATTCCCAAATCAATATTGACTCCTGTTTTGTTACCCGACTTGAGTAATATTTTAGAGTCAGTTTTGATTCCCACACTAGTCATTCTTGAACTTGAATCACCAATATTAAGTCACATTCTATTGTGGGAAAATGAATGTGGACTTGAGTTTCAACTTCTTCATTTGGACCAACTTCCTGAACCAATCTCGACTCCTGAACCTTTACTTGACTTAAGTCACTTTCCTGAGTCGATATTAGTTCCCGTACTTCCTAAGTCCAAGTCAATCATTCCATCTTTTCACACTCTATTTTGGGACAAGGCGGTTGACAAAAATTGACTCCGAAATTAATTATGAAATTTGAAAATTAGATGGGGTAAAATATTTAATAAAAATCATTCTCGTATACATCATTTTAGCGGGTTATATAAGAGAGGTTTCTGGTGGGTTCCTCCGAACTCCAAGTAAGGTCGATTGGGCCGCATTTCGTGGACCAATCAGACCACCACCGGAACCACCACATTAAGGTAGTATTTTTCTTCCCTTTCTTCTTTTTCATGCAGCCATGCATTAATTCATACATTGAGGACAATGCATGAGATAGGTGTGGGGGAGGGTTCTAACATAACTTAGATTTTTCTTTTTATTAAAAAAATAAAATAAAATAAATAAAAAAATAACATTTTCTTTATTTTTAAAAACTTTTTGAAAATAGAGACAATATTTTGACATATTTTTTGTAAGAAATTAAGTCAATTTTAAGAATAGGAAAATCAAAATTAGAATTTCTTATACTTGGTCAAAATAACATTATTTGTTTGATTTTTAGGGTTAGGAAGATTATTTGTCAAAGTAATTTAGTCTTGATCTTTACCTTGATGAAATATGCGCACTTCATATACTTTACACACTTAGGGTTCAAAAACAAAGATTCTTATGCCTTAAAAAAATAAAAAAATAAAAAATATATATCGATTAAAGGTAAACGAATCTAATTATTGATTAGCTAGATGCTTTGGCCTAAGTAAGCCTTGGTATTTATGCGAAAGATGATTAGATAAGTTTGAGAAAAATATATATAAAAAACCTCTGATTAAGCTGGATATTTATGCCTAATAAAGCATAAGTATTCACGCCTAAAAATAGTTCATGTAATAAAATCCTTAGTTTTGTGGCCTTTTGCATAATTATCACCACATTCACTATCATATTTCCCTATTTATTCTTTTAATTATGCACTATTACTAATGTTTTATTATTTAATGCGTGCAGGCCTTGAGTAATTAAAAAATAAAGAAATAAAGCCTAAATGAAGCCCAGAAGCCCAAAAAGCCCATGTGCAAGCCCATGTGCAAAAGTTGCAATTACTAAAAGAAGAGGAAAGGGATGGACTTCTACTAAACCCTAATTTCTTGCAGGACAAAGCTATAGATAAGGGGAGAAGAGTGCAAAGATAACAAAATCGTTTTAAAAGATTTAGAAGATTTGGATTTAGGGTAACTTGCTTCCCAAGTTATCCCGAATTTTTAAAATAAAGAGTCGGTATGCACAATCCAGAAGAATAAACCCAGATGGACGGACCAGAGGAGGCCACGCGCGAAAGCACGTGGCCAGGGACCAAGATATGGCCACGAAAACGTGGCCAGAGCCGCGTTTTCGCGGCTCCCTGGATAAGTTTGATGTTCAGTTTTTGTGGGAGAGTTGTACCGGGACTCTACGTCTTCCATCTCCTATAAATACCCCTGGAGCAACAGAGAAGGGCGTCGAGTACAGAAACAAATTTATGGTTTTTCTTAGGCTAATTTTTAGATTGTAACTTAGGTTTTTTTTTATTTTTCTTTTATGTAATTTTTATGTAACTGAGAGGAGAGACGAGTTTCATGGAGGAAGGAGATCAAGCTTGTACTAAGGTGACATCGGTGTAAGTAAATTTTTTCTTCCATTGTTATAAGAATCAAATCGAAGTTTCTGTTTCTTCTTTACTCTTGTTTTTGTTTATTTTCCTCTGATGACTTGCAATCCAAGAGAATCCGATAGCTTCGAGACTACTTAGCCGCTGAAGTGCCCTTGATGGCCTATGGTGATGAACAAACCTTCTCTTGCTAGTATAGTTTGTCCTTTTTATTCGTAGTGTAGATCGAGAAGGGGGAAGATCCTATACGCCATGCTTGATTGCCTTCAAAGACAAGGTAAATCGTCGCAACGGATCAAAGGTAAACAAGCGCAGAAGAGGTAAGTATGATTTTTAGTTTTTAGTTTTCTTTCTTTTATTTCTTTAGTTTAGATCACCAACACCAACAACACCCAATTCAATTTCTTGTATATAATCTATTTTCCACCTTCTTAATCTACCATCTTCTTCCTAATTCAAACACTTTAGAGAACTTACTAAAAAAGCTTCCATCGCTAGTCCCTCCCTGTGGATCACGACCCACATAGCCACTTGCTATAGCGGTAGAATTGAGTACCTTGCACATCCTATTCTTAAATCTGAAATACTATATTTTGTGTGCAGGTAAAATCTCAATCAAATTTTGGCGCCGTTGCCGGGGAGGGACGGTAAGTTATTCTCTAAAAAAAAACTAATTATTGATTTATTTATTATTTTTTTTGTTTGCAGGATCAGAGAACAGGAAATATAACAGCAGCAAAGGACATATAGCAACTCTGTGCCTCTGCCCTCGAAGGCAGAGCAGCAGAGCCTACTACAGAGCCGCGTTTGCGCGACAATTGCCGCGTTTCCGCGGCCTGAGTAGTGAACTACTCACTAAGTTTTCTGCAGGTTGCTGGAAAGTTAAAGTTAGACTTGCTGTTCTGTTAATTTTTCTCTGTAATCATCCTGCACACTGCTAATTAATTAACAGTAACCTATTCGTTGAAAAATAAAAAAAATTAGACTCTTGCATCTTAGGCACGTGTCTATTTAATTTTTTTAATTTCTGTTGAAGAGTGCTGGAGACAAGATACGTTCGCATTGCATATAGACTAGGAAGCACCCTTGGCTGAATTACTGCTTTTGAGTGAATATTTGTCTATTGCTTTACACGTGCACCAAATTGACTTAAGGGCTTGTCCTATAAATAAGATAAGGTGGGGAAGTCATTACCCTCCCTTAGCCCATAAACAATCTCCTCACTCACTAACCCAAGCCTAACTAAAAAATGAGTAGACGTTAGCCCTAGGGACATCTCGGACTCAATTAGGAGATTATCCTAAGGGGGAACGGTGTTGGAATTTGACTCTTGCCAAATCAGTGTCTAGGAAGGGGATTGAGGGCCGAAAGCCCGAAGATTGGTGGTTATTTAATTAAGAAACGTCTTTGACGGAAAACCTCCCACCAATCTTGCCCTGACCTGGCTGATTAACTTGTGGTCAAAGTCTGCATTATACCTCCCGTGGACAGTCTAACCAGTTAGGAGTCGTCTAGGTCATAGGTCTACCCTAACTTTGTTTAGAATTTTTTTATTTTTTTATTTTTTTTTGTTTTTCCTTTGTTTGCTTATTTGTTTGTTTTTTGTTTGTATTGTGTGATATGACTTATAACAGCAATTTTTCCAATTTTAATCCATATTACACACCAACCTCTTTTTCGGATATTACCAACCCGGCATATCATAACTTTGACCAACCTAGTGTGCCGGAGTGGTCTTATCCGAATGAATATAACCCATGCCCCCCATCTTATGACTATAATTTCCACAACAATTTCAACTCTTCACAGAGTCCATGGGGATTCGCCTCCCCCGAGTCCAATTTTCAACCAACTTGTCCTCCTTATCCACCAAGTCCACAATCTTTCCAAGCTTCATACTCAGTCCCACCAGTTCAAAATAGAAAACCATCAATCTTGAAAATGATGAAAATGAGTATACATGAGTCCAAGCAACAATCACCATCAATCTTGGACATGATAATGCATGAGTCCAAGCAACAATCACAAAATCTGACGGACTCACAATTTCATCACGATTGTCACAACAACACTTCATCTTTTCAAGTCCAATCACAACAAAATGATGAACCAATCGACTATGAAAAGATGCTTGAAGCCATGACTCAGGCTAGAATCGCTCATGATCATGAAATAGATATGATGGTTCAAACTTTACGTTCTCACCGTTCGGCCATTTCTGATGTCGCTAACCATTCTATTAGAGTCGAAGAGTCACGTTGCTTTGGAAAACAAGATTCTATTTTAGTACAATCATTTGAACTTACCCAAACTCCAATTTTTGAAAATGACAGTGATAGTTTGGCAAGTTATTCATTTCCTGAAATAGAACTTGAGAATGACTATGATCCTGACCCTCAACTTGGTTATTCAATTCTACTTCCTGATTCAATAATGACTCCGGTGTCTTCACCTGATTTCAATTTTCTCGAGTCAACATTGGATCCTGTACCAATTCATAATGAAATTGAATCACCCATCTTTTATGATCATCATATTGAACTTGACCAATTTCATACTTTTGAAAGTCCCATTGACAAATTGGTCAGTTCTCATTTTTATGATATTGAACTCAATGAGATATGTGACCTAGATTCTCAAATTTGTGATCCAGTTCAAATTCCCGAATTAATATTGACTCCTATTTTGTTACCCGATTTAAGTAATATTTTAGAGTCAGTTTTGATTCCCACACCAGTCATTCTTGAACTTGAATCACCAATTTTAAGTCACATTCCATTGTAGGAAAATGATTGTCGACTTGAGTTTCAACTTCTTGATTTGGACCCACTTCTTGAACTAAGCTCGACTCCTGAACCATTACTTGATTTAAGTTACTTTCCTGAGTCGGTATTCGTTCCCGTATTTCTTAAGTCCAAGTCAATCATTCCATCTTTACACACTCCATTTTGGGACAAGGCGGTTGACACAATTGACTCTGAAAATAATTATGAAATTTGAAAATTAGATGGGGTGGAATTTTTAATAAAAAATGTTCATACACACATCATTTTAGTGGGTTATCCAAGAGAGATTTCTGGTGGGTTCCTCCAAACTCCACAAAAATTCGATTGGGCCGCATTTCGTGGACCAATCAAACCACCACCTTGAGGTAACCTCTGCCTTCCCTTTCTTCTTTTTCATGCATATATGCATTCATTCATACATTGAGGACAATGCATGAGATAAGTGTGGGGGGAGGATTTACTAACATACTAACATAGGTAGATACTAATAAAATAAAAAAAATTGAAAATATATAAAAAAAACTTGTTGAAAAAAAAGGGACAATATTTTGACTTCTCTTTTGAAAGAAATCTAAGTTAGTCTTAAGAATTAAGAAAATCATGATTAGGATTTCTAAAAACTTGGTCAAAATAAATAAATTGTTGAATTTTTAGGTATAGGAGGAAAAATTGAATAAGTAATTAGTCTTGATTTTTACCTTAATAAAATATGCATACCTAATACACTTACACATCTAGGATTCTAAGACAAAGACTCTTGTGCCCTATAAAAAATAATACTAAAAAAATTTAAAAAAAAAAGAAATTCACTAATTAAGCTGGATACATGTGCCTCAAGAAGCATCAGTATTCACGCCTAAAGGTGATTTTATAAATAAAGTCGTTAGTTTTGTGGCCTAGTTCACCCGAATCCTTAAGTCCGTGGGGTGTTTTCTCGCCCGGTGCCCTATAACCAACCGGTTTGGGAGCCACCGACTTTAAGTTCGCTACATGGGTGGATTAGAAAGCCTAAGAAAACTAAGAAATATTACTTATATATGTACTAACACATCTAATAGTCAATTAGTTAGGTATGAGGGCCTCAAGAAGCCTTCATGCTTACACGAAAGAAAATTAGATGAGTTATACATATTAAAAAATTCCTAGTAAAGATTCACAAGGATGCATATGACTTTTGGTAACGAAAAAGACTATACAAAAATTCAATTTTGATTCTTACCTAAAATAGATAACAATTTATTATATAAAGACTAAGTTTAAGAATGAATAAAAATGATAATCCTAAAACTTATAGACTACTTAGTCTCTTCAAACATATTTCAAATATTTTCCTTTTTTATAGATTTTGTGGGTGTAATCCGCTGAAAACCCTCACGAGACAACACTCGTCCTCTAGGGTAACCTAAGGGTTTAACGGCTTGTTGCACATGCTAAGTGCAAACGTGATGTCTACGAAAGTGAGTTAGGATAGATTAGTTTTTATTGTCTTATTCTTTTTTTTTTTACTTGAGGACGAGCAAAAATATAAGTGTGGAGGTGTGATAGGTAGTAAAAAGTGCATATTTATCACCACATTCACTATCATATTTCCCTAATTATTCTTT
Source organism: Agave tequilana (assembly GCA_038442645.1). Lineage (NCBI taxonomy): Eukaryota > Viridiplantae > Streptophyta > Magnoliopsida > Asparagales > Asparagaceae > Agave > Agave tequilana. Next base: position 135,716 of record JAVJIF010001566.1, on the reverse strand, counting down.
TAATTATGCACTATTACTAATGTTTTATTATTTAATGTGTGCAGGCCTTGAGTAATTAAAAAATAAAGAAATAAAGCCTAAATGAAGCCCAGAAGCCCAAAAAGCCCATGTGCAAGCCCATGTGCAAAAGTTGCAATTACTAAAAGAAGAGGAAAGGGATGGACTTCTACTAAACCCTAATTGCTTGCAGGACAAGGCTATAGATAAGGGGAGAAGAGTGCAAAGATAACAAAATCATTTTAAAAAATTTGGAAGATTTGGATTTAGGGTAACTTGCTTCCCAAGTTATCCCGAATTTTCAAAATAAAGAGTCGGTATGCACAATCCAGAAGAATTACCCATATGGACGAACCAGAGGAGGCCACGCGCGAAAGCGCGTGGCCAGGGACCAAGATATGGCCGCGAAAAAGCGGCCAGAGCCGCGTTTTCGCGGCTCCCTGGATAAGTTTGATGTTCAGTTTTTGTGGGAGAGTTGTACCGGGACTCTACGTCTTCCATCTCCTATAAATATCCCTGCAGAGCAACAGAGAAGGGCGTCGAGTACAGAAACAAATTTAGGGTTTTTCTTAGGCTAAATTTTTAGATTGTAACTTAGGTTTTTTTTAATTTCTTTTATGTAATTTTTATGTAACTGAGAGGAGAGACGAGTTTCATGGAGGAAGGAGATCAAGCTTGTACTGAGGTGACATCGGTGTAAGTAAATCTTTTCTTCCATTGTTATAAGAATCAAATCAAAGTTTCTGTTTCTTCTTTACTCTTGTTTTTGTTTATTTTCCTCTGATGACTTGCAATCCAAGAGAATCCGATAGCTTCGAGACTGCTTAGCCGCTGAAGTGCCCTTGATGGCCTATGGTGATGAACAAACCTTCTCTTGCTAGTATAGTTTGTCCTTTTTATTCGTAGTGTAGATCGAGAAGGGGGAAGATCCTATACGCCATGCTTGATTGCCTTCAAAGACAAGGTAAGTCGTCGCAACGGATCAAAGGTAAACAGGCGCAGAAGAGGTAAGTATGATTTTTAGTTTTTAGTTTTCTTTCTTTTATTTCTTTAGTTTAGATCACCAACACCAACAACACCCAATTCAATTTCTTGTATATAATTTATTTTCCACCTTCTTAATCTACCATCTTCTTCCTAATTCAAACACTTTAGAGAACTTACTAAAAAAGCTTCCATCGCTAGTCCCTCCCTGTGGATCATGACCCGCATAGCCACTTGCTATAGCGGTAGAATTGAGTACCTTGCACATCCTATTCTTAAATCTGAAATACTATATTTTGTGTGCAGGTAAAATCTCAATCACCTTTTTTGCTCAAGTCCTTAAGTCCTTGGGGTGTTTTCTCACCCGGTACCCTAAGACCGTTTGGTTTGGGAGTCACCGATTAAAGGCTCGTTACATGGGCAAATTAGAAAGCCTAATAGAACTTAGGAATAATACCACCAAAATAAAATTATATATATAAATAAATAAGGCATAAGAGTTAGAGTTAAAGAACCCTTAGTAAAAACTTCACGGTCACGAAGGTGCATATGACTTAGGGTAAGGTAATAGACTAGATGAGAAGTACAATTTGACTCCTTACTTTGATTGATATCAAATTTTTTAATAAAGACTAAGTTTGGAAATGAAAATTTTGATTTTCCTATAACTTATAGATTACTTAAAACTTACAATAATATTTCAAATATTTTTCTTTCAAAATGTGTTTTTAAAATACTAACATTTTTTCTCTTTCTTTACGGATTTTGTGAGTGTAATCTACTGAAAACCCTCACGAGACAAAACTCGTCCTCTAGGGGTAATCTAGAAATTTAACGGCTTATTGCACATGCTCAGTGCAATCGCGTGACCTGCAAAAGTGGTCTAATAATTTTTTTTTTAGTTGTTTTGCTCGAGGATGAGCAAAGATTGGTATGGGGGTCTGATCGATCGCTAATATTGCACATTCATTGTCATATTCTCATACTTATTATAAAATAAACTCTGCTTTTTCCTAATTATTATTTAATTTATTTGCAGGCCCATTCCTAAAGGATAATGAAGAGAAATGAGCCCAAAAGCCCATTAAATTCTAAATTAAATCAGAATTAATTTGAACTCAGTAAATCAGGGCAGATCAGGTCGGTTCAGATCGGTTGAAAACTAGTTAGAACAAATCCCTACAAATCAATCGGTTGAAGCCAAGGATCAAAGGCCATTTCGTCAAAATCCCGGACTTAAACTGCAAATCCGCTAAATATAAACATCAATCGCAAAGCCGGGGAGCACCACCAACAAGGTGTGGCCACCTGGCAATGGCCACGTTTTCATGGCTTTGTTAGAGAGTTAGGGGAGCGTTTGCTCCCCCTATCTTCATACGCTCTCATAGGTTGGGTTTTGCCTATAAATACTGGGATTTTCAGAGTGTACAGGGGACGACCATGCAGAGATAGAATTTAGTCTACTTTTCCATTTTTTTTAGTGTAGGTTTTTATTTTCTTTTCATGTAATTTTTATTTCTTTGTAAGTATAGTTTAGACTGAGATTCATGTAAGTAAGAGAGAGAGAGGCTTATGTTGAGAGTGACACCTATGTCCCTCCTCCTTTCTTCCATCGTTTTTGCAAGCAATAAAAGTTAATTTTTTTATATTTGCCTTTACTTTTGTTTTCTTCTTCTTTTTTCTACTTTCCTCTTTTGGTTATGATGAGCATTCAAGTGAATCTAGAAGCATCAGTATAGTCATGTTTGTGTGAGTGCCAACGATATTACATGATGATGATCTCCTTCTCAAGATTCTGTATCATTTCATTCTTGTTCGTCTTGATGATGTGATGCGAATGGGGACTGAGCTCGATCTTATGTTTGAAAGTACACCTAGAGGGGGGGGTGAATAGTTGTACTGCTAATCTAATGAACTAAATGCGGAATTTAAAACTAAATTGCAACTACACTTAATGCAACCAACGAGTGTAGCCGAATTCCCGGTGAAGGGCTCTGACTAACTCCTCTTGATTCCTCTGAATAAGAGTTGAGGCGCTATATGAAGCTCTCATGGTTAAGCACAAGTGAGGCACACACAAATAAGCCAAGCATATAATTATGAATTATCAATATGAAATGACGCAAGGCAAAATAAAGAGAAAGTAAGAGTCAATGGATCAAACGCAAACACAAGAATATGTTTCGAGGTTCGAGCACACAGCTCTACGTCCCTGCCTTCACACAGAAGGATTTCCAATCCACTTGTCCACACAGGACTCCCCACAGGGAACCTCCACTGAGGATTTGGGGCAAAACAACTTGGAGTACACAACTCCTCTCTTAATTACAAAGACCACCTCTCACTAGAGGCTAGGCACAAAGCTGAAAATCACCTAGAGGGGGGGGTGAATAGGTGATAGTGCTAATCAATGCACAATTAAAAATATGATGCAACAATCAACCCAAAACAAGACTAGAAGCCGAATACCCCGTGAAGGGCTCTGAACTCCTTCCTCCTGATTCCTCTAGATATGAGTTGGAGGTGCGCAATGCAATCTTATTGTATGAGTATTTGATTGACAATGTGATTATGCAACAAGTGAATATAACAATGAAAATGAAGAGCAAGTACAATGTAGTAAAGAAAATGTGAAGCAAGTAGATAAAGCAATGAATATAAAGTAAGTGATTGAAGCAAGAATTAAGAGCAAGTAAGAACAAGTAAACCAAACGCAAACACCGAGAATTTTTCCGAGGTTCGAGCACCCAGCTCTACGTCCCCGCCTTCACCCAGAAGGATTTCTAACAACTATAACTTCACAAAGAGGTTACAAATACACCGGAGTACCCAACTCCACAATCTCAAGTACAAGTTCTCTCTTGGTGATCAAAAGACCACAAACTATCTTTTGCAAACGCCTCTTTTCCTAACAAGAGCCCTGTAGAGTAATGGTTAGAATTGAAGCACAAATAGTGTAAGTGGAAAAAGGAAATGAACTAGAGAGAGTTTAGAAAATAAAACTTCAGCGATGAGAGAATCTTCAGCACAAAAACCAAGGACCAAACTCTCTTGAAAGCTTTTGAAAACTTTTGAAACTTTTTGTATGATGCTTGTTGTTCTTAAAAACATAACCCTAATCACCCCTATTTATAGAAGAGGGCTAGGGATTAAAAAGTAAACTCATATAATGTTAATTAGGAAGAATTTGACCCATAAAATATCCCCTAAATTCGTTTAGAAACGAAAAATACAATTTAAAACGTGTTTAAAAGCTAGCCGTTATGGCTGAAACGGCTACCTCGGTCGACCGGCTGGTCGACCGGGATTCAAATAAAAGAGCCGTTGCAGGCTCTCGGTCGATCGGGCTCTCGGTCGACCGCCCGGTCGACCGAAACAAACCGAGAGTGACACCACTTCAGTCGGCCAGCCGCCCGGTCGCCCGAAGTCTTCGGTCGTCCGCCCGGTCGGCCGAAGAACGTGCACACGGATACGCATCCATCCTACCAGAAACCAGTCGACTGGGTCGGTTGACAGAACAGACCTAACAAGTGTCGGCCGACCGGTCGGTCGACCGGCTCAGGCCAAAAGTCAAAACTGAACAAGAATTTTAAGGAGATTTTGATATCTAATAAAATATTTTTGATTAGAGATATATATAAAACATAAAATTGAGTTTGTAATCAAAAGGCTTTGTATTAAATTATTTTGTATATATTTATAGGGAATATTTCTAGAAAATGCATGTGCGCAAAAACGTGTGTGTTTGAAATATAGAGCTTCAATCCTAATCACTATTCTTTAACAAAACTATAAAACTAGAAACAAAACTAATGAAATCTCATGAGCAATCTTGAAGTCTTGAGCCATGCAAAGTCTAGCTAGAGCCTTCTCTTCTATGTTCCTTCCTTGATGTGCCATAATCCTTCTTTGCTCCATGAACTTAGAATTTCTTGCAAAAGCTAAGCAATGGCCTCCAAACATGGTACAAAACCTGAAACTTATCTTGAACAAACTTATTAGTACCAAATAGCTCTTATTTGTTTTGTTATCATCAAACTCTAAACAAATGGAGAGTGTAACCTTTTGGGCCAACAATCTCCCCTTTTTGATGATGACAAAACAAATAGGCTATGTTAAAAAAAAATAAAAGAGAGGTGTAAGCTCCCCCTCAAATTATGCTACATTAAACAAAGAAAAACAATATTATATTCAAGCTACGCAAACAAAACCATGAGATATTAAACACTTGCAAAAAACTTAAACTCAAATACAAGAAATCATAAACACTTATTGGAATAAACTCAGACTTATTCTCCCCCTTTTTGTCATACATCAAAAAGGGTAAAAAAATTTATTATTCAATAACACAAATATTTAGTTCACCACAAATAAAGGAGAATCTAGCAAAATCAAGTGGTTTAGTGAAAATATCGGCAAGTTGCAAATCCGTGGAAACATAATCAATATCTATACCACCTTTCTCAAAATGATCTCTAAGAAAGTGATACCTAATCTCAATGTGCTTGGTCTTACTATGTTGATTTGCATTTTTGGTCATATGAATAGTACTAGTATTATCACAAAAAAATTTTATATGATCATAATGCAAATCATAATCAAGGAGAGTATGTTTCATCCAAAGGACTTGTGCACAACAAGCCCCCGCTGCAACATACTCTGCCTCTTCGGTTGATAGAGCTACGGAATTTTGTTTCCTAGAGGACCATGAAACAAGACAATTACCAAGAAGTTGACATGTCCCACTAGTACTCTTTCTATCTACTCTACAACCCGCATAGTCAGCATCCGAAAAACTCGTCATTGAAAAATCTCCGGTTTTCGGATACCAAAGACCCATTCCAATTGTGCCCTTAATATAACGAATGATGCGTTTTACCGCAATAAGATGGGACTCTTTAGGACACAATTGGAATCTAGCACAAAGACACACACTAAACATTATGTCCGGCCTACTTGCCGTCAAATACAACAAACTTCCTATCATGCTTCTATATAACTTAATATCAACCATTTACCTTGGTCATCCTTATCAAGCTCGGTTGTAGTTGCCATGGGAGTGTTGCAAACTTTTGATCCTTCAAGTCCAAACTTCTTTACAAGTTCCTTTGCATACTTGGCTTGACTTATGAATATCCCATCTTGCACTTGCTTGATTTGGAGTACAAGAAAGAAATTCAATTAACCCATGGAAGACATTTCAAACTAACATAGCATAACCTTTTCAAACTCCTTGCATAAAAACTCATTAGTAGAACCAAAGATTATATCATCAACATAAATTTGCACAATTAAAATGTCATTATCAACATGCTTAGTAAAAAGAGTTGTGTCTACTTTGCCTTTAACAAAATCATTTGAAATGAGAAAACTAGAAAACCTTTCATACTAAGCTCTTGGAGCTTGTTTCAATCCATACAAAGCTTTATCAAGTTTAAAAACAAAATTGGGATGAACATGATCAACAAAACCGGGAGGTTGTTCAACATAAACTTCTTCATTAATAAAACCATTTAAAAATGCACTTTTCACATCCATTTGAAAAAGTTTAAAATTTTTAAAAGATGCAAAAGCAAGTGTTATCCGTATGGCTTCAAGCCGTGCTACGGGTGCAAAGGTCTCCTCAAAGTCATTCCTTCAACTTGAGTGTAACCTTGGGCCACTAACCTAGCTTTATTCCTAATAAGATTCCCAGACTCGTCCATCTTGTTCCTAAAGATCCACTTAGTACCAATTATGGTCTATCGTGAGGCCTAGGTACAAGGTGCCAAACTTGGTTGCGCTCAAATTGATCGAGTTCCTCTTGCATGGCTAGCAACCAATATGAGTCCGCCTCGGCTTCGAGGATGCTTTTGGGTTCAAAATGAGAAATGAATGCAAAGTTACCACATAAGTCATGGAGTTTAGAGTGAGTTGTTACCCTCTTTAGAGACATCACCTAAAATGAGTTCCTTGGGTGATTGGTAGCGTATCTCCAATCTTTAGGAAGTGGTTGAGAATCTTTCACTTCATCCTTATGAACATCACCAATCGGTTCTTACTTTTCTTCTTGAGCGGGTGAGTCCTTAAGGATAGTCTCTCCATGTCTTCACCTAATGGGTCAATCTCTACAACATTCTCAACAACTACATTAGATTCTTCAAATTTAACATGCATGGATTCTTCAATGGTAAGGAAAGATCTATTGAATACTCTATAAGCTTTACTAGTAGAAGAATATCCAACAAAAATAGCTTCATAAGCCTTAGCATCAAATTTACCCAAGTTATCTCTAGTATTCAAAACAAAACACTTGCATCCAAAAACTTTGAAATATGAAACATTAGGTTTTCTAGAATGATACATTTCAAAAGATGTTTTGAAAGAATTTTTACACAAATAAATGCGATTTGAAATATAGCATGCGGTGTTTACGGCCTCGGCCCATAGATATTGAGGAGGTCATATTCACTCATCATGGTCCTAACCATCTCTTGAAGTGTTCTATTTTTCCTTTCTACAACTCTATTTTGTTGTGGAGTTCTAGGACATGACATTTCATGCTTGATTCCCTTTTCAGCACAATAAGTCATGAAGAGTTGGTTAACAAACTCACCACCTCTATCACTCCTTATTTTCAAAATCGAAAAACCTTTTTCTTTTTCAACCCTTTTTCGAAAAATCTTGAAATGAGAAAAAGTTTGATCTTTGTGTTCCAAAAAGAAAACCCAAGTAAATCGGGAAAATCATCAACTAAAACAAATGCATATCTACTTCTATTTAAGCTCTTAGTCTTAGTTGGTTCAAAAAGATCCATATGAATTAATTCTAATAGCCTAGTTGACATGATATCCTTGATTGGTTTGAAGGAAGACTTGGTTTGTTTCCCAAGTTGGCACGCACCACAAATGCGGTCTTTCTCAAACTTCAAGTAAGGAATACCCTTCACCAATTCCTTAGAATTAATCCTAGAAAGATGGTCAAAAGATGCATGTCCTAATCTTCTATGCCAAAGCCAAGAATTTTCATCAAAAACATTCAAGCATTTAGTAGAACAATCCAAATTAAGCATGTCAATGATATAAACATTATCATCACGAAATCCGGTGAGAATACAATCATTGGTTTTACAATCAAAAATCTTGCAAGAAGAGTCATCAAAAACAACTTTAAGTTCACGATCACAGAGTTGACTTATACTAAGCAAGTTATGTTTTAAACCATCAACAAGAACAACATTTTCTATAATAGGAGATGCACCAATTTGAATGTTACCTATACCGATGATAGTGCCCTTGGAGTCATCCCCGAAGGTGACGGTGCCACCTTCCATGTACCTTGATAGGGTTATAAAGTTGTTGATATCCCATGTCATGTGTCTTGAACAACCACTATCAAGGTACCACCGCTCCTTACGTCTTGGAGCCTTGGTGTGTACCTACATCAAATAATTTAGGACTTGATTTTGGTACCCATATTTTCTTGGGTCCTAAAGTGTTAGTATCATGAACTCATACAAGATTATTTGTTCTATTTATTTGGTCATAACAAAACTTAGCCAAATGTCTATTCTTACCACAATAACTGCATCTATACACTCTACCATATTTAAAAGCATAGTGAGTGTGTGACTTGTGAGCATGTGTAAATTTAGCATGAGTGTTATGTGTAGTGTGAGCATGAGAATTTTGATATGAGAAGCTTTAGCATGAGAAGTGTGCTTTTTAGAAAATATTTCCTCAAGTTTCTTAGTGTTAAAAGCACAATCCTTCAAAACTTTTTCAAAATCAACAATTCTAGTTTCTAATGAAGAAATTTCTTTTTCATCAATCTTTGAAAATTTTGCTTTACAAGCAACTTTGTAAGCACTAAATTCATTTTGAGTAAAAATAAGATTTGAAGAAATTTCATCCCTTTCTTTAGAAACAATAGCAAGTTGATTTTTAAGAAAAGCAACTTCCTTTTCCAATTTTGAGCATTCTATCTTTTTATTATCATAACTCTCTGAAAGTTCAACAAAAGCATGTACAAGTACTTCTTTATTTAATTCATCTTCTTCATCAAGAGGTTGAGGGTTACCTTTGGTGTGTTTGCAATGAAGCACATGTTCGCCGTGTCCACCTCGTCTTCGGACTCGCTTTCCGAATCCCAAGTTGCTTTGTAAGCTTTCTTTTCGACCGGCTTCTTTTGCTTGAAGGAGGAAGTCACCTTTTTCTTGAATTCCGGGCAATCGGCCATGATATGTCCGGGCTTTCGGCAATTGTAGCAAATGATTCTTCTCTCCTCTTTTCCTTCAAACTTCCTTCTAAAGTTGAGTTTGTTCTTACGGTACATTCTCTTCACGTTTTGCACAAGAAGGGAGAGCTCCTCATCTTCTTCTTCATCTTCTTCTTCGTCATCAAGAGTGGAGGAAGACTTGAAGGCTATGAATTTCTTCTTTAGAGGAGCGGCTTCTTCTCTTGCCTTCTTTTCCATCTCATGAGTCTTCAAGTTTCCAATGAGACTAATGAGATCCATTTCGTCCTTGTCATTCAATTCTTTCAAGGTGGTGGCCTTTATCTCCCATGAAGAAGGAAGAGCCCGAATCACTTTTCGCACCTTTTGGTCATTGGAAATATCATCACCTGAAGAGGAAAGAGCATTGGTGATTTTAGTAAACCTTGTAATCATACAATCAATAGATTCATCATCAATCATTTTAAAAGATTCATATTGGGACCTCAAGAGATCTATCTTAGCTCTCTTTACTTGTGATGTCTCCTCGTGCGTGACCAACAAATGTTGCCAAATCTCGTAGGCGGATTGGCAATGTATAACTCGTGTAAGGTCATCCTCATTCAGGCGGTTAGGAGGGAATTTTGGGCCTTGGAGTTAGCCTCATATTCTCTAAACGTAAAGTCGGACCATGTGCTTTCATCACTATCGGGTCTAACATAGGGTTTGGTCAAGGATTTTGCCACTAAGCTACCTAAAAATTGTAAAAAGATAGTCATCCTAACCTTCCAAATAGGGAAATTAAGTCCATCAAATTTAGGAGGGGTTTTGATATTGTCGGCCATGTTTACTAGTGTATGAATGAAAGAATGCAAATGTTGATTAGCAAATTTTTAGGATCTCTCTAAGGATGTTAAGCCAAACCTAGAGTCCAAGCTCTGATATCAATTAAAAATCACCTAGAGGGGGGTCAATAGATGATAATGCTAATCAATGCACAATTAAAATATGATGCAACAATCAACCCAAAACAAGACTAGAAGCCGAATACCCCGTGAAGGGCTCTGAACTCCTTCCTCCTGATTCCTCTAGATATGAGTTGGAGGTGCGCAATGCAATCTTGTTGTATGAGTATTTGATTGACAATGTGATTATGCAACAAGTGAATATAACAATGAAAATGAAGAGTAAGTACAATGTAGTAAAGAAAATGTGAAGCAAGTAGATAAAGCAATGAATATAAAGTAAGTGATTGAAGCAAGAATTAAGAGCAAGTAAGAACAAGTAACCAAACGCAAACACCGAGAATTTTTTCGAGGTTCGAGCACCCAGCTCTACGTTCCCGCCTTCACCCAGAAGGATTTCTAACAACTATAACTTCACAAAGAGGTTACAAATACACCGGAGTACCCAACTCTACAATCTCAAGTACAAGTTCTCTCTTGGTGATCAAAAGACCATAAACTATCTTTTGCAAACGCCTCTTTCCCTTACAAGAGCCCTGTAGAGTAATGGTTAGAATTGAAGCTCAAATAGTGTAAGTGAAAAAAGGAAATGAACTAGAGAGAGTTTAGAAAATAAAACTTCAGCGATGAGAGAATCTTCAGCACAAAAACCAAGGACCAAACTCTCTTGAAAGCTTTTGAAAACTTTTGAAACTTTTTGTATGATGCTTGTTGTTCTTAAAAACATAACCCTAATCACTCCTATTTATAGAAGAGGGCTAGCGATTAAAAAGTAAACTCATATAATGTTAATTAGGAAGAATTTGACCCATAAAATATCCCCTAAATTCGTTTAGAAACGAAAAATACAAATTTAAAACGTGTTTAAAAGCTAGCCTTTATGGCTGAAACAGCTACCTCGGTCGACCGGCCGGTCGACCGAGATTCAAACAAAAGAGCCGTCAGGCTCTCGGTCGACCACCCGGTCGACCGAAACAAACAGAGAGTAACACCACTTCAGTCGGCCAGCCGCCCGGTCGCCCGAAGTCTTCGTCGTCCGCCCGGTCGGCCGAAGAACGTGCACACGGATACGCATCCATCCTGCCAGAAAACCAGTCGACTGGGTCGGTCGACAGAACTGACCGTTAGTGTCGGCCGACCAGTCGGTCGACCGGCTCAGGCCAAAAGTCAAAACTGAACAAGAATTTTAAGGAGATTTTGATATCTAATAAAATATTTTTGATTAGAGATATATATAAAACATAAAATTGAGTTTGTAATCAAAAGGCTTTGTATTAAATTATTTTGTATATATTTATAGGGAATATTTCTAGGAAATGCATGTGCGCAAAAACGTGTGTGTTGAAATATAGAGCTTCAATCCTAATCACTATTCTTTAACAAAACTATAAAACTAGAAATAAAACTAATGAAATCTCATGAGCAATCTTGAGTCTTGAGCCATGCGAAGCCTAGCTAGAGCCTTCTCTTCTAGTTCCTTCCTTGATGTGCCATAATCCTTCTTTGCTCCATGAACTTAGAATTTCTTGCAAAAGCTAAGCAATGGCCTCCAAACATGGTACAAAACCTGAAACTTATCTTGAACAAACTTATTAGTATCAAATAGCTCTTATTTGTTTTGTTATCATCAAAACTCTAAACAAATGGAGAGTGTAACCTTTTGGGCCAACAAAAGCCACCAATATCAACCTCACAAATGAGGGATAGGCACAAAGCCAATACAACCAATCAACCTCTCACTAGAGGGATAGGGCACAAAGCCACTACTCTAAATCAACCTCTACCCAAGAGGGATAACACAAAGTATGAGGGTTTGCAACTTGGTGATCAAAAGATCACAAACCAATTCTTTTTCTCAAAAACAAAGATCCTATAGAGAGGATAGAATGATATAGCTCAACTGTGAAAAATCAAGATGTTGGAAAACAAATCACAAGAAAAAATACTTGGGAAAATAACTTAGTATTTGATAGAAATGAAGAACAAAGCAAATATCCCAAATCTATATTTTTCTTTGATTTTTCCAACTCTTGAAAACAAATAAAGAATATCTTTAAAACCAATAAACTCTTTTGAAAACTTGCTTTTAAAACACTAGATAATAGGTGAATTTTTGCTCCCTAAAATTTAAACCAAAACATCCCTCAAATAGGGTATTTATAGCCCCTAGAAAAAAAACTAGCCGTTGGCTGCTGACTAGGCCCAGTTTGGCCTTCCAGTCGACCGGCCGGTCGACGGCCAACGGTCAAATTTTTTACCGTTGAGCCTTCCGGTCGACCGCCCGGTCGACCGTGCCAATCCAGAGAGCAAATTGCTCTCTGGCTGGTCGACCGCCCGGTCGACCGTGCCAAGCCTCACGGTCGACCGCCCCCACCCGAGAGTGAGGCACTTGCAGTCGGTTGACCGCCCGGTCGACCGGCCCAAGTGGCAGGTCAGCGTGCACACTCTTGTGCACGTCGGTTGACCGGTCCGGTCGACCGATTCTGGTTCCGGTCGACCGCCAGAGCCTGGCAGGGCTTAATTAGGGATTAGAAAACTTAATTTTTATTTGTCAAATAAATCCCATAAATTCTCTAAAAATCCACAAAAATAAGTTCAGTATAATACATTGATATACAATCATGTGTGAAAATTTTCAACACAATTTCAAACTTTTTGAACAATTTATGTGACTTACAAATTTTGCCGAAAACCAAAATCCGTATTTTCCAAAACTTAGATTTTTCAAATGGAAATCCGATTTTTCCAAACTCATTCAAATACAAAAACATGATATTTAAACAACTTTAAGCATGTTGTATATGGATATAATCCAATATACATGAAAGATTTATATATCAATGGCTTTGACAATAATTCCAAAAACAAGTTTTGTTAAAATACAAAACCTAAATACATGAATAGGTTATCAAACTAAGTTTGTATAAATAGTTGAAGTATAGATGTATATAGAATAAATCTAATATACATTAAACCATGTAAACTTGTTGATCTATCTATTCATGAAAACCAAGATCGGTTAAACCAAAACTGAAAACCAATAAACATGAAACGTGTGTGTGTTGTGAACTTGAGCATATCACACTATCTAGTCTTTACAAATGGATCTAAAAATATAAACTAAACTGCATACCGAAGTCTTCTTGACAAACTCCGTCTTCAAGCCGACTCGATCCAAATGTGATCCACCGAGCTTGACTCTAATGAGTGCTAGATATGAACTTTGACGATCGGGCTCTTGAATTACCATGTGAAAAGCTCCAAAACTCCTTTGTTGAAGCTAATCACCTACTAATATCTTAGTTAAGTATCTGAAACTAAACATCACAAGATTATTAGTAAACATAACTACATGAGTTAATCATCATCAAAACTAGAGTGGAAGGCCTCTGGGCCAACAATGTTTTATACGTTGAACGCCTCTGAAGTAAGGTAGAACATGCAAGGGTTTCAGTTAAGTCATCAACCAGAGGAGGTAAGTATTTTTTAATCTTTTCTTTCTTTTCTTTTATTTCTTTAGTTTAGATCACCAACACCAACTCTTTCATCACTCATTTCGATTTCTTTGTACATATCATTTCTAGTTTCTCCATCTTCTTAATCTACCATCTTCTTCCTATTTTAACTTTAACTCAAATTTTCCTTTTTTCTTTTAAAGAACTAAAGAAGAACTTTAACCATACTTTGTAGTCTAAAAGAGAACTTACTTAAAAAGCTTCCATCGCTAGTCCCTTCTTGTGGATCATGACCCGCATAGCCACTTGCTATTGCGGTAGAATTGAGTAACTTGCACTTTTCATTCTAAGTTCTAAAATTTTGTATTTTGTGTGCAGGTACCAAACTCAATCATATAACACAAATTTTAATAACATTTGCACATGGACATATGATATAAACATTTAAGTCAATATATGCTTTAACTAAAGCATATAAAAATATAAATCATCCAAAGAAATAGGTATGTAAATCGATTTGAAAACATAAACATTATTTTTAAAAATACATGCATAGCTAGGCAACCAATCAACTCAACTATAAGCCCAAAATATCATATGATAGAGTCTAGGTTACTTACACTAGTATATAAGCATATAAAAAAATATTTTAAAAGTGGAGAATGAAATGGTTACCAACATGAAGTAGCCAATCCACTTCTCTAAAACACGGTGGTCCTCCCACCAAATAGCTCCTTGATAGCGATGCATGAAATGAGTTTGTCCTTCAAGTTTCAATTGCATCTACTATTAAGGTACCAATCATCTCACGTCTTTTAAGAGCCCATACCTATATCAAACACAAATGGTGGGGATTTCGATACCTATATTTTCTTTTTGGGTCCATGAGGGTTAGTAGCAATAAGAACTCAAATATTTTTATTTGCAAAATTTAATCATTTAATCAATCTATCAAAGTAAAATTTCATAAGATGGCCTTTGCGGCCACAATGTGTACATGTGTACACTCTAGCATACATGTGAGTGTAATGTGTATGAGCATGGTGTGCATGAGATGTATGCCATGGGTAGTGTGCATGAATATGTGAAATATGTTTCTTGCAAAACATAGATTCCAATCATTGTGATTAAATACACATTGGCTTTAAGTGGAACCCAAACAATCAATTCTATTTTTGCAAAGCATGAATCTCATTTTTATTAAAAGATGATGCAACTTTATTAGCATGAGAAACATGGCAAGAATCAAAATCATTTTTCTTTTTAGAATAGAAATCTTTTTTTCCTTTCAAAATAATTTTCTTTTTCAAAGAGTCATTTTCCTTTATACAATCTCTTTTTCTTTAGAAATCAAATTAACTTGATTTTTCAAATATTCATTTTCTTTTGAAATAATTTAAATTTATTTTTAAGAGAATCTTTTTCTTTCTTCTTTAACAATTTATATTTTTTTAGAAGTTGTTGATAAAATAATGCAAGCTCTTTAGATGGCATGTCAACATCTTCATCAAGCTCGGAGTCAAAATTTACCTTAAGGGGGTCATTCCCTTGAACCATATAGCACATGTTTAAAAGTAGCACTCCCATCATCCGAATCACTCCCCATGTAATATTGCTTCTGTTCACCAAGGGAGATAAGAGTATTTCATACTACAAATGCCGAATCAAAGTTAGAAACCCTAGATAAATATTAGTCATTTAGGATAGACTTTAAAGCATGATGAATTTTGCATTAGCCTCAAGATGCTTTCCATTTGCAAGATATGAATCTTTAATGGGTCAAGATAAACATGAATACCTTGGACTTTTAGGTACATGGACATCTTAACTTTACAAGTTTGGAGGTTAAGAATGTCAAACATAGGAGTGCAAGAAAATCCATGTGTGTGTATGCAAATATTGTGATTAGCAAAAATAGGATCTTTAACTCTAGGTTGTTAGACCCAAATCAAGAGCACCAAGCTCTGATACCACTTTAGGTCACCTAGAGGGGGATGAATAGGTGACGTGCTAATCAAATGCCAAACAAATGCAGAATTAAACTCATTATATAAACTAAAACTATTTTACTAACACACAAAGTATAACCAAAAAGTGAAGCCGAATTCCCAGTGAAGGTTTCTGGACTATCTTCTCAAGATTCCTATAGACTAAGAGTTGAGGTGCTACTATAGCTCTCTTGGTCAATACTTGTGTGAGTACAAATACAATATCAAGCATGTGAAATAGACAAGGAATACATCATGCAAGATATCATACAATCCTAAGCATATAACAATTAAGCACAAGTATATCAAGCATATAAAGATATGAACAATATAAGCATGCAAGATATAAACACAAGTGAGAGAGAGAGAGATATGCAATCGCACACACGGGAAATTTTGTTTCGAACTTTCGAGCACACTTGCTCTAACGTCCGCCTTCACCACTATGAAGATTTCCATTAGAATCGATCGCGTAAGATCACTCGGTGCTGCAACATCTATAACGAGCTCCCTCAAGAACTCTTGGACCCGCAAATCCCTTACTTGTTCCCGCAAGAACAACACAAGCGAACCCATAAGCTCGCCGAGGTTGCAATCTCTACAACTCCTCAAAGTAAAAAAGTGGAACACGTTGTGATCACTTCACTTGATCATAAACAAAACACTCTCACAAATAAGGATCCTATGAGGATGGATATAGTAATGAAAAGCTCAAGCTTGTGTGAGAAAATAAGATAGATATGGAGGTGAAAAACTCAAGGAAAAGCTTTTGAAAGCTGAAGAGAATCACTCTTGAAACCCTCTATTTGGGTATGAAAATAAAGCTCTAAAACTTGAAGAGAAACTTGTTGCTCCCGTGATGATGCCAATTGTGGATCTAAAATACAATGTCAACACATATACTAAACAAAGGATGATTAGAGTTAAAGAAATAAAGCACTTGCAAATAAGGAAAATAATCACAGAAAAGTTAAGCAAACGCAAACACAAGTTTATCCTGATTCGGTTCTCATGACCTACATCCAGTCCACAAGCCACCCGCTTGAGATTTTCCTTTATTCTTTGACTTTGTACACCCAAAATCATCACCTTGTATCCCACTTGACAAATCCCCTTGCCAAATGTATACAACTCTTCTTACAACCAAGAAGACCGCAACACCATGTACAACTTCTCTTTTACACCAAGAAGACGCTCTTGTATAATGCTTCCTTTGAGTGATTACAAACTTTCCTATAAGCCTTGAATCAGTATGTGATCATGGACAAGGGCTATTATAGATTGACTTTTAGAAATCTTCACAAAAGAGTAGGAATTGGTGAAAAACTGGAAAGTTGAAAAACAGTTTTCAAAGAACCAGAATTTTGGCAGAGTTTTTGGTCAAAAAATTATTGATTTGAATTGGTGTTTTTAGCCTAAGATAACAACCATATTTATAGCTGAACTCTATGGTTAGTTAGGGTAGTTATTAGGACAAATTTGAATATTTAAATATTGGATAACGTTGGATAAAACACCAGAAAACAGAAACTGTCCAACAGTCAGAAACTGCCATTAGTTGACTTGAGATATGAGTTAGTCGACTAGGGTAGGCAAATTTCTCAAGGTTAGTCGACTAGTATTGGACCAAGTCGACTAGGTCAAGTTGAAATCAAAAGACAAGTTTCTGGAAACTGAAACTAGTCGACCAGAGGGAATTATAAGTCGACTATACAAGTCTATTAGTCGACTATATATACTGTTAAGTCGACTAATAGTGACAAACAGAGAGTTGGGATCTTTCAGGACAAAAAGCTAGTCGACTAGGGAAATTGACAAGTTGACTATACCATGTACAAGTCGACTACAAAAAGCTATAAGTCGACTAATAGACTACTATGATGTGTGTGTGTTTCAAGACTTTTAATATGCTATAAACAATTACAAACACATCAATATCAACTCTCTTTGGAAGTCTTGATCATGTAGAACTCTTGAATAGACTTGCGATAGAGCTCCAAATGATATGGCTTCACAAATGTATCATCAAAAGTAGTTCCAACAAAACTCTGTGAAAGCGCGCTTGAAAACACTTGTATACCCAAAACTGGCCAAAACAGCCCTTTAAATAAGGCTTTAGAAAACTAGCCATTGGGCTCAGTTTTCTGGCCAAATGACCTGTCAGTCGACCGGCCAATGGTCATTTTTCAGACCTTTGGGGTTGTCGGTCAACCGCACCTAAGCCATTACACTATCGATTGACCGCTTAGTCGATCGTGGCCAAATTAGAGAGCAAAGCTCTTTGGTCGGTCGACCGCTCGTCGATTGGGGCTAGATCCAGATAACAACTTCTCTAGATCGGTCGACTGCACGTTTGATCGGCCCTAAGGCCATGGGCTTGTGCACATCCTGTGCACATTGGTCGACCGACCGATCGACCGGTCGGTCGACCGCCAGTAGCCTAAAACTGGGTTTAAACTCTAGGACTTGTAAAACCCTAAAAATTTTATTTAAATCCCATCAAAAATAAGTTCGTTGAAACACTTTGACGCACAAATATGTATGATAAAAATCAACACATATTACAAATAATTTGAACTACTTTTGTTGGATAGAATTTAAAGTTTAAATCGAAGATCGTATTTTTCAAAAACAAACTTCTAAATGAAAAATCTATTTTTTAAAACTTATTCAAATAAAAAATAAGATATTAAAACACTATTGAAGCATTATGTGTATAGAAATGATCCAATACACATAGAAAATGAAATATACTTGTTTTTGACAATAAGCTCTAAATAAGTTTTGATAAATACAAAACTTGAAATCATGAACTAGAAATATTAAAATAAATTTTTCTAAATATTTGAACCATAAATGTATATGGATGAGATCCAATACACATATAAACTATGTAAACTCATTTTGATGAAATCTATTCATGAAACGTAAAGATGTATTCTTTGAAGTTCAAAACCAAAATGGTATTTTCTAAAAACTAAAACTATTTAACATGAAATGTTTTGTGTGTGTGCGTGTGTAAATAAGCTTGAGCAATCCACAACTAATCTATTCTTTACATTTTAACCTAAAAATAAAAATCTTAAACTTACAAACACGGACTCAAGTCTTAAAAATCTTCTCTTAAAAATCTTCTTCTCCATCTTTACTTGATCCAAACTTGATCCATGAGTTAGACTCCTCTTTGAGTACTTGTTGCGATCTTGAAGCATAAACTCTTGAATCAACACATGCTTGCTTCAAAACTTGACTTCGAATCTTTGTTGAAGCTAAACACCGACTAATATCTTGGTAAAAATCTGAAACTTATTAAATAAAAGATTATTAGTATTATAACTACATGAGTTAATCCTCATTAAACTAAAATGATGCATCTTTGGGCCTACACTTTTAGTTGGTGACACTGAAACTAGACGGTCTTAGGGCACTGGATGAGAAAACACCCCAAGGACTTAAGAACTTGAGCAAACAAGGCTACAAAACTAAGGATTTTATTATATGGATCACTTTTAGGCGTGAATACTTATGCTTTATAAGCACAAATACCTAGCTTAATTAGAGGATTTTGATATATATATATATAAATATTTTTTTTCTTTTTTTATAAGGCATAAGAAACTTTATTTTTGAACCCTAAGTATGTTAAGTGTACAAAGCATGCATATTTCATCAAGGTAAAAATCAAGACTAAATTACTTTTTCAAATTTTCTTCCTAACCCTAAAAATTGAACAAATAACCTTATTTTGACCATGCATAAGAAATCCTAATTATGATTCTCCTATTCCTTAAATTAATTTATTTCTTATAAAAAATAGGTTAAAATATTGTTTCTCTTTTCAAAAAGTTTTTAAAAGCAAAGAAAATTATTTTTTTTAATAAAAGGAAAACCTATATTATGTTAGAACCCTTCCCCACACTTATCTCATTCATCATCCTTAATGTGAATGAATGCATAAATACATGAAAAAGAAGCAAAGATAGGAAAATGTTCTCTCAAGGTGGTGGTTTGGTGGTGGCGGATTTGGCCAAGCGTTGCTACCCAACCAAAATAATGTAATGGTTCATTGAACCCACCTTTATTAACCTCTTTTCTATTTACATAATTATAATCTCTGATGTAAATAGGATCATGAAAGATTCTATCATGAAAATTATTCTCTTTACATGACCAGTCTTGAAAAAATCATCATGAATCATCATGGTTTATACTTATGCCTAAAAAAAGAATGTGACTTGGTGAAATGATTGACTTGGGTTCAAGAGTGATAGGTTCGAGAACTATTACTAACTCGGGAAAATCAAATTGGGGTTCGAGAGTCGATTTTGATTCAAGAGTTGAGTCCAAATCAAATAATTTAATTTCACATTCTTTTCCCATCAATGAAATGTGACTATCCAAAAGAAGTGATTCAATTTCAAAATTTATGAATACAGGAATCAATGTTGGCTCAAAAAATGGGTCCAACTTGGGTAAGGATACCACAGTCAATATAGATTCAAAAATTGAAATTGAATCACAAAGTTGTGGGTCAGGTGACATTCATTTTCAAGTTCAATTTTATTAAAATAAAAACTTACCAATTTGTCAATGGGTTGATATTGGTCAAGTTCAAGATTTTTCGATGAAATTGACTCTTGGTTAAAATCTTAAGACACTATGATTCTTCGTTCTTATCAATATGGCTAGAGCAATCGGGAATGATCGAACATGTGTTAGGTAGAGTTTTCTCATTTTTATCTTTCACTATATAGATCAAATGACTCATTTGTGTTTCTAGACTATTGAGAGATTTAAAAAATAATTTTTTAGACTGAATCAAGTTTTTCATACTCCTATCTTAATCCATATGTTCTTCTTCTTATGGTAGGACTTGAAAAATAAAATAAGAATCTTGGATTAGAAAATCTTGATAGGCTTTTGAGTCCTTAGGATTTTGGTTTTGATGTGTGGACTCAAGGAGGCTTTATAACTCTTTTCTAAATCTGATTTTTCTTCTATAGGTTGATTTTGAAAAGAAGTATATGAAGGTAGATGTTGGTAAGATTTTTGACCATATGACTCAGGGGAGTTGTATCCACGCTGACTCTATGAAGAGTGGTGATGATTGCTCCAGTTTTGTTCATAATATTGGACTGGAGCTTATATTTATTTGGATAAGACCAATCCAACATACTTGGTTGGTTAAAGTTACGCTGTGAAGGGTTGGTAATACCGAGTTAAAAGAGGTCGGTGTGAAGTATAGATCACTATATATATATATATATATATATGGAATAATTATAATTGTAATCCATATAACAAAGATATCTAAAAAACAAACATAAAAAACAAGCAAGCAACTAGCCTAAGTTAGGGTAGACCTTAGACCCAGATGACTCCTAACTGGTTAGACTATCTATAGGGTATATTGCAGAATCTGACCACAAATTAATCGGTCAGGTAGGGGTAAGACCAGTGGGAGTTATTCATGCCTAAGCAACGGACCTAATTATGCCAAACACTGTTCTTTGAGGTTTTTCCTCTCAATTCTCTATCTTTAACACCGATTTGACAAGAGTTTTAATCAACTTTCCCCTTCGGTCAGTCTCCATTGAGTCCGATCTGCCCTTAGGGCTAACATCTACTCAGTTTTAAGTTAGGTTTGGGTTAGTGAGTGAGAAGATTGTTTGTGAGCTGAGGGAGAATAATGACTTTTTCACCTCATCTTGTTTATAGGACAAGTCCTTAATTCAGTTTAGTACAGTATACAAGTTTATAGCAAAAAGTAACACTCAAGCAATATTTCATATAAGAATGAACCTTACACTAAGTGCTATGCACACTACCTTGGCTCCAGCACTCTTCAACAGTAAATAGAAAATGTAACAAAATAGACACGTGCCAAAATGTAAGTCTAAATATTTTTTAGCATTTACAAGTAACAATTTACTATTGAGGTTAGAAAAGTATGTACAGTAAGTTAAACTAGAAAATAAATAGCTGCAAAAACTTTAATCTTTGCAAGTTAACTAACCTGTAAAAAATACAAGATAGCAGTTTACTCAGATTGCTATGGGAATGCGGAAAATCTGAGGGCTCATGGGCTCTATTTTCTTAAACAGAGTCCAGGGCCGCTTATATGTTTACTGCAACAAAATTTTCTTAATGTCTCCTCTTGTACATAAGAAAATAGAAGAAAACCAAAATAGTAAATAAAAAGAGTTATTTACCATCCCTCCCAGGCAACGATGCCAAATTGTTGGCCCAATGGCCTTCCACTCTAGTTTTGATGATGATCAACACTCATGTAGTTATGTTTACTAATATTCTTGTGTTTCTAAGTTTCAGATCATTAACAGGATATTAGTTGGTGATTAGCTTCAACAAGATGTTTAGAAGCTTATCATGATGATTCCGGTGCCAAAGCTTAAAGATCATACCTTTGCACTTGGAGAATCACGGAGTTTTGGAGCAAGTCTACTTGAAGATGAAGATCATCAAGAAGACTTAGGTATCTAGTTTAGATTATGAGTTTTAGATCCATGTGTAAAGCTTAGTTTAGTTGATATGCTCAAGTGCACAAAACACACACGTTTCATGATTTGGTTTTTGGTTTTCATGAAGAATAGATCAAAACAAGTTTACATATGTTATATGTATAGTAGATGTTCTCTATTTATACATACATGCTTTAACTTGGTAACAAACTTATTTTGACTATCCTATTCATGCTTTGGAAAAATCAAGTTTGACAAAAATACAGGATTTGTTTTTGATAAAATTTGCAAGACACAAAAATGAATTGATATGTTGATATATTGTCTTGAAATTTTTATCACAGGTTTATGTTTCAATATAAAATGACAAAACAATTTTTATGGAATTTTCAGAAAAGATAAAAGATTTTTATAAAATATTTTTTCCAAAAATTCTGACCTTGATTTGGGCTGACAGGCTGGTCGGTCGACCGTGTCGGTCGACCGCACCAAGGGGCCAGTCGACCGACCCGGTCGACCGACGTGCACAGACGTGCACGTCTGTTAGGCACAGATCCGGTCGACCGGGTCGGTCGACCGATGTGAGAGTTCTGCTCTCTGGAAGTTTTCGGTCGACCGGGCCGGTCGACCGATAGTGCCCAACGGTCATATTTCTGACCGTTGGCGGTCGACCGGGCCGGTCGACCGGTGGCTGTCAGAACTGCCACATCAGCCTAACGGCTAGTTTTCTGTTTTGGCCTATATAAACCCCATTCCTTTGGGATTTTGGCTAAGGTTTTCAAGAGAAAAATTTCAGGTTTTCTGAAGAGTTTAAAAGAGTTTTAAAAAGAAGTTTTTGGGCTTTTAGCTTCTAATCTTTATTGTTTTAGGTTTTTGGAAAATCAAAGAAAACTAGGTTTTGGGATTTTGATTTGATCTTGCATTTTCTATCTTTTACAAGAGACTTCCCAATTGGTTTTTCTTTGTTGCTTGTTTCCAAAAACACATTGTTTCCACACTTGAGCTATCATACTATCCTAAACTATTAGGATCTTGTTTTTGTGGAAAAAGAAAAAGAGAAAGAAAAGAGAAGTGTTTGAGGTTGTTGTTGTAAACCTCTTGAGTTGTAACCACCCTTTTATTTGTGAATCCCTCTTCGGTAGAGGTGATCGGGTGATTGGTTTGTGAGCCTCTTAGGTAGAGGTATTTGTTGTATTTGGCTACGGGCTGTATCCCTCTTCGGTAGAGGTGGATTGTGGTTGTATAGCCTCGGTGGCTTTGTAAGGTTGAGAGAGGAGTTTGGTACTCCTATAGTGGATTGGGAAATCCTACACGGTGGTGTAGGCGGGGTTGTAGAGCTAGGGGCTCGAACCTCGAAACACATCTTGGTCTTTGCGTTTGATCCAATTTCTCTCAACTCTACTCTTTTTACATTTGTGCAAGCATCATCCATTCATATCATCATATATACTTGTTTGTGTTTTGAGCATTGTTTCATATTGCCTTGCATATATTTCTATTGGAATTCATCTATACTTGCTTGGCTTAATTGTGTGCATTGTATTGCTATATCCTTGATTGCTTGGATTGCTTGTGTGTGTGTTTCATCATAGCATTTCATTCTTTACTTGTTCGATCATATCTCATACAACACGGTTGCATTGCGCACCTCTAACCCATTCAAGGGGAATTGGGAGGAAGGAGTTCAGAACCTCGAAAGGGGTATTCGGCTCTTAGTCGTGTTTTGAGAGATCGTTGCATCACTCATATTCACTTAAGTTTAAAAAGATCATTAGATTAGCATTTACACCTATTCACCCCCCCCTCTAGGTGTATTTCAATTGGTATCAGAGCTAGTGCTCCTGATATTAGGCTTAACATCCTAGGAGTAAGATCCATTTGCTTGCTAATCTCTTGTTTGCATTTGTTGTTTGCACACATATAGTTTACCATGGCCTTCATGACCCCACCTTTGTATGACCCTTCTAACATTCATGTTTGGAAGATTAGAATGACCGTTTATTTACAAATCCTAAGTCATAAAGTTTATCTTGCTATTACCAAGGAATCCTTCCTTAGTGATTGCAATCATATAGGGGCCAATGCACAAGCCCTAGAGGCTATTAGAAGCACTTTACCTAAAGAATATCTTTTACGTGTTTCTAATCTTGATTCCGCTTTTGCAGTGTGGAACAAGTTGACAACAACCACCAACACCTCCAAGCTTCAAGTTCAAATTCAAGAAGAGGAATCTAGTGGAGAATCCGATCCACAATGCTTCATGGTCCAAGGGAATGACTCCCTTGAGGTACAATCGGAAACTCAACTAGATAGTAATGATTGTGCTAGTTCTTCAAATGATATTGTTGATCCCCATGCTTTGAATAAAGAACTATCTATTGTTTGTGAAAAGTTAATAGAAAAGTATAAAGTTTTGAAAAAGAAAAGTCTAGAAATTGAAAAAGAAAATAAATGTTTGCATTCTAGACTTGACAATGTTTTGCAAGAGAAGGATGAGATTGCTAATGAAAGGGACTCATTAAAATCTCAACTTAATCTTGCTTTAAATGAAAATAAAATTTTGAAAAATAAAAATGATTGTGAAGATGTTTTGAAGAAAAATGATTCTTTAACTTCAAAACTTGATTTTGTTTTAAAAAGTAACCATTCTTTGAAAAACGAAATTGAATTTATTTCAAAAGAATTAGAAATTTGTTTAAAGAAAAATATTGTTTTGAAAAATAATATGGATGCACATGTTTGCCATGCTAGGGTAGTATCACACACTTCACCTATTGCATGCCACACTACTTCTTCTAAAATTAATGATGATATTTGTTTGATTAAGAAGAAGATTGATTGTTTGGGCTCCACTATGAGTCAATGTGCCATGAACCATACACGGTTGGAAACTTTGCTTCGAAAGAAACAAGTTCCATCTTTTATGCATGCACACCCTCCACGGCATACACATGCTCCTCACGGACACCATCACACGTATGCTCATGTGTACACTTGTACACATTGTGGTCGAAAAGGCCATCTAGCTAAATTTTGCTTTGATAGACTACATACTACAAATTTAGCTAAGAAATTTGTTTGGGTTAGAGAAGGTACTAACCCCCATGGACCCAAAAGAGTATGGGTACCAAAGACCACCCCTCCTATTTTTGATGTAGGTGTGGGCTCTCACATGACGTGAGAGTGATGACACCTTGGAGTGGATGCGTTCCGGACTTAAAGGAAATCTATTGGATGCATCACTTTCAAGGGAAAAGATGGTGGAGAGGACCACCAAGTTTGGAGACAAGGAGGTTGCTTTCTAGGTTTTGGTAACAATTCCTAACTCCTTATTATTTGTTTACATGCTTTCCATTTCATTGTTTATAGCATGTTTTTGATGTCTATGGATTAGTATGTTCATTCCATGTTTATTAGATCCTTGACATACATGTATAGTATTTGAGACACACATGCTTATATGAACCCATATTTAGTGTTCTCACCTTATGTTTAAGCTATAATGTACATCATGAATCTAATACATGTGAATTTACATATTAATCATGTTTTAGCTTTTTCATGATGATTTTTTCTAGTTTTTGTACTTCATGTGGTATACACTAGTTTAGATGTAGATATTATCAAAACTTGCATATATACATGTACACATAGTGAGAACAATTGACTTATATATGTTTTGCACCTCATGCTCATTTGTACCCACTATATGCACTTGTATAAGCTAGTTTTGAGGATTCTTCCATTTATACTTGTCATACCTATTTTCATGATTTTACTTCATGTATATGTATTTTGAATTCAAACCTAATAAATATACATGTATACCCATAGAGTCTTTTGCCTTCATGCAATTACTTTTAAATAGACTCGTTTATGATTGGGATATGTATGTACATTGTTAGATTTGGATGAATCATACATATACCTAGAAGCTTTGTTCAAATAAAAGAATTTTGATGAATTTGTGTGAGTTTCGTTTTAGCAAAATGATATTCGTGTTTGTCTTGTGCTTAATGATTTGATTACATGTTTAGATGTTAGTTCTCATTAAGACGAGGATTCATATTTTTACATAAAATGGGACACAAATAAATCTATACATGTTGGGTTGAATGCTTATTTGTTCCCATTAGATGTGTGAATATAGTCTAGTTTTGATGATCCATACATTTTAGACTTGTATTCATATTTTTGGATTTATATGAGTTTTGGTTTCATGTATATGTTTATTTTGCCAAAACATTAAGATATACATGTATAGCCCTTGAGTCATTTGCCTTCAATGCAAAATCTATTTATGGACTCATTGTGTTTAGGGATATGTATGTATACTTAGTGTAGTGACAATTCATACATATACCATGAAATAAAATTTGATTGTTTAATGAAAATTTGATTTTTCATGTTTGATGTATTTATGTTTAACTTCATGTATATGTCTATCTAGTTCAAACTAATCTTATACATATACATCCTTTTTGAGCTACGTGTTTTCATGCATCTACTCTTAGTGGACTCGTTGAGTTTTGGATATGTATGTATATGTTAGCTTGCATTAGACATACATATGCCTTGAAGATTAAACAAGTAGTTTATATGATTTTTCATGTTTTTGATGGAATTATGTTTAAAGGAATAATTGAGTTTTGATGAAATATTTTTCATGATTATGATCTTCACATATTATTTGTACACTCATATCTATTGCTCATGTTTTGTTTCTCATGAGTTATGCCTTATTAGTTAGAGTGATGATTATCATGTGATTTTCATGTTCTATGAAAAATAATCTTGTTTTATTCCTTACTTGAAGGATTTCATACTAGTTAACAAGTTTTCCATTTAACTAGTTGTGATGTTCTTCATTTTGGTAGTGATTTTCAAACAAAACCTTATTTTCAATCTATTTTTGAAAACCCCTACCATCTAAGGGCGGTAGGATGGGAGATCATGTTCATGTATGCCCTAAATTGAAAATCTTTAAAACTTGAATTATGATTGGGTGGTAGATAATATGATGTATACACTTGAACTTATTGTTATGTCAATTGGTATCATTGAACTCTTTCAATTGGTATCATTTTGATCTTCTTGTATACTCATATATGTTTTGTATGTATGTATGCTTTAAATTCCAAGTATATCAATTTCTATTGGTATCTATCTTTCATACATATATATGTTTGTGTTTATGCTAGTGCTTGAGTTTCAATTTTGTTTAAATTGATTACTTTTAAATTGTTATCAAGACTATGCATGTCTTTAGTTTGTTTTTCATAAAGGGGGAGAAAATTTGATTTTGTATTTCAATTGGTATTTGTACTCCCACTCTTTATGATTAAAAGTTGTTATTTTGAACATATGATATCAACATAAAATTTGTTTATATATTTTCAAAATGAACAATTCTTACAATTGGTATCAATGTTTCTATGTAAAATCTTTTCAATTGGTAAAATATTTACAATTGGTATCATATTTAAGAAATTCAAAATTTGCTTTGGTTTCAAGATTCATGTTTAAGAATTCAAGACTTATGTTTAATTACAATTGGTATTTCCAAAATTTTGTTTAAAGAAAATATTCAAAGTTTTGATTTGTATTTCCTATATGCAAGGAGAGCTTAACATCTCTCTTACATATAGATTCATGTTGAGTATATTATAAATTGAAGAGCTTGACAACTCTTCTTTATATGATATACGTGTGTAGGGGGAGCTTCACATCTCCTCTTATGCATTACATAATATGTGTTATGTGAATTGGGTCTTGTCATCCCTTCTTCATGTAATGCATATGTGTAGGGAAGCTAACTTAGCGTCTTCCTCTTCATGAATGTATATAGCATATAACATTTATTGATGTTTGTTTATTGGTATCAAGATGCTTCATTGACATATTTTCAATTGATATCACGTTTTTTAAAGTCACCCCTTATTGACTTTGTTTTTTTTTTTTTTTTGTTTTCGACATAAAGGGGGAGAACTTTGTTTGTATTGTTTTGGTTGACAAAAAGGGGAAGTAAGATTTTTACCCCTCATTTTATTTATGGTTTTTTAATTATTCACCCCTTTGTTGATGATTGACAAAAGGGGGAGAAGAATTTGAGTTTTGTTTTATATATGCATAATTGTGTTTTTGCATATACTAAGTTCATGCATAGCAAATAAATAATAAGATATGATGCATGTTTTTGTTTAGTATCATGTGCTTTCATTGCATATATATTATGTTTATTGTGATGCATGAGTTAAGGGGGAGCCTTCTTTGAAGCTTAACTTTAATCCATGCATATATAACTCCATGAGTTTTGTCATCATCAAAAAGGGGAGATTGTTGGCCCAATGGCCTTCCACTCTAGTTTTGATGATGATCAACACTCATGTAGTTATGTTTACTAATATTCTTGTGTTTCTAAGTTTCAGATCATTAACAGGATATTAGTTGGTGATTAGCTTCAACAAGATGTTTAGAAGCTTATCATGATGATTCCGGTGCCAAAGCTTAAAGATCATACCTTTGCACTTGGAGAATCACGGAGTTTTGGAGCAAGTCTACTTGAAGATGAAGATCATCAAGAAGACTTAGGTATCTAGTTTAGATTATGAGTTTTAGATCCATGTGTAAAGCTTAGTTTAGTTGATATGCTCAAGTGCACAAAACACACACGTTTCATGATTTGGTTTTTGGTTTTCATGAAGAATAGATCAAAACAAGTTTACATATGTTATATGTATAGTAGATGTTCTCTATTTATACATACATGCTTTAACTTGGTAAACAAACTTATTTTGACTATCCTATTCATGCTTTGGAAAAATCAAGTTTGACAAAAATACAGGATTTGTTTTTGATAAAATTTGCAAGACACAAAAATGAATTGATATGTTGATATATTGTCTTGAAATTTTTATCACAGGTTTATGTTTCAATATAAAATGACAAAACAATTTTTATGGAATTTTCAGAAAAGATAAAAGATTTTTATAAAATATTTTTTCCAAAAATTCTGACCTTGATTTGGGCTGACAGGCTGGTCGGTCGACCGTGTCGGTCGACCGCACCAAGGGCCAGTCGACCGACCCGGTCGACCGACGTGCACAGACGTGCACGTCTGTTAGGCACAGATCCGGTCGACCGGGTCGGTCGACCGATGTGAGAGTTCTGCTCTCTGGAAGTTTTCGGTCGACCGGGCCGGTCGACCGATAGTGCCCAACGGTCATATTTCTGACCGTTGGCGGTCGACCGGGCCGGTCGACCGGTGGCTGTCAGAACTGCCACATCAGCCTAACGGCTAGTTTTCTGTTTTGGCCTATATAAACCACATTCCTTTGGGATTTTGGCTAAGGTTTTCAAGAGAAAAATTTCAGGTTTTCTGAAGAGTTTAAAAGAGTTTTAAAAAGAAGTTTTTGGGCTTTTAGCTTCTAATCTTTATTGTTTTAGGTTTTTGGAAAATCAAAGAAAACTAGGTTTTGGGATTTTGATTTGATCTTGCATTTTCTATCTTTTACAAGAGACTTCCCAATTGGTTTTTCTTTGTTGCTTGTTTCCAAAAACACATTGTTTCCACACTTGAGCTATCATACTATCCTAAACTATTAGGATCTTGTTTTTGTGGAAAAAGAAAAAGAGAAAGAAAAGAGAAGTGTTTGAGGTTGTTGTTGTAAACCTCTTGAGTTGTAACCACCCTTTTATTTGTGAATCCCTCTTCGGTAGAGGTGATAGGGTGATTGGTTTGTGAGCCTCTTAGGTAGAGGTATTTGTTGTATTTGGCTACGGGCCGTATCCCTCTTCGGTAGAGGTGGATTGTGGTTGTATAGCCTCGGTGGCTTTGTAAGGTTGAGAGAGGAGTTTGGTACTCCTATAGTGGATTGGAAAATCCTACACGGTGGTGTAGGCGGGGATGTAGAGCTAGGGGCTCGAACCTCGAAACACATCTTGGTCTTTGCGTTTGATCCAATTTCTCTCAACTCTACTCTTTTTACATTTGTGCAAGCATCATCCATTCATATCATCATATATACTTGTTTGTGTTTTGAGCATTGTTTCATATTGCCTTGCATATATTTCTATTGCAATTCATCTATACTTGCTTGGCTTAATTGTGTGCATTGTATTGCTATATCCTTGATTGCTTGGATTGCTTGTGTGTGTGTTTCATCATAGCATTTCATTCTTTACTTGTTCGATCATATCTCATACAACACGGTTGCATTGCGCACCTCTAACCCATTCAAGGGGAATTGGGAGGAAGGAGTTCAGAACCTCGAAAGGGGTATTCGGCTCTTAGTCGTGTTTTGAGAGATCGTTGCATCACTCATATTCACTTAAGTTTAAAAAGATCATTAGATTAGCATTTACACCTATTCACCCCCCCCTCTAGGTGTATTTCAAAAATTTGATTGAGTAAAAAACCTAAGTTACAAACTAAAGTACATCCTAGCCTATGCTCTCTACTGAATCATTCTCTCTGGCCTTTTTGCAAGTATTTATAACAAAAACACAACAAGGTAGAGCGTCTAAAGATAGGGGGAGCAAAGGCTCCCCATATCTCAACTGAAATGTGTCAGATCCGCAAGAATTGCGGGGGAATGACATTTTTGTGGCTAGATGGCCAGATCTGGGGGGTGCAGGTTCCTGGTTTGATGCTTCATCTATTTATCAAGCTGGTTTCTTGATTTAAGCTATAGATATGGCGATATCAGTGTTCATCTTCAGCTAATCGAAATAGATTCATAAGAATTTGAATTAATCAATTTTTTTTTGGTGTTATCTCTCTGATTTGCTCTGATCTTCAGCTGAACATTTGCCCTCATCCTTGATTTTAATTTAATCTAAATTTTAGTGGGCTTTTGGGCTCATTTTCTCTCCTCTTTCATTTAGTAAAGGCCCTGTAAATAATTAGACAAAAAGATAATTAAATAGTAGAGTGTATTAAACAAAATAATATGGGAATGTGATGATAAAATGCAATATTAGCGACCGATTAGAGAACGTGAATGATGCTATTCGTAGGCGAGGGAGAACGCGAATATTGATATTCATAGGAGGGGAGAATGAAAGTGAAACATTCACAGGAGGGGAGAATGTGAATGAAATATTTGTGGATGGGGGGAAATGTGATTGGTCACCTATATGGTATTTATATGAAATGGTTGTATTGACTCTGAGAAGAACGTAGCTAACGTGTTAACTAGTATAGAGATGAGTCTGTACTCTCTCGTTATGTTATTTACTATTGGTTGAATCGCTGATGAAGGCGATGTAACATATATGACACTAGCTTGTGATTTAGGGGTTAGGCCCCATTCCTTATGATTTCCCACCAAAATATTATGTTATCATATTTTCTATCATATCTTTATCATTAGAGATTGGCAAGGTATCTAGTACCATGTCGTGCATATTTATGTCGTTCATGGTTGCTTTATCATATTTTTCCAGTTGATTATTATGTGTGTGTGTGTGGACCTTTTTGTGGCCTCCTCGACTTAGTATTGAGTTAGCCTCAGGGTCGTAGTCGGAGGATAACCTTGCGAGGTAAACTTGTTAGCGTTCTAACACCTGTCAATTTACTATTTTTTAGGTTGTTTGCAGGGTGTCTATAGAGGCGCCGAGTGACGGAGAAGTTGGTAGTCATCTATCCTATTGATAGATAGATAAAGTACTATATAGGGAGTTTTTTCTTCTGTATTTATGTATCCACATAAAGACTTTTCTATATTTGATGTTGGACCTTGCATCCATTTTTTTAGTTCAAACATTTTATCCCTATGTTGGGACCTTTTGTATATAACTTGAGACCTTTATCCTTAGAGGAATTTATTTTATTTATGTCTTGCGGCTTTGATTTCTACATATGATTTGTCTCCTGTCATATATCCATATTTAAACTTCCTGAGTTATGCATCATATTATAACGACCCTAAAATTCCTGCCCTGACTGCGGTCTAATCGACTGTAGTGAGTCTGTGAAAATTTAGAGACATTACAAAGTAGTTCACAGTCGCTTTTGAGTAGGGAAAATCTCAGCAGCAGAAGACTGACTCCAAATGGGAGAAATCCTAGTAGCAGAGTAGCTCACAATCACTTTCGAAGGGAAAAATCGCAGCAGCGAAAGAGCTGACTTCGAGTGGGAGAAATCCCAGCAGCGGAGTAGTTCACAGTCGCTTTGGAGTGAAAGAAATACCAGCAATAGAAGGGATGACTTCGAGTGGAGAAAATCCCAGCAACGGAGGGAAATCCCAGTAGTAGAGGGCTGACTCCGAGTGGAGAAAATCCTAGCAGCGGAGTACTTCATAGTCGTTTCCGAGTGGAATGCGGAAGGATTGACTCCAAGTGGGAGAAATCCTAGCAGCGGAGTAGTTCACAGTCATTTTTGAGTTGAAGAAATCCCAGTAGCAGAATGATTGGTCCCAAGTGGAGAAAATTCCAGTAGAGGAGTAATTCTGAGTAGGGAAATTCCCATCAGCGGAACACTTAGACACAATCCTCCGAGTAGGAAAAATCTCAACAGTGGAAGGATCGACTCCGAATGAGGGAAATCCCAGTAGCATAGTAGTTCCGAGTGGGGGAAATCCCATCAGCGAAACATCTAGCTTGGAGGGGCTGCAATAGTTAGGAGCCAAAAATATCATTTTATTCAATATTATAATGGACTACATGGAATTGTAGGGATAGGAGTACTGCTCCGTCTCTTGTAAATGCAGGATCAACCAATCACTTTGTATTGGGTGATAAGGTGTTGTGGCTGGATAGGCGGGGAAGTATTATGTTGTCCAGATCCAGAGGCTGCTTTGGGAGTGAGCATATACTCTTGGAGGAGACCTTTTTAGATGAGCTCTTCCAAGTACTTCCAAAGGGCCTAATAATTGATAGCCTTGTGTCCCTTGCAGTCATGGTAGGAGCAATATTTTTTCATTCCGGGAAGTTAGGGGTCATACCAGATTGGTCTTGGACGCCTAACCCACGACTAGTCCTTGAAAGTATTGAAAACCTCATTGATGGGGAGCCTTAATGGAGAGAAATATTGTTCCATCGGATTATAAGTTCAGAGAGAATTTGGCGAAAGGATAGGGAGTGCCTGTTTCTTGAAGGTAGGTTACCCCCGGTTCTGATCTTTGGGAGTGAGCGGAGACTTCGTATGGAGACTTCGACTTTTCTTGTAAGATCCCTAGTTAGAAGTACTGTATTTTATTTTTCTAAGTATTTATTTTGATTTACTGATTATTTTTTAATCAACTTAATTTATTATTTACTTTCTTGTGATTATTATTATTATTAAATATGGAAAATTATTTTTAAGATTGTAAATGATATTTTAGCTTAAATATTATTACCAATGTTAATTATCAAGGTTTTTAGTAACTTATTACTATTATTTCTATTATTATCCTTATTGTTAATTGCTATTATTATTACAATAAGATTATTATTATTTCTTATTGATATTATTAGGGATATTATTATTATGGTTATTGTTATTGTTAATTAATATTATTATTATTGTTTGGTATTTATTTATTATTATCTGTAGTATTCTTCCTTCCCTTGGTTCCTATACCCATTATCTATCCATATCCGAACCCTCAACCCGTTATCATACTCATTACCCTATCCACACCCAATACTCATAATCTCTACCCGTTAGCCTAAACCCACTTACCCATTAACCCAAAACCCCTTATATATATAGACTTCATCTAATCCATTATCATAACCCTAATCCTATTATAATCCATCATCCAATCCAGCCGCCACCACCTCCTTCTCCCCCTCTTTGATCTGGCCGCAACCACTACAACCGGATCTCCTCCTTCCTCTCTCCAGCGACACCCGGCAACTCCTCGACGAACCACCAGCACCCTGGAGCTCCCTCGGCCTGCTCCTCCCTCTCCGTCAGCACAGCCCTTAGCCTTGGCCGGATCTTCCCTCCTCGCCGGAGCCGCGAACTCCTCCTCCGCGACGAGGCCAAAAACAGCAGCCCCTGGCCTGCAGTAGCACACAGCCGCCCATTGGCCACGCACCTCAGACCGCACCTCCCCGTCCATCACCAGCAGGCCGAGCTCACTCTCCGCCATTGTTGGTCCCGAGATGATGTCAAATGCGGAACTATCTCTGTTGGCAATTATAGATCTAAAAATACCCAAGTCAACACAAAACTAAAATAAGAAGGATTAACGTTAAGCAAATAAATAAACTTGCAAAAAGGAAAATAAATCTCAGAGAATAGACAAACGCAAACAAGAGAGATTTATCCTGGTTCGGTCCTTGTGACCTACATCCAGTCCTCAAGCCACCCGCTTGAGATTTTCCTTTATCCTTGATTTTGTACACCCAAAATCACAACCATGCACACCACTTGACAAATCCCCTTTTGCCAAATGTGTACACTTTCTCTTCCACCAAGAGAATACCTTCTCTTCCACCAAGAGAACAAACTTCACCTTGTGCAACTGCCTCTACACCAAGAAGCCACCCGTGTACAATGCTTGCTTTAAGTATTACAACTTTCCTATAAGCCTTGGTATTGTGTATGAACGTGGACAAGGTCTAGTATAGGAGAAACTTCAGAGAACTTCATAAT
This sequence comes from Agave tequilana, assembly GCA_038442645.1. Taxonomy (NCBI): domain Eukaryota; kingdom Viridiplantae; phylum Streptophyta; class Magnoliopsida; order Asparagales; family Asparagaceae; genus Agave; species Agave tequilana. The sequence continues at coordinate 101,066 of JAVJIF010001566.1, read as the reverse complement.
GAAAATGACTTTTGGTGAAGAACAGAAGTTGGAAAAACAGTTTTCAGATTTTAACAGAATTTTGGCTTTGGAAAACTAAAGATTTTTCTTAGTATTTGGCCTTTGGACTAACCACCCTTTATATAGCTGAAGACTAGGGTAAGTTAGGGTAGTTAATAGGTGCCTTTTGAATGTTCAAACGTTGGAAAACGTTGCACAAAAGACCAACAGTCAGAAACTGTCCAACAGTCAGAAACTGCCTATAGTCGACTTGCCTATAGGTTAGTCGACTAGACTAGGCAATTTTCACAAGATAAGTCGACTAGGTTTGACTATAAGTCGACTAGGTAAGGTTAAGTTCGAGTGACAGTTTTTGGTTAACTGAATCAAGTCGACTGCAACTTCCTATAAGTCGACTGGACCAGATTTTAGTCGACTAGGGGCAAGGGATTAGTCGACTACAAATGCTATTAGTCGACTACATTTTACTGTCAAGTCGACTAATGCACAAACAGAGAGTTGGATCTGTTTTGGACACAAGACTTAGTCGACTAGGGTTTGGATCAAGTCGACTACACATGTTATTAGTCGACTATAAGGGACTGTAAGTCGACTAATTGGACTATGATATGTGTGTGTGTGTGTGTGTGTGTGTCAAGGCTTTTTACATGCTATTTCATAATTACAAACCACATCATATCAACTCTCTTTGGGACATCTTGATCATGTAGAACTCTTGATTCTTCGTGTGTTAGAGCTCCAAATGACATGCTTCACAAAAGTCTTCATCAAAACAAGTTTCAACATTCTCCCCCTCTTTGATGATGACGCTTTGTGTGCACAAGTGCTCCCCCTGCAGAAAATATGTTATATTGTTCTCCCCCTGTAGAAATTGGGTTATAACAAATATGAAAAGACTTTGTTCTCCCCTGCAACAAATATATTAGTGTATATATATATATATATATATATATATATATATATATATATATTATATATATATATATATATATATATATATATATATATGTTCTTAACAATTTTTATATGGTACCTGTAAGATAAACGTTAGATGGTACCAAACATAAAAGAACACAATTAACCTTTAGGAGACCAAACCCAATTAGAATTTGGTTTCCACCTGTTAGTATACACATAATTGCATGAATTACATATATCATGAATGTATGATGCAATATAGGCATTTTTATCATGAAAACTTAAATTCTTAGGAATCCATATAAACTTTGTCTTAATTCTTTTTGAAACATGATTAGACTTTCTTTTCACATATGGATTACTAACATATGAAGACTTTTCATTATATCCAATACCATAATGATTATCATGTGACAACTTCTGAAAAGATAATAAATCATTCAATTTTTCTTTTCCTTTATTGAACTTAGTCACATTTTGCAAAAGATCTTCATATTTATTTTTGAAAACTGAAATATCTTTATCTAAAATAGAAATCCTTTTATTCAAAGATTCAGTTTCCTTTTTCAAAAAAATGTTCTCTTTTATAAACTTCTCATTTTCATTTTTCAAAGATAATATGACTTTTTCAATTCATCTTGTTGAGAATTTATAGAAGAATATTGTAAAGCATAACATGAATTTTCCTTTAAAAGTTTTTCATTTTCTTTTGATAAAACTTTATATTTCAATTTTTCATTTTTCATATCAATAAACAATTCATGAAATGCATCAGAAAGTTCAGAAAATGGTACCTCATCATCCTCTAGTGCCATGTAACATAGGTTGACACGTTCAGTGGTTTCTTCTTCATCCAAGGAAGATGAATCACTGTCTTCTGATGATGCTTCGTAGTTTTTCTTCTTTCTGAACTTTTTGCTCTTGTATTTTTCTTTATTCTTGAGCAAAGGGCAATCCATCTTCATATGACCTGGTTTATTACAATTAAAGCATTTGAATTTACCTTGCTTTAGAAATCTCCTGAATTTCTTTGAAAGCATTGCCATCTCCTTTTCATCGTCTTGGAATCATCCGTGTCGGAAGATGCATGGAAGGCAATTTCTTTCTTCTTTGAGCGGTGTTGTCGTTCGTCCTTCTTTCTTTCTTCTAACTGCACTTCATATGCCATTAGATTACCGATTAGGTTTTCTAATGTCATAGTTGAGAGATCATTCGCCTCTTCAATAGCGGTTATCTTCTTCTCCCATTCTGATGTAAGTGCACGAAGGATCTTACGAACTCTTTCAACTTGGGTGTAGTCCTTTCCAAGAGATGCTAATGAATTGGTAATGTCGGTGAATCTTGTAACCATTTCGGATATGGTTTCATTCTCCTCCATTTTGAATAATTCAAACCTGTGGACAAGAACAGATATTTTAGATTCCTTAACTTTATTTGTGCCTTCGTGTGTTACCTGAAGAGTATGCCATATTTGATGTGCAGAAGTGGCTGTTGACACACGGTTGAACTCTTCTTTGGTTAATGCACAGAACAAGGCATTCATTGCTTTGGTGTCAAGGTTCGCGTTCTTCTTTTGATCCTCACTCCAAGCGCTGTAGTTGGTTGTTGGTTTGGTGTACGATGCTTCAACGATGTTCCATAGTTCGTAGTTGAGCAATTGCAAGTAGATCTTCATTCTACACTTCCAATAGTTGTAGTTGGATCCGTCAATTAGTGGTGGACGTTGTGTAGAATGTCCTTCTTTGAATTGGGATGATGAGAACTCCGTTGCCATCTTTGTTGTTGACTTGTACCCGCTCTGATACCAATTGTTGGTCCCGAGATGATGTCAAATGCGAAACTATCTCTGTTGGCAATTATAGATCTAAAAATACGCAAGTAAACACAAAACTAAAACAAGAAGGATTAACATTAAGCAAATAATAAACTTGCAAAAAGGAAAATAAATCTCAGAGAATAGACAAACACAAACAAGAGAGATTTATCCTGGTTCGGTCCTTGTGACCTACATCCAGTCTCCAAGCCACCCGCTGAGATTTTCCTTTATCCTTGATTTTGTACATCCAAAATCACAACCATGCACACCACTTGACAAATCCCCTTTGCCAAATGTGTACACCTTCTCTTCCACCAAGAGAACACCTTCTCTTCTACCAAGAGAACAAACTTCACCTTGTACAACTGCTCTACACCAAGAAGCCACCCGTGTACAATGCTTGCTTTGAGTATTACAACTTTCCTATAAGCCTTGGTATTATGTATGAACGTGGACAAGGTCTAGTATAGGAGAAACTTCAGAGAACTTCACAATGGAAATGACTTTTGGTGAAGAACAGAAGTTGGAAAAACAGTTTTCAGATTTTAACAGAATTTTGGCTTTGGAAAACTGAAGATTTTTCTTAGTATTTGGCCTTTGGACTAACCACCCTTTATATAGCTGAAGACGAGGGTAAGTTAGTTTAGTTAATAGGTGCCTTTTGAATGTTCAAACATTAGGAAACGTTGCACAAAAGACCAACAGACAGAAATTGTCCAACAGTCAGAAACTGCCTATAGTCGACTTGCCTATAGAGTTAGTCGACTAGACTATGCAATTTTCACAAGATAAGTCGACTAGGTTGACTATAAGTCGACTAGGTAAGGTTAAGTTTGAGTGACAGTTTTCTGGTTAACAAAATCAAGTCGATTGCAACTTCCTATAAGTCGACTGGACCAGATATTAGTCGACTAGGGGCAAGGGATTAGTCGACTACAAATGCTATTAGTTGACTACATTTTACTGTCAAGTCGACTAATGCACAAACAGAGAGTTGGATCTGTTTTGGACACAAGACTTAGTCGACTAGGGTTTGGATCAAGTCGACTACACATGTTATTAGTCGACTATAAGGGATTGTAAGTCGACTAACAGGACTATGATATGTGTGTGTGTGTGTGTGTGTGTGTCAAGGCTTTTACATGCTATTTCATAATTACAAACCACATCATATCAACTCTCTTTGGGACATCTTGATCATGTAGAACTCTTGATTCTTCGTGTGTTAGAGCTCCAAATGACATGCTTCACAAAAGTCTTCATCAAAACAAGTTTCAACAGCCATCTCCTTCTCCGACACACCGTGGCAGCACCCCTCGTACCCTGGCGCATCACCAGCGCCCACCAGCAGCAGCGCCAATAGCTGCTCCCACCAACACCCCGGTGTCCTTGGCCAGGCCGCCTCCTGCATCTCCCACAGCCGAGGACTACCCCTGCGCCACTTCTCCTTGCCGGCAGCCCGCGATCTCTCCGACAGCACCAACATCAGTCCAGCCATCTCCGGCAGCACCAGCGCTGTCCAGGCCGTCTCCCTTCCTTGGTCAGTACCTCGGCACCTCACCCGTAGCAGCAGCTGACGCACCCATCTCCAACAGCATCACACCAGCGCTGCAACAGCAGCCTTAGCGCATTCCCTGACCTCCGGCAAGCCCCGCGGTGTCTTCCAGCAGCCCGAACTCATTCCCTCCTCTTCGTCGTCGTCCGCGAGATCCGCCGTCGACGGCCGTGCCTTGCCCTTGCCGTGATTCAGCTTCCCAACCGTGAGTTGATCTCTCCCTCTCTGTGTATATTATGTGTTTGTATTAATATTTACAAGATTGGGAATGCGTATCTGATTGGGTAATATGTATATATTTGAGAGTTTTAAATAATGTGTGCATTAATAATATGTGTGTTTGTTGGTATTTATTTATGCATATATGCATTATGTGTGCATGAATGTAACGTGTATGTATCTTTTTATTGATGTCTAATTTAATGTACGTATGTGAGTATGTATAGATGTATGTATGTATATATAATGTATTATGTAAGTATATGTGTATACTTGTATGTGTACATGTACGTGGGTGTACGCGTATGTGTCGGGTTGCTCAGGAGTGTGTTAAGTGTACATTTATATTTATTTGTATGTTCGGTTGCATGCTACAGTATTTCGGACCCGTCCAGTGAGATCCGAACCCAACTACAGGAGACTCGGACCCGATTCGGATTCATGCTCATTGTGGACCCGATACAATGGAAATTCAAAGACCGATCCATGGGATGATCCGTAGATCAGTATCGGTTCGTGCAGTGAAGACCAGACGGCGATTCGGTTCTGAAACCGCGTCAGTTCATGTGAGTGTTCATTATTGTGTATTTACCGTTGTCGGTATGCCTTACATGTTGCTCTTATCATTTCATGTGACTTTCTTTTATATTTTATCAGTTTGATTACTTGTATCACTTCATAAGACATCCATGATTATCCACTTTATTCATGTAGTTGATATTTGCTTGTATCAGTGTCATTTCATGTGTTGGCAGTTTGGCGTTGTTGGTTTGGCCTAGTTTTGATGTACCTTAGACAGTGACTCATTTTGATCCACTGGTTAGTTGGCCCAGATTATATTTGAGGACAGATGACTTGTTTCATGTAGAGTACTTCTTATACTTGTTATTCTTCATGTGGTACTAACTTAGGTAATGATTCATTCGGGTATTGATGGCAGACTTGTTATATTATTACTTTACTAAGAGATTGGAATACTTGATACTTGGATCAGTATATAGACATAGTTGGAGTTTGGGTCGAACTTGAATTTATGTTTTTTCATTGGATATTGATCAGTATTTAGATGTGACCGTTTTAGTTGGGTTGTGATTTGGATTGATCTTGAGTTAGAATTGATCTGAAAATTTACATTCTTTATAACGAAGCCTGATCTGCATTAAGATGAGATTGGCGTAGCTGGATTTATAGTTGAGTATTTGAGATTTATTTAGATGATTTTGTCGATGTTGAGTATCAGAAGTAGATATTCTAAATTATAGTTCTTTGAGGATGTTTCCCATTTAGATATGATTGTGGTATGTGTTGACTTGTTGATCTCGAGGATATACCATATGCTTCATGTTTAGTTATTGACTACATCAGTTAATAGAGATTGAGTTATTATGATAGTGACCTAGTCGATATCGGTGATCTTGTACTCCAGAGTTATCAGATAGCAGTTATCAGTTTATCAGTTATTGGTGAGACTATTTGTTGGTGATCATATTATATGTTCAGAGTTTATAAGAGTTGGCAGATATCTGTATCAGTTACTAGCTGTTTGTGACACCATTGTGTTAGTGGCTATATCTCCAGTATTCTATTTCAGATGTCAGATATTAGTTGTCAGCTACTCAGTTGTCAGATATCACAGTTGTCAGATATCAGTTTTCAGTTGTTAGTTGTCAGATCATCAGCTAGTATTGACATCATCAGTTGTTGGAGATATCAGTTACTATTACATAATAACTCACATTGATTGCTTATTAATAAAGACATCATAACCCGGGGAACAGGGGTAATTGCCTGATGATGCATGTCGTATATTTTGGAAGGACTTCTTATGGTACCGAGTTGTGGGTTCCAACCATGGGGAACCAAGGTAGTACTAGCTACCTATTCAGTTGTCAGTTGTCAGGGCTATGCCCAGATTACGGTGCCATACTAGTTGTCTTTTCGTGTGGGGCTGTGGTCTTCAGTTGTCAGAGCCTTGCGGCTTGTCCTGGTTCAGCGCCAGGGGTTGTTAGACCGTGGTACCGGGCATGCACGGTACTCTTTCAAAATACATGCACTACATTGGCAGGCAGTTACAACAATGATAACTTTGTTTGATATGTGGGAAAACGGCTGTCGTATGGGATACAACTAAGTACTACATTAGTTAGGTTAATAATAACCAACCAGACTAGTAACATATACTAGGTTACACATTCAGACATCAGTTATTTATTTACAGTTGTGATAGTTGCCTTTTATCTTTATACCTGTTGTTATGCAGTTATACTTCAGTTCAACTGTTTATCATGTTATTCAGTTATCTTATATTTGCAGTTTATCTTGTTATTATTTGTGCATATTGTTTATATGCATGAGCTCTCCTTTTTACACACACACACTCATCAGGTCGCTTTCTGACGATCCTAAATTTGCACGTCCAGATATTGGACGCTTTGTTTCTATTGTGCAGGTGTTCAATGAGACCATACGCTTCGCGAATAGCTGGAGCTTCTCCCTATTCGATTCTGGTATTCTTATCTTTCTTGCCTTCATATTATTTCCTGATTCTTGTTATATCAGATCCAGTCGTTATTCTGGCTCTTTATTTATATGATATCATGCGTGGTTGCTTATATGTGATATTGCAGTAATCATGATTTATCAGTTAGATTATAGCTTGTTTTGGGTTACTTAAGGCTTAGCGCGTATACGTGAGGTATTTTCCTTGCGTATTGCGTCGCCGACTCATGTCGCGTCTCCGCTCCAGCGTATTTTGGGAAGCGGGGCGTGACATTTCTACTACTTCACCACGCTTCATGGTAAAGTTGAAGGAAGTCTTCCTTGCTTCTTCCAGCTAGATATAGGGCTGAGCTCATGACAAAAACCTCGCTCATCTGAGTTACATTGTGCTTGAGGAGGTGCTTGTATAGGGGATGAGAAACCTGCAAACCACTGATGAATGTGAGTAAAGAATCGTTATCACTGCAGTTGGGGACCTTGACAAGTTGGTTTGGAAAAGCTGATGTATGATGTGAGGCCTTCATTTTGTCTCATCTTAATGGAGAGGAGATGATAGCTAATGTTCTTGGCCTCCTAGGGGAAGGTGTACTGAGTGAGAAATGCCTTGGTTACCTCCTAGATATTATGGAAAGAACGAGGCGACAGAGAGTAGAACCAATCCGAACCATACCTTTTAGACTGGAGGGAAGGTGATGCACAAGAGTGTGACATTGCGAGAATTGACCACCATTTGCCTAATGTACTAGACTGGGTTACTCACCCTGGTGTAGTAATCGAAGGTTGGAGTTAAAAACTTCCTTAGGAATCGTACTCCAGGATATCTTCAGAGAGGGGGGAGTTAGAAACTTTGGCAACTGATAGCATTGGGTGGCCTTGTAGCCTGGCTTTCATTATCCGTCTCTAAATCAGTTTGTCGAGACTGGAGGTCAGAAGATCTACCAAGTTCAGGTCCGCTTTTTAACTTTGTTGATAACTGGTTAATCTGGAGGGCAGTGATTTGAGCTTGGAGTTTATTGTCGAGTCATCTCAATGCCTCCTGCTTACAGATGGCATTGTCATGGTCGAGTGCCGCCTGCACCCAATCGCGATCTGATTGGGCATGTTATTCCTTATCTGCTCTTTCAAATCAGCAACCATCTGTAGGAGTTGGTGTTCTCGGTGGTATGCGGCTGATCGTTGGATGGTGAAAGGGTAGTGCCCCCAGCGGTTCTGATAACCTTACCTTTGGATATTGCACCTTTGACAGTTCACTTTCTTGGGCCATGTTGATCTGAAAGAGGTTTTTTGAGAAATGCTTTTAGGGGAGAGATCTTAAATGTAAGAACTCAGATCTTAATGAAAGCACCATTTTATAGTAGAGATTTTTTGTTATGAGTGATCAAATGGTCGACCCACACTACAAACAAGAGAATGTGTTGAAAGTGTAAGTGTAAAATAATAAATACTACAAAGACAATAAATGGAGACACGATATTTTTACGTGAAAACTCAAATCAGGAAAAAAAAACACGAGGAGGAGAAGGAATAAAATTCACCATCTATTATCGGTTTACAGAAAGTACAGATATGTATTAGTATATATCTCAGTTAGGATCAGAGGATCGGATGGAAGGCTACAAAAAAGTCCTTCCAAAAATCTCTTCTTCACTGGAGAAGAAGGTCAATTTGTACTGAAGTCTTCCTCCTCAGGCGGATGGCGCGCTGTGAGATAAGTGTAATTGCATGATCTTCATGTGCTAATTTATTGTAACGGCCATGATTGCGGTGTGATGGTTGAGGTTGCATGCAGAAAATTTCATCATATCTATAATTGTCTGCCTTAAATGCATGGGTGTTACACGTCTTCAGTATGGGAGAGGAGAGGCAGCATGATTGCAGGCAGAGATCTCGGCGGCTATTACTTTGGATTTCTAGGTAAAGTCAAGGATTTGGACTGTAAGTGACTCCGGAGGGTCATGCCTCGGGACGGGGGTTTGCTTTGGATGGTTTGGGGTGGCGGAGCTTTTGTGGTTGACTTAAGTTCAGTCTGGAGTGATTCTGAGAACTATGGATGCTCTCAAAAGGGTATATGTAATGGAGGTGGTTGATTATTGTGAAAACTTTCAAATAGAAACTTGGTTATTTGGACACGTGTCAGTATCTTGTTGAGGGTCAATTTTTGACCACTATAACAAGTAAGCTTGGCACAATAAGATCTAGATCTTAATAATATGAAAATAAAAGCTTGAATCTAGAATCTTTGAGGAGAATTCTTTAGAAGTTTGAGATGAAGCAGTAGAAGTCGAAGAACAAGTCTCTATCACAACGCCAAATGAAATCTTTGAATCACTCTTGAAGAAGAAGAAATTTAAACTTGAAAGAGTAAGAATTTTGAATAAGAAGCTCTTGAAATCTTTGTAAAGTGTTGTTGAAAATTTTCTCAAAAGTTGTCTAAAGAGCGTTGATAAGAGGTATTTATAGTAAAGAGTATGAAAGAATATGTGAGAGAGTCTCCCAAAAGTTTTGTGCAAAAATCTCCTCAAAATAAAAATTGAGTCAATCGGTTCAACCGCTTGAATCTGTCGGTCGATCCAAGTGTCCCTCAACACTAGAGATCACTTGCATATGCCACACATGGCAGACAATGCATCACTCTAATGGTCGATCTCACTAAAGACAAAATTTAGTAACGGTTAGAAGAGAAACAGTCATTACAAAAAAGTACTATACAGAAATACTAAAATATTAAAAAGTAATTAGAAATTTTCCGCACAAATTTGAAAAATATCAACCCTGTGATTGACCGATCGATCAATCCTATATGAGACAAAACTAGGTCGTTGGACGACTAATCGACCCGCCGGTCGATCCAAAGCTTGCTCGAAAGTTGGGGTCAAAACTGTCAAAGAGCGGATGACCTAAGAATTTTGGTGGTAGATCCAGTCTGGTGGTAGATCCAGTCTATCGCACACATGCATGTGGCGGATGCATGACTGACCCAACGATCAATCCAACCTTGTGCAAATGTGCAGGGGGTTAAAAAATGGCTGTCCCAGTGGTTGATACAATCCAGTGCGAACATGCACAGAGCAGGCGATCGATCGTCCTGGCGGTCAATCCGTGACTAACCCGAAACTTGGGTGCAAAATTTTGTCAAATAGCGATCGACCTAGCACTTTTGGTGGTCAAAATAGGCTAGTGCAAATTTTTGCGCTACTACAGAATTTAAAAGTGCAACTTCATTTCAGTCGATCGCAATGTTCTGGTGGTCGATCCAAATGAACCCCAAAAATGAAAAATAGTTTTAAATGCCTCATACATATTGTGGAAAAATCTATAAAAATACCTAAAATTATGTAAACACAATATTAAGTCCCGAAATGATGTTTTCAATCTTATTTGAAATATTTTGGGTAGTTTATCAAAAATATAAGTAAAACACAGTTGGACTAAAAGGAAAAATGAAAACACAAGTGTGCATATAAATCTAGTGTCAAGAAACTTTCTTGTATTATTGCTTCTTACCTTTCATGGTATTCCTAAGTAGATTTGACAATTCTTTGGTTCAAGTTTCTTACTTCAAATGATTTTGTATTTGTTGGCTCTTTTCTCTTGCACCACTCCGGGAGTTCTTGTAAAATAAAATAGTTTGAGTGTTTTGGCTAGAATATTCCACCATCTCCTTAATTGATATAGCAATGTGAGCTTTGTCCCAACCAACCTTCGTCTATGTGCTTTGACCTAGATCAAAACACAGAAACACTAGAATATGAGTTATTAGTATTAAATGTAGCTTAATGAATAGCCACCATCAAACTAAAATACAACATGGCTAACAATTATTTATTGAGTCTATTTGATAATAGGGCTCTTGGCTTATATGTAGATTCATTGGCATTTGATTCAGAATCAGTTTTCTTAGACTTATCTAAGGGAGAATGATAAATTAGATTTGAAAGGTGATGTGGTGGATTGATCATGCATGACAATTTAGTTGTCAACTTGCCTTCCAGATCTCAAGGCATGGATCGTGTTCACATGAGCTGAGTTGATATGATTCAATTTAACATCTTTTGGATTTGTAATAGGTTGACTAGGAAATTATTCCCTTTTCTCTCTCATCATAGCACTAGCTAACTGACCTACTTGCTTTTCTAATTGGGCTATAGTTTGAGAATTGACATTAAGTAGCTGCTTTGAAGTTTGTATGAAGGTGTTTAGACTAGAAGTGTTTTGAGTAGAAGATTTGATCAAAGCTTCTAAACTTTTCTCTAGGGTGCTAAAACTTCTTTCTTGATATTTGCTAAAACTTGGACGCGGAAATAGTGGATTTGTGGTGAAAGATGGATTGGAAGAGGATGAATTGGACTTTGAATTCTCAAAAGAGTTCGAATTTTGATATGGGCCCATGTTAGCCCTTGAAAATTATGATCCGGTGGATAATTCGAATTAGAGGTTGGACCTCCTTGAAATGCTCCTTGGTTCTAAGAAGACTTAGGATGATTCCTCTACCCTGAATTGTAGGTTGAGTCGTAGGGGGGTCATTCCTATGAAACTAAAAAAATAACATAATTTGATCTTGATTTTGTACTAGTGGATTTCCTAGCAAGAGATATTCCCCCAGCACATGATTTGGAGCTTGCCAGTTATGGTAGTTGGATGCGAAAATTTGATTAACGTGGTTGACATGGAAGGACTCTTGACTTTTAGGGATTCTATCCTACGCATAAGGCAACTATCTTGGCTTCGGCGGCTATGGATATTTCTATAGAATGGATGTTGCCTTTTGATGTGGTGTTCGATGGGGAGGATTTCTCATTGAAGCTTTCCCACTGCATGTTCTTCTCGAAAATCTCTTCCAAGAATTCGCATGCCACAATTTGACACAATCGCCATTTATCGATGGCGTGATGAGAACATTGAGTAAGTAAGTCCTTGAATCTCTCGAGATACTTCTAGAAAAGTTCACCTCCTACTTGTTGGAATTGATTAATTGTGTTTCTAATCCTGGTCGTTTTATGTATGGGATAAAATTTCTTAAGAAAGGTCTTAATAAATTCATCCCTCTTAGAAATCAAGTTAGTGGGTAAACTATATAACTATTTCTTAGCGTTGTCTTTTAGAGCAAAGGGTTGTACCTAAGTCTAATTGCATCATTGCTAACTTTCATCATGACGCATACTTCCTCAAATTCATTGATGAACATATATACATCTTCAGATTCTAAGCCAGTGGATTTGAGAAGCATACTAATAAACTATGGTCTGAGTTCATAGTTATTCCCATTAGCGACCAGGAGTTTAATGCATAAGGATGGAATATCTTGAAAGATAGCATCGATCTAGAAAGATCGGTATGGACACATGGTCAGTCATGATTGGAATGATAGAATAAAAATTGATTAAGTGACCTTTTGAATCACGGTACCAAGCTGGTTTACACCAGCGACACAGACTAAGCTAGAATAAAAAATTCTAACCAAACAAATCAAAACAACCAAGTCCTACTGATTAGTCTACAATTTTGCATCATTACATCGCATTTCCTTACCAATTTATAAATAAAATGACACTTCTCACACATGTTTTGATCTATTTTACAGATAATCAAGAGTATAGGGAAAAGGAGTAATAAGAGCCGAATTAAACCCAATTTTGGGTAATTAAATATCATTTCTTCGAGGCCAAGATAGAAAGCATCTAGAAGACGCATTGGACCTAGAAGTTAGGCACGAATTTGACAAAAATTCAGATCCAAATAGCCAAATCCGAGACCATACAGAAGCTTCTCGAGACCAGACGAAGCCATGGACCAAAACCAGGGACCTGAGTCCCTGGTTTTACCGCGGATTCGCAAGGATCGTTCCGAATCCACCACAATTTAGTGGAGGCACACCTTGATCTTCGGCGCGGGGCCTCGTCTCATCTTCTGAAACCTCCTTCTGCCTATAAATATCCCTGCAGAGAGCCAGAAATGGAGCATGTAGAGCGAGTAGGCTAAGATTTCTCTCTTCTAGCTGTAGAGTAGGATTTTCTCTCTTTTCCTTTGTATTTTTTCTTTAGATCTTATAGTAAGACTGAGTTAATTCTAGAAAGAGAGAGAGATATTGATGTAATAGAGAGTGACAATCTATGTAAAGGTGTCTACTATCTTCTCCATCTTCTACATAATACTTAGCTAATTTTCTTCTCATGGCAATCTAACTACTAACCACTAACTAACTAACTTCATACTTAATAATCTACATGAATCTAATAACCTCGTTGGGTCTTGCTCTTGCAAGAGTCATTGATGGTTCATGATGATGGATTCTAACATTCTAACATTTTAACATCTAACCACTAATAAGCTAACTTGTAATGTCTTCTTTATTCATGTTCACCTCTACTTGGTTTTAATGATCTAATAGTGGCTTGCACCTTGTTGTGTGGAATGGATGTGCTAAGAATAATTTTATGTGTCATGCATTGTAATGCTCTTGAAGTTAAGGACTAGTGATGACCAAGGATCCATGTGAGGCAACTATCACAAAAAAGGTTAGCATGTTACTAGAGCAATTGGTAGTTAGTAGCCATGAGTTTTATTTCATTGTTTTCTTTACATTGTTTTAAAAACTATTTTCAAAATCTTTTTATCTTGTTTCTATCATTGATTTCACCATCTTCTTAGTTCATCTTTATTTTCATCTTCTTCACAACAAGTTTCATCTTATTTCTATTTTGTTTTTAAAACCCACTTTCTAAATCACTTCACTTTCTATTTTATTATTTTGTTTTACCGATTCCACCACCACTTCTCCATTGTTTTCACTTCGCCTATTTCATCACTTTCTCCACCTATTACTTCTAATTTTCTTTTCTTTTTTTCTCTCTCTCTTTCTTTAACAAAGAAGAACTTGTTAACATACACGTAAAAGGACTGTTAATGCTTCTATCCCCTCCTGTCTCTGTGGATTTGACCCGTTGAGCCAATGCTATAACAGAAGTATTGAGGGAACATTAGCACACACAGATTTCATAAAACACACGTTTTCAGGTGCAAGTTTTACCCCGAATAAATTTTGGCACCATTGTCGGGGACGGGAATGATTTAAACTCACGTTTTTATTAACATTTTCTTTTCTGTTTTGGAGTGCAAGTCAATTTTTACAAAAACTTAGCATTACAGAGGTATAACCTTGCTTGCATCTCCCTGCTCTAGAAAGCATTGACGCTGCTTTCATATTTTTGCCGAGGAAAAGCCAAAAAAAAGCCGCGAAAACACAGCTAATTTGTAGCATCTGACTTCATCTTTTGCAGGATCTTACAAGTTGCATATATTGTTGTATTTTTCTGCTAATTATCTACTTTGATTGCCTACACATTACAATAGTTAAGAACTAAAATTGGTAATTGGATTCTTTTAATGCGGTTAGACATGTACGTGTCAATTCAATTCCAATATACTGTATTTTGTTCTGTTATTATGATTAGGACTGAGGTGTACATATGACATTGCGTATAGTATAGGATAAACACGTGGGTGATTTACTCGCTTTGTGTGTTATTCTTATCTATATTGCACACTTACACGAACCAGACTTAAGGGCATAACCCAATACAAGATAAGATGGGAAAGTCATTACCCTTTCTTAGCCCAAAAATCACCTTCTCACTCACACAACCCAAGCCTTAATAAAAATTAATAGACATTGGCCCCTGAGACATCTCAGACTTATTAAGAGATTAACCGAGGGTGAAACTTGTGAGAATTAAAATCTTGTGAAATCAGTGTCTAAGATTGGGGATTTATAGGTTAACCTCGAAGATCCAGTAGTTTTGCGTAATTAAGGCTCATTGCTTATGACGGATACCTCCAACCGCATTTTGCCCCTACCTGGCAGATTAGCTCATACTCAGGTTCATACAACAACCTCCCATGAGTAATCGACCAGTTAGGAGTCATATAGGTCTAGGTCAATCCTAGTATAGGCTTGTTTTCTTTTATTTATTTGTTTGTTTGTTTGTTTGATTTTTATTGTGAAATGGATTTTAAGAGTAATACTTCCAACTTCAATATGAATCCATATTTTACCCCCATTTTGTTCGAATAATTCCAACCTGGCTTTTTACAATATGAACCAACCAAATACACCAGGTTGGACTTATCCGAATCAATACAACCTTTACCCCCAATCTTATGACCATAATTATCAAAATAATTTTCACTTTTCACAGAATCAATGGGGATTCACTTTCTCCTAGTCTAATTTTCAACCACCTTGTCCACAATTTTCACAATATTCATTCCACGATTTTGCTTCCTATACTCCTTTCTAGGACAACCAATAGAAGAAAAATCTAAGTTAGAAAAGAGTATAGAAATGTTGGCTTCCCCAATTCCATAATATTTTTAAGATTCATACTCAGTCTCACTTCTTCAAAAATGATCAACCATCAGTCTTGGACATGAGTGCAGAACTCTTGCTTGAATTCGAGCGACAATCTTAAAACTTGTTGGACCACAATCTTCACAATTTTTTCAAAACCAAGATTCTTACACTCTCTTTCTAGAACAACCATTTGAAGAAAAATCTGAGCTAGAAAAGAGTATAAAACTCTTGCATGAGACCTCACAATAATTTCAAAAATCTTTTACCCGGTCTATCGATAGGTTAAAAACATAACTGAGTCAATTGGTCAACATTATAAGAATGAGAAAAGTTGCTCTTATCAACCTTTGACCAATTCAGATATCTCTAACTCTATCGATCTAGACCTTGAATCATGTTGTTTTTGAAACAAAGATTCAATTTCAGCACACCCATTTGAACTTGACCAAAATCAAAATTTTGAGAATCATATTGACATTTTGGCAAGTTATCCATTTCCTGAAATTGAGCTTAAGCATGAATATGATCCTGAATATCAACTTGGTAATTCAATTTCTCTTCTTAACTCAATAATGACTCTGGTGTCTTTAGCCGATTTTCATCACTTCTCCGAGTCAGTATTGGATCATGTGCCTGTCGAGTGTGCAATTGAATCACCAATCTTTTTAGATCAACATATTGAACATGACCAATACCATATTTTTGGAAGTTCCATTGACAAATTGGTAAGTTATCATTTCATAAAATTGAACTCAATGAAGAACGTGACCCAGATTCTCAAATTTATAATCTAATTCAAATTCCTAATTCAATATTAATTTCTATTTTGTTACCCGATTTGAGCAACATTTTAGAGTCAGTTTTGATTTTTTATATCCATCATTTTTGAACTTGAATCACCATTCTTGGAAAATCACGTTTCACTTTGGGGAAATGAATGTGGACTAGAGTTTCAGCTTCTTGATTTGGACCCACTTTCTAAACAAATTTTCACTCCTAAATTTTTACTTGATTTCGGTCAATTTCCTGAGTCGGTATTAGCTCCTATCCTTTCTGAGTCCAAATCAATCATTTCATCATTTCACACTCCATTTTGGGATAAAGGTGTTAAAAATAATAACTTTGAAATTATTTTTAAAATTTGAAAATTAGATGGGGTAAAATTCTAATAAAAATCATTCATGTATACATCAATATAGTGGGTTATATTAGATAGGTCACCGGTGGGTTCCTGTGAACTCCACATAATTTTAATTGGGCAGCATTTCATGTACTAATCAGACTGCCACCAGAACCATCACCCTGAGGTGATTTCTCCTTCCCGGCTCTATTTGGTTCATGCATGCATACATGCACGATGCATTAAGGACAATGCATGAGATAAGTATGGGGGAGGGTCTACTAACATAGAGTTTTTAGATTTCTTTCCTTTTCACTTCTTTTAGGATATTCTTAGAATTTTTCCCTTTTGTATAGTCCCTTTTGTATAGGAATTTTTTCTTTCTTTAAAAATTTTTTGAAATAAGAGACAAAGTTTTTGATTTATTTTTAAATAAAATTAAAATGATCTTAGAAACAAAGGAAGCCTTAAATTATGACATCTTAAACCTAGTCGATAATGGATATTGTTTAAAATTATAGGTTAAGTAAGAGAGATTAGAGAGATAATTTTATCTTGAATTTTTTGCCTTATATAGTATGCACTTCACGCTTACTCATTTTTGAGAGGAAAACAATGACCTAAAATGTCATAAAGCAAAAATAAATAAAAATAAAAAATATGTGGTATATATGAATAAAAAATCACTTATTAAAGCTGGATAACTATGCCTCAAAAAGCATGATTATTTATACCTAACAGTGTTCAAAAGAAACAAATAATCTCCCTAAATTTTGTGGCCTTGTTTACTCGAGTCCTTAAGCCCGAGGTATATTTTTTCATTGGTTCCCTAAGATCGTCTGATTTGGGAGTCATCGGCTAAAGGCTCACTACCCGGGTAAACTAGAAAGCCTAAGAAAACTAAAGAAAGAAAAAAAGTAAGAAATATATGGCTTGTTGGTTAGAGTTGAAATCCAAAAAATCTTCACTATCACAAGTGCATATTATCTAGGTTTTATAAAGGATAAAATATTCAATCCAATTTTGAATTCTTACCTTAATTAATGATAAGATCTTGCTCTAGACTAAGTTTAAGGAAGAATAATTTTTGGTGAACTTATAATCTTATATCACTTAAATTTTTCTAAAAAATGGATCGTAAACTTTTCTCTCTTTTGAAATGCTTTAAAAAATACTAACTTTTATTTTCTTTCTTCATGAATTTGTGGGTGCAATCCGCTGAAAACCCTCAGGAGACAAAACTCCTCCTTTAGGAGAAACTTAGAGGTTTAACGGCTTATTGCACACGCTCAGTGCAATCGCGTCACCTGCGAAAGTGGTGTAATAACATTGTAGTTTAGTTTTTCTTTTTCTTTTTGTTTTGCTCGGGATGAGTAAAAGAAAAGTATGGAGTGTGATTAATCTACAAATTCTGCATTATTACATAACATTTTCCTACCGATTTATGAATAAAATGACACTTCTCAGCCATGTTTGGTCTATTTTGCAGATAATCAAGAGTCTAGAGGAAAAAGAGTAATAAGAGCCTAATTAAACTCAATTTCAGCTAATTAAATCTTATTTCTTGGTGGCCAAGCTCGAGATCTTTTAAAAGATACATTGGATCCAGAAGTTGGGCGCGAATCTGAAAAAAATTCGGATCCAAATACCCAAATCTGAGACAATACAGAAGTTTCTCAAGACCAGACGAAGCCGTGGACTAAAACCAGGGACCCGAGTCCCAGGTTTTGCAGCGTACCTGCAAGGATCGTTGCGGATCCGCGGCAATTTTATGGAGGCACGCGTCGATCTTCAACGCATGGCCTCATCACGTCTTTTGGAACCTCCTTCTGCCTATAAATATCCCTGCAGAGAGCCATAAATGGAGCAGATAGAGCGAGTAGATTAAGATTTCTCTCTTCTAGTTATAGAATAGGATTTTCTTCTCTTTTCTTTTATATTTTTTTCTTTCTTTTTAGATTTTATAGTAGGGCAGAGTTGATGCTGGAGGGAGAGAGATATTAATATAATAGAGAGTGACAATCTATACAAAGATGTCTCCTTCTCTATTATAATCTTCTCCATCTTCTACATGATGCTTAGCTAGTTTTTTCTCATAGTAATTTAACTACTAACCACTAGCTAGCTAACTTCTTACTTAATAGCTCACATGAAGCTAATAATCTCTACTAGGCCTTGCTCTTACAAGAGTCATTGATGGCTCATGATGATGGATTCTAACATTCTAACATTCTAACATCTAATCACTAACAAGCTAACTTGTAATATCTTCTTTATTTCATGCTCACCTCTACTTGGTTTTGATGATCTAATAGTAGCTTGCACCTTGTTGTGTGGAATGGATGTGTTTGACTGTGAAGAACAATCTCATGTGCCATACTTTATAATGCTCTTGAAGCCAAGGACTAGTGATGGCCAAGGATCCATGTGAGACAACTATCACTAGGAGGTTAGTATGTTAGTAGAGCAATTAGTATTTAGTAGTCATGAGTGTTCTTTCATTGTTGTCCTTCTTTTCTTTACTTTGTTTAAAAACTATTTTCAAAACTTTTTTAATCATTTTTCTATCGTTATTTTCACCATCTTTTTTGTTCACCTTTGTTTCATCTTCTTCACAACACGTTTCATCTTCTTTTCTATTTTGTTTTTAAAACCCACTTTCTAAATCACTTCACTTTCCATTTTATTTTTATTTTCTTATTTTGATTTACCAATTCTACAATCACTTCTCCATTTTTTTCACTTCGCGGATTTTATCGCCTTCTCCACCTACCACTTCTATTTTTTTTTCTTTTTCTCTTTCTCTTTCTCTTTCTTTAACAAAGAAGAACTTGTTAACATACACATGAATAGACTATTAATGCTTCTATCACCTCTCATCCATATGGATTTGACCTGTTGAGCCAACACTATAACGGAAGTATCGAGGGACATTAGCATATACAGATTTCATAAAGCACACATTTTCAAGTGCTAGTTTATCCCGATCACCTATAAACTAGGGCAATCTTAAAACATAACTAATAGCTCTTAACTATTTCAAGTTCATTGTTAGACTTATTAAACCCCAAAATAAACCAATCCAACTAGCCTGGTCAGTGAAAATCAGGTGCAAGGTTGTTCATTTTGTAACTATCCTAATTAAGTAACCACCTTTTGTTGGCCCAAAAGGTTACGCTCTCTATTTATATATGTTTTGATGATAACAAAACATATAAAAGCTATTTGGTACTAATAAAGATTCTAGAATGAATTTCAGGTTTGTATAAGTCTTGATGGCTTTAAGCATGTTGTAAGGTTAATGGCGCTAAAAGCATGTTGTAAGGTTGATGGCGCAAGAGGACTCTTTCAAAGGAGAGGAGGCTCTAGCTCGGCAACGCGGTTCAGAGACACCTTCTTATATAGTTTTATTTTTGTTAGTTTGTTAAAGGATAGTATATGGTGTTGAAGCTCAATTTCCCTACACACACAAAATAGCACGTGTTTTCAAAAGATTATTTTTTTCTCGTGTAAAAAAACTTTAATAGACCTATTTTAGTATTTGCAAACTCTATTTATTGTATTTTACAAAGTCTTGACAAAAATCATTTTTAAAAATAAACTTATCTTCAAAAATATTTTCTCAAAAATTTCTATTTTGACCTGTTGCGGTCGACCGGACGGTCGACCGGCTCTACTACAGGTCAGAACGGTCGACTGCGCGGTCGACCGCTGTTCTGACCCATGGTGTGTGCATGTGTGCATGTCATCCGGTCGATCGGGCAGTCGACCAGACCCCATGTCGGGCGACCGGGCAGTCGACCGACTGACTGAACCCAACTCTCTGTTTGGGACGGTCGACCGGAGCCTGCCAACGGTCAAAAGTTTTGGAAACCGGTCGACCGGCCGGTCGACCGTGAGTGCTTTTTCAGCCAAACGGCTAATTTTTTAAACATGTTTTAAAACATGTTTTTAATCTCAAAACGTGGTTTTAGGCTGGTTTTGGATCTTATCCTTCCTGATTAGTCAAAATTAATATTTACCCTTTAATCCCTACCTATATCTTATAAATAGGGGTGGATGGGGTTGAGGAGAATCACAACAACATTTGCAAAGAAATCAAGTTTGAGTATTCTTGAAAGAAGTTTTTAATCTCAGTTTTTGTTCTCTAATCTCTAATTTTTCTCTGAAGTTTTTGAATCAATCTCTCTTCTACTTTGTTTTATTTTTTACTTACAAACCTTGAGCTTCAATCCTATATATTATTCTCTAGGGTTTTGTAAAGAAAAGTTTTTCAAAAGAGAGTTTGTGTTCTTTGATCACTAAGTGATTCTTGTATTTGTGACTCCACTACCTCTGGACTAGAGGAGTGTGATTGAGGAGTTGGGTACTTCCTAGTGGTTGTGATCCTTTGTGAAAATTCTAGTGGATTGGAAATCATTCTGGGTGAAGGCGGGGTCGTAGAGCTGGGTGCTCGAACCTCGAAACAAATCTCTGTGTTTGCGATTGGTTTACTTGTGTTATTTACTTTCTATTCATTCATTCTTATATTGTCGATCTATACTCTCACAATAAGATTGCATTGCGCACCTCAAACTCTTATTTAGAGGAATCACGAGGAAGGAGTTCAGAGCCCTTCACGGAGGATTTGACTTCTAATCTTACTTTGAGTGATCGTTGCATCATTTCATTTTTAAATTTGTGCATTGATTAGTGATTTGTCACATACATTGCATTCATGTTGTCACTTTACCACACTTGTTTGCTAATAAATGATATTAATAAGTGTCTTTTTTCTTTGCTAAATGTAGGCCCAAATGCTCAAAGGAATAAAAGGAGAACAAGCCCAAAAGCCCACTTTATTCTGAATTAATTCAGAATAAATTCGAAGTGAAGAGGTCTAGGCTATATCTTGGCATATCAAGGGGTTGAGAAAAACTCTCCTTGAATCGAGGAATCGAAGCCAGAAAATCAAAAGCCGATTCAGTCAGTGGTTGAAGCAGCAACAAGAAAACCAGTAGGAGATGCGAGCCCCACTTCAAACAAGGGGCCTCCTCCCCTTTGGTGTGGCTACGTGGCCACACCAGGGCCGCGGAAACGCGGCCCAAGCCGCGTTTCCGCGGCCAACTGAATTCAGTTGGGGAAGCGTTTGCTCCCCCAACGTTCCCGGGATCATGATTCTCTTTTTTGGCTATAAATACCTCTTTCAGCAGAGAAAAAGGCAGCGAAGACTAGGATTAAATTTTGCTTTTATTTTCTTAGGATCTAGGCTCTTTGTTAGCTAGAACTCAAGTTGTAATTTCATTGTTTACTTTGTAGTTCAGTCTAAAAACTTGTGAGAGAGAGGACGAGAGCTTGTAATCGAAGATTGAAGTGACAGCAATACAAGAAGCAAGCCTCCTTTTCTTCCACTCGTGTCTCGGTATGTTGTGCATATTTATGTTTGCTTTGTTGTGTTCCATGGATAACTAAAAGGTTTTCTGGGCTAGCTATCGACTCTCTTTTGTTTTCTTCTCTTCTGTTTTAAAAGAAAAAGCCCCGATGACTCATATGCATGCCTCCCTTAAAAGCCTTTCTTTTGAAAGTGTTCTTGAAGGCACATGAGGATGGGTATGGATAGTTGAATTCACCATTCTCTCTTGAACTTTTTGTGAATCGTTTTTAATTCATTCTTGCTTCTTCGCGCTTTATGTCTTAATATCTGATTCCAACTCTTTCTTGAAGAAAAAGGACTCAACCCTTCTGCATCTTATGTGCTTTACTTAAAGCATTCTAAAAAAAAAGGCAACTTTAAGTTTTGCAAATGATAACTTGAGGGACTTAATACGTTAAGAGAAGAATGAACAATTGAGTAGGAAGATAGCAAGCCCAGATCTGATTTCATATTATAAAACAACATCACAACTCTTAACGCTTTTTACAAATCACCTTCTCCAAATCCTTTTCTGAAAGTTGAAACTTCTCTCTTTTTCATCTCTTTTCCTTCCATTCTCTTTTTCCTAAAAAACGAACACAAATTCCTTGTTTTTAAGCAACTCATCGAAAAGCTTCTATCGCATCCCTCCTTGTGGACACGACCCGTTAGCCACAAGCTACACGGTACATTCTTAAACTCATTGGTTGTTCATTTATTTTAGCAATCAAATTTTGGCGCCGTTGCCGGGGAGGGAACGGTGTAGTTGTTTTAACAACTTTTTGTGTGTTTGTTTCAGGGACTCGAAGATCAAGAACTAGCATTCAAGCTTTGCCAAGAAGACTTGAAAATTCTGTGCCCCTACTCTCGAAAGTAGGAAACAGAATTTCAAGAAATTGCTTTGCAAATCTGAAATTTTTTGGGACTACTAAAAACTTTGTTTTGCAGGACATATTGCTCGCAAAAACTTTAGTTTTTATATGTCATATTTGTGCTAGTGTTTCTATCCAACATCCCTGTTTTTAAGTCAACAGTAAAAGATTCGTTGAAAGTTAAAAATTGATTAGACATTTGCATTCTAGGCACAAGTCTTTTCAATTCTTTTATTTATTGTTGAAGAGAGCTGGAGACAAGGTATGTATGCATAGCATATAGTTTAGGAAACATTCTTGGGTGATTTTGCTTTTGAATGCTACTTTCCTATATCTTGCACACTTGCACGAATCAATTCTAAGGGCAAAACCCAAATCAAGATAAGGTGGGGAAGTCATTACCCTTCTTTAGCCCACAAACCATCTCCAAGCACGCACAACCTAAGCCTAATTAAAATTTGATAGACGTTGGCCTTAGGGACATCTCGAACTCAATAGGAGATTATCTTAAAGAGGAAAAGTGTTGGAAATTGACTCCTATAAAATCAGTGTCAAGGAAAGGGATTGAGGGCCGAAAGCCCGAAGATTGGTGGTTACTTAATTAAGGAACGTCTTTTGACGGAAAACCTCCCACCAATCTTGCCCTGACCTGGCTGATTAGCTTGTGGTCAAGGTCTACATTCTACCTCTTGTGGACAATCAACCAGTTAGGAGTTGTCTAGGTCAAGGATACCTTAGACTAGGCTTGGTTGATTTTTATTGTTGACTGCTGTTTGAACTTGTTGTGATTGTGATTGTGTTTGTGTATGCAAGTGTGGTCGAGAGACCCTAATTCATCTAGGTTGACTAGAAACACATCACCACCTAAGTTTGAACCAAGACCAGATCCGGTAATGGCTCAATCCACATCACTGCAGGATAGGTTCTACCCCATTAGGACCTCACTTCCATCGTGCATTTCACTTCCATCGGTTGGTGAATACAATTTCGAGCTTAAGCCTCAATTCATCAACACACTCCCCAAATTTCATGGTCTAGAGTCCGAAGATTCCTACTTCTTCATAAGAGAATTTGAGGAAGTATGTCTTATGATGAAAATCTCACACCTTGTAGACGATGCTATTAAGTTGAGATTTATCCCGTTTGCACTTAAGGACCTAGCGAAAAAGTGGCTCTATAGCTTAGCAGCCGGTTCCATCACATCTTGGGATGATTTCATCAAGGTCTTCTTGAAGAAATTCTATCCTATCCATAAAACCGCTCTCATTAGGAAGACGATCATGCAATTTAAGCAAGAACCTAGTGAACCGTTCTGGAGGTACTTTGAACGCTTTAAGGACCTCCTTGTCCAATGTCCACATCATGGAATAGAGAAATGGCGACAATGCCAAATTCTCTATGACGGTTTAGACTACTCCACCAAACCCTCTTAGAAAGTATGTGCCAAGGGGGTTTCTTGCAGAAAGATGAAGATGAGGGATGGGATTTGTATGAAAATTTAGCTGAGAAAACCATCCAATGGGAATCTGTGAGTGAGACCCATAAGAATCCTAACTCCATCTCTTCAAAAGGAGGTCTCCACTCTATAGAATCGTCCATCGCTAATGAGGCTAAGTTAGCTAATTTAGCTAGAAGACAGGAAGCTCTAGAGACGAAAGAACCAAGTCCAGTCAATCAAGTTAGCCCGAACCAATTTCCACCCCCGGGATGCACTTACTGTCAAGCCATGAACCATGTATTCAAGGAATGCCCAGTGTTTCAGGCTCAGCAATCCTATCACGAACCAATGAATGCGGCTTTTTCAAGGCCGAACAACAATCCTTACGCGCCAATGTACAATCCCGGCTGGAGAAATCACCCTAATTTCTCATGGAGCCAGAACAACAATGACCATTCACGATTCAATCATGCTAACCACTTCCATCATGGTAACAATTCTTCCAATCATCAACCCAACTTCTCCAATTTCCATAATAATTCTCCCAACCATCCACCAAGCTTTCCAAATTATCAACAGAACTTTCCTAACCAAGCTCCACAATCCTCCTTCCAGAATCCTCAATTGGAAAGAAGAATGACTGATTTGAGAGAAACATGGAGAGATATATGAAAAACCAAGACTCTCTCATGCAAACCATTCAGAGGCTAGAAGTTCAAATGAGTCAATTGGCCAACCCACAAAATGAGAGACAAAAGGGTACCCTGCCTAGTCAGCCAATCACCAATCCGAGGAATTCCCAACAAGCTCATCTGGCTGAGGATCCTTCATTCAATCAATGTAATGTTGTGCATACATTGAGGTCAGGAAAGAAATTTGATAACCAAGTGTCAACACCACCAATCCTATTCAGCACAACCATAATCAAGCTTGCACCTCATCCAATCCAATTTCTTCCAATTCGGACGAGTCTGAAAAAGACAAGTCAGCCAGCCAGGTGCACCAGCCTATAGTACCATTTCCGAATAGGCTGAAAAACAACAAGCAAAACCCGCACATGGACAAGATAATCGAGATGTTTAACCAAGTGAAGATAAATGTGCCACTTCTTGATGCCATCCAACAAGTTCCTTCCTATGCTAAGTTTCTTAAGGACATGTGCACCAAGAAGAGAAAGACTAATGTTCCTAAGAAAGTCTTCCTAGCCACTAATATTAGTGAGCTATTTTCGGGTCCTATCCCTGTCAAGTACAAAGATCCAGGTAGCCCCACCATTGCCTGCACAATAGGACAAGCCGAGATTAGTCGTGCACTTCTTGACTTGGGAGCAAGTATCAACTTGCTTCCATTCTCTGTTTATCAACAACTCGGGTTGGGTGACCTTAGTCCAACTCGAGTCACCATCCAACTGGCTGATCGTTCTGTTAAAGTTCCAAAAGGGGAAATTAACGATGTCCTGATTCGGGTAGGAGAGTTCATATACCCTGTCGATTTCATAGTTTTAGAGACACAACCTGTGTCCAACTCCAATCGTAGGGCTCAAACTCCGGTCATCCTAGGTCGACCATTCCTTGCCACTGCTAATGCCATAATCAATTGCAGGAATGGGTCTATGAGGTTAACTTTGGAGACATGACTAGAGAAGTCAATGTCTTCCATCTAGGAAAACAACCCCGTGACATCGAGGACCAAACCTTTGAAGTAAACCAAATTGAGAACTTGACAAGTGAACACGGGGAAGATTGGATTCAGAAATGGAGATTGACTTCGAGTTAGAGTCTGATGACTTTAATCTCGATCATGTGGTAGATTCTGCCGTGAATTGGGCTTCAAACCCAATTTCACCTACAATGGAGCCAACAGATTTGACTAGTCCTTCTAGTGAGCCTGTCTCTTCCTTAGAATTGAAAGCCCTTCCTGCGCATCTCAAGTACGCCTATCTAGGCGAACAAGAGACCTTTCCCGTCATCATTGCCTCTCATTTAAATGACGGGGAAGAAAAGATTTGAAAGATATTCTAAGGAAACATAAGGAAGCCATCGGGTGGACTATGACTGATATTAAGGGATTAAGTCCAACCATCGTTCAACACCGCATCCATCTCAATGAAGACGCCATACCCAAGAGAGACCCGCAGCGTAGGTTAAACCCTATTATGCAAGAGGCTGTTCATGCTGAAATCATAAAACTCTTAGACAATGGGATAATTTATCCCATTTCGGATAGCCAATGGGTCAGTCCTGTCCATGCGGTCCCAAAGAAATCTGGTTTCACCGTAGTGAAAAACGAGAACAAAGAGTTGGTTCAAACTCGACTTCCCACGAAGATTCGAGTTTGCATTGACTATAGGAAACTGAATGCTGCAACTCGTAAGGACCACTTTCCACTTCCCTTCATTGATCAGATGCTTGAACGTTTAGCGGGTCACGAGTACTACTGCTTCTTGGACGGTTACTCAGGCTATAACCAGATCCCTATCGCTCCTGAGGACCAAGAGAAGACTACGTTCACATGTCCATTTGGGACGTTTGCTTATCGTCGAATGCCATTCGGCTTATGCAATGCCCCAGCAACGTTTCAACGTTGCATGTTGAGTCTTTTCTCTGATATGGTAGAGCGCTTCTTAGAAATCTTCATGGATGATTTCTCCATCTACGGAGATTCATTCACTCAATCTCTCCACCATCTAGAACTCGTCCTCCAACGTTGTGCTGAAAAACATTTGACACTAAACTGGGAGAAATGCCACTTCATGGTGAAACATGGAATTGTTGGGTCATGAAATATTCAAGAAAGGAATAGAAGTGGATAGAGCCAAAATCGAGGTTATTGCTAAGCTTCCCATGCCCAAATGCGTTAAGGACATTAGATCCTTCCTAGGACACGCTGGTTTCTACCGTAGATTTATCAAGGATTTTAGCAAAATTGCTAGGCCCTTGACTAATCTATTAGTTAAGGATGTGTCCTTCACTTTCGATGCTGACTGCATCACTTCTTGGGAGAAGCTTAAGAGAGAGCTGATTTCTGCACCAATCATATCTGCACCGGATTGGTCTAAGCCGTTTGAGATTATGTGCGATGCTTCTGATTTTGCCATAGGCGCTGTCCTAGGACAACGTATTGATAACAAGCAGCATGTGATCTACTACTCTAGTAGGACTCTCAATGACGCTCAACTGAACTACACTACGACCTAGAAGGAATTCTTGGCAGTAGTGTTTGCCTTAGAGAAGTTTCGTCCCTACCTACTAGGGTCCAAAACTACCATCTTCACCGATCATTCTGCACTTAGGTATCTAATGATGAAGAAGGATGCCAAGGCCCGACTCATTCGTTGGATCCTCCTTCTTCAAGAATTTGATCTCGAAATTCGAGACAAGAAAGGTGTAGAAAATGTCGTTGCTGACCATCTCTCACGGATTCCCAATTCTCCATGCAACGAATTACCCATCAATGAGGATTTCCTGATGAACATCTCTTAGCTATCTCTAGGGAACCTTGGTTTGCTGATATAGTGAATTACTTAGTCACGAACCAAACTCCGTCTCATTGGTCCAAAAATGAAGTTTACCGGTTCTTATCCCAAGTCCGGTATTTCTTTTGGGAGGAACCGTATCTTTTCAAGTACTGTTCCGACCAAATTATTAGGAGATGCATTCCCGATGAGGAGGTTAGGAGTGTTCTGTCCTTCTGTCACGAACTTGCATGCGGTGGACACTTTGGTCCCCGTAAGACTGCTGAAAAGGTGCTACAAAGCGGGTTTTATTGGCCCACTCTGTTCAAGGATGCCTATGATTATTGCAAGACGTGCCCTAGATGCCAAATGGTAGGTAGGATCTCACATCAAAATATGATGCCCCTCAACCCAATTCTAGAAATAGAACTCTTTGATGTTTGGGGCATCGACTTTATGGGTCCATTTCCTAACTCATTTGGGAACCAATACATATTGGTTGCTGTGGACTACGTGTCCAAGTGGGTAGAAGCCATTCCTTGTAAAACTAATGATAACAAAGTTGTCATAAAATTTTTGAGAGAGAACATTTTTTCCCGCTTCGGAACCCCTCGTGCTATCATCAGTGATAATGGCACCCACTTTTGCAATAGATCTTTTGAAGCCCTTATGCGAAAGTATGCCATAACTCACAAGTTGTCCACACCATATCATCCTCAAACCAGTGGGCAAGTTGAGGTTTCAAATAGACAAGTCAAACTTATACTGGAGAAAACTGTGAACCAAAACTGGAAAGATTGGTCCTTAAAACTTGTAGATGCTCTATGGGCCTACAGGACCGCTTTCAAGACGATTTAGGAATGTCTCCCTATAGGTTAGTCTATGGCAAATGATTGGTATTCAATTCTGCATATTTTACCACATTATTCCCATACATATTACAAATAAAAAATATGATTTTTACTTATCTTCTCTATATTTTTGCAGGTCCACAACTGAAATGAGAGAAAGCCCAAAAATCTCTTTAATTAGCAATAATTAAAGAGATAAATTCATAAGCCCAAAAGAGATTAATTCAAAGCCCAAATTTGAGCCCAGGATCTAGAGAATTCTACGCAACAACTTAAGATTCTAGAAGGCCACGTGGATAACAACTTCGTAACGAACCTGTACCAGAAAATCTGGGCTCAACGGCCCAGATATTGCCGCCAAATCCAGGGATTTCCCGCCAATTTGCGGCAGTTGTAAGGTTGTTGGAGCTCCGGATTTTGCTCCAACAACCTGGCTCTAGATGCTTCTCTCTGAGCCTATAAATACTGGACCAAGGGCTTCGTAAAAAGGAGAGCAGAAGAGAGAGGAGAAATTAGAAGATAGCTTTGTAATTTTTGTTGGTTTTTCTCTAGGATTTAGCTCTTTAGATCCTCTTCTTCCTCCCTAGAAATTTTGTAAAGAGAGAGTTTGTAAGAGAGAGAAAGCTTGTGTACATCAAGGAGTGACAACTTGTGAAGCAAGGATTGATCCATTCTCTTCTCTCTACTCTTGCATTTTCTAGTTTAATTGCTTTCTTTAAATTCTAGCTTTACTTTACTTGCTTTTTAATTCATACTTTGCTTTTCTTTTGTAATGGCTTGTAGCTAACTTTTCTTACATGTCTAGCTAACCACTTACCTTGCTAACTACTAACTCATGGGTGATTGCTATCCTTAATCTTGCAAGTTGTATGGTCTTCTCTTCTCCGATAGGTTACTTTCATTGCTTGGCAAGTATCTTGTTGTAATTCTCCATATGATTCATGTGTGCCTCATTTAGAGCCTTGTCTAGAACAAGTGCCTTGATGGAACATGGAGTGGGTGATTGCTATCCTTAATCTTGCAAGTTGTATGGTCTTCTCTTCTCCGATAGGTTACTTTCATTGCTTGGCAAGTTCTTGTTGTAATTCTCCATATGATTCATGTGTGCCTCATTTAGAGCCTTGTCTTTAGAACAAGTGCCTTGATGGAACATGGAGATGGATCACCAAACATATGCTATTTGTTGTACAACTTCTTTACTTCAATTAATGAATGTTGTATCTTCTTCCTTAGCATCCCTTGAGTGTCGCTCTTTTGATTCCATTATTGAAAGTCTATCTTGTAGGCCAATGACATCTATGAGGCTACAAGACAAGTCCAAGTATGATCACCCGTCATCAAAGTGGGAAAGTAATTAGACCAACACGTAAGACAAACATATGCCGATGAATCAACATGAGGCACGCATTCACCATAACAGAGTTTAGTAAGTTTTTAGCAAGGTAGTAAGGTTAGCTAGTCATGGTTTTTTCCACCTTCAAAGTCTTCTTCAAAGTTTTCTTTCTTTTAGTTGTAATTCCAAAGCCAATCTTCTTTTTGATTTCTTTTCCTTTTATTTCCATCACGCACAAAGCCACCGGTTCTTTCATTTCTTTTTCCATGTTTTATTCATTCTTTTAAGACAAAGAAGAATCTTCGTTTTCTTTCTTCATTACCAACCGTAACGCTTCCATCGCAAGCTCTCTCTGAGAATCGACTCGGTATAGCCCATGCTATAACGGAGATAGGAAAGGGTATATTAACCATTTGAAATACATTTGTGGAATGATCAAGCACTTGAGGTTGATTCTAAACCTTATCTCTTTTACATAATATCTGTGCAATCTACCACACTATCTTTACCCAATCAAATTTTTGGCGCCGTTGCCGGGGAGAGCAACGGTTTTTGATTTCAAGTGAAGAACTAAATGAATCTTCTTCTCTGTTGCAGGTTACAGGTTGAAGAAACAGGAAATTTTGCATTGCAGAAATATATAAGTGGACCTGGGCCTCTGCTCTCGAAAGCAGAGACCAGGATCCCTCTGAATTGCCGCAAATTCTGGGTTTTTGCCGCAGAATTGCGGCAAGGAGGAGTGAACTACTGACATAATTTCTGCAGGGTCTCCAGATTTGCAAACTACAGCTGCTGCAATAATTCTTTTCTTGTATGCTTCACCTTATTCCTGCTAATAAGCAACAGTAAAACATTGGTTGCAAAGTTAAAAAATTGATTAGACATTTGCATTCTAGGCACGTGTCTTTTCAATTCATTTACTTTTACTGTTGAAGAGTGCTGGAGGCAAGGTACGTGCGCATTGCATGTAGATTAGGAATCATCTCTTGCTTGATTTTCATGCTTTGAGTGAATCCTTGTTATATCTCGTACACTTGCACAATCCAATTTTAAGGGCATAACCCATAAATAAGATAAGGTGGGGATTTTATCACCCTTTCCTTAGCCCGAAAACCACCATCCCAGCACTCACTAACCCAAGCCTAATTTAATAAAAAAATAGACGTTGGCCCTAGGGACATCTCGGACTCATTTGGGAGATTATCCTAAGGGGGAAAAGTGTTGGAAATTGACTCTTGTAAAATCAGTGTCTAGGAAAGGGATTGAGGGCCGAAAGCCCGAAGGTTGGTGGTTACTTAATTAAGGAACGTCTCTGACGGAAAACCTCCCAACAACCTTGACCTTTCCTGACTGATTAGCTTGTGGCAAAGTCTACACTAAACCTCTCGTGGACGGTCTAATCAGTTAGGAGTCGTCTAGGTCATAGGTCTACCCTAACTTAGGTTAGAATTTTTTCTTTCTTGATTGTTTATTTGTTTGTTTCTTTTTGTTTGTATTTCATTGTGTGATATGGCATTCAATAATAATAATTCTTTCCATCCTTATAATAATCCATATTTCACACCGACTTCATATTCGAATAATTCCAACCTGGTGTTTTACAATATGCACCAACCACATACGCTGGGTTGGCCTTATCCGAATCAATATGACCCATACCCCCCATCTAATAACTATAATTTTTAAAATAATTTCAACTCTTCACCAAGTAATTGGGGATTCACGTACCCCGAGTCAAATTCTCAAACTCCTTGTCCACCATATCCACCAAGTCCACAATATCCACAACATCCATTTCCCGATTTTGCTTCATATACTCCTTTTTCTGAGCCACCAATTGAAGAAAAATCTGAGTTACTAAGGAGTTTAGAAGCCAATTTACAAAGGGCCGAGCAAGAACTTTCAAAAACATTGGCCTCTCCAATTCCACAGTATTTTCAAGAGTCTTACTCAGTTCCACCTTTTCCTAATGAACAACCATTTACCATGGAAACGAGTAAAGAACTCTTGTGTGAGTCCAAGCTTCAATCTCAACACATGTGTGACTCACATTATTCACAAACTTTCCAAGTCAAGATTCTTATACTCCCATTCTAGAGCAGCCATTTGTAGAAATATCACGTTTAGAAAAGAGTATAAACATCTTGCAAGAGTCTTTGTTACAATATCAAAAAATACGTGCCGAGTCTTTCAATAAGGTGGATGAACAATTGAGTCAATTGGTTAACATCTATAGGAATGAGGAGACTCTATCTTATCAACCTTTGACTAATTCAGCTATGCCACACTCTATTGATATGACTCAAGACTCCTGTCATTTTGGAAATCAAGATTCTATTTCAGCACGACCACCTGAACTTGTCCAAACTTCAGATCCCATTGACATTTTGGCAAGTTTTCCTTTTCGGGTCTGTTTGGATTTAAGGAATTGGTGTGAAGTGAGGAAGTAGGAAGTAAGATTTATTTCCTTTAGGAAAAAGGGAAATGAGTAGTAAGTTTTCTGGTGTTTGGATGATTGTTGGGAAGTGTGGTTTGGAAAATGTTTTATCGTTTCCGGTGTTTGGATGGTAATGAAAAGTGGAAGTGGAAAAGTTGACCACAAAGTTGACCGCAAAATAATATTAAAATAAAAATTAATTAAGAAAAATAAAAAATAGATTTTAATTAGAATGCAAGTGAGATTTACATGACCAAAAAATTAACTGTTTTATGTTATAACTTATTATAAATGAGATTTACATGACCACAAAATTAACTGTAGCACTCTGGAAGTGAGAAAATGGTTGTGTAAAAGAGAGATGAAAAAGGGAAATGGGAGTTTTCTTATTTTCCTTTTCCGGTGTTTGGATAGATAGGGAAATGAGCAATTATACTTCCCCACTTCCTCACTTCACACCAATTCCTTACATCCAAACACGCCCTTCCTGAAATTGAACTTGAGCATGAATATGATCCTGAACTTTCACTCGATGATTCAATTTTACTTCCTGATTCAATTATGACTCCAGTATTTTCATCTGATTTCACACCATTTCCCGAGTCAGTATTGGATCCAGTGCCAGTCCATTTTGAAATTGAATCACCAATCATTTATAATCATATTGAACTTGACCAATTTCATACTTTTGAAAGTCCCATTGATAAATTGGCAAGTTCACATTTTTGTGGAATTGAACTACAAGAGGAATGTGATCTTGAACCCCAACTTAGTGATTCAATTCTTTTTCCTGATTCAATAATGACTCCGGTAACTTTACCTGACTTCAATCTTTTCCCGGAGTCGACATTGGATCCTGTCCCAATTCATAATGAAGTTGAATCACCCATCTTTGAGGATCATATTGAACTTGACCAATTCTATACTTCTGAAGATATTATTGATAAATTGGCAAGTTCTCCATTTTTTGGTATTGAACTACATGAGAAATGTGACCTAGATTCTCACTATCTCTTTTCTTCTGAAACTGATTGTACAATTCTGACGGAAAACGTTGACCTTAGTTTTGAAGAATTGTATGGCGATGAGCTTGAATTCCTTAATATTGGAAGTAAAGAGATATCACCCATATTAGGTCACATTCCATTGTTGGACAATACATGTGGACTTGAGCTTCATTTTCTTGACTTGGACCTAATTCTTGAAATCATTTCGACTCCTGAACCATCACTTGACTTAAGTCACCTTCCTGAGTCGGTATTAGATCATGTCCTTCCTGAATCCAAGTCAACAGTTCTATCATTTCATACACCACTTTGGGACAAGGTAGTTGACAAATTTGATTCTGAAATTAATTATGAAAAATGGAAATTAGATGGGGTCAAATACTTAATAAAGATCCTTCATGGATTTATCTTTTTAGTGGGTTATATTTCTGATATTTCTGGTGGGTTCCTCAAAACCCAAAGCAAAGTTGATTGGGCCATATTTCGTGGACCAATCAGGCCGCCACCGGAACCACCACCTTAAGGTAATTTTTTCCTTCCCTCTCTATTTTGTTTCATGCATACATATATCATGATGCATTGAGGACAATGCATGAGATAAGTGTGGGGGAGGGTTTACTAACATAGAGTTTTTGGATTTTCTTTCTTTTACACTTCTTTTAGAAATATATAAAAAATAATAATAAAATAAAAACTTTTTGAAATAAGAGACAAAGTTTTGATCTATTTTTAAGAAAATTAAGATGTATCTTAGAAATTAAGAAAGCCTTAATTATGACATCTTAAACCTAGTTGAAATAATAGATCTTATTTGAAATTATAGGCTAAGTAAGCAAAATTGGTGAGATATTTCTATCTTGAATTTTTTGCCTTAGATAGTATGCACTTCACACTTACACATTTTTGGGATGGAAACAAAGACCAAAATGCCATAAAAATAAAGAAAAAAAGAAGAAAAAAATGTATATATATAAATAAAACATCACCTATTAAGCTGGATAAATGTGCCTCAAGAAGCATGATTATTCACGCCTAACGGTGGTAAAGGAAATAAATAATCCCCTTTAGTTTTGTGGCCTTTTTTACTCGAGACCTTAAACTCGAGGGATGTTTTCTCATCTGGTGCCCTAAGACCGACTGGTTTGGGAGTCATCGGTTATAGGCTCGCTACAAGGGTAAACTAGAAAGCCTAAACTAAGGGAAGAAAAAAGCAGAAAAAATATATATATAAATAAATAAATGGCTTGATGGTTGGAGTTGAAATCCCAGAAATTTTCACTGAGCACGGTGTGCATATTATCTAGGTTTTATGAAAGATAAAGTATTCAATCCAATTTTGAATTCTTACCTTAATTGAAGACAAGATCTTGCATAGAGACTAAGTTTAAGGAAGAATGATTATAGGTGGACTTATGACCTAAGATCACTTATATTTTTGCAAAAATAGTTCGAAAACATGTCTCTCTTTCAAAATGCATTTTCAAAACACTAACATTTGTCTTCTTTCTTTATGGATTTTGTGGGTGTAATCCGCTGAAAACCCTCAGGAGACAACACTCCTCCTCTAGGGTAACCTAGAGGTTTAACGGCTTGTTGCACACGCTCAGTGCAATCGCGTCACCTGCGAAAGTGGTGTAATAAATTGGTAGTATAGTTTTTTCTTTTTCTTTGTTTTGCTCGGGACGAGCAAAAGAATAAGTGTGGGGGTGTGATTGGTATTCAATTCTACATATTTTACCACATTATTCCCATACATATTACAAATAAAAATATGATTTTTACTTATCTTCTCTATATTTTTGCAGGTCCACAACTGAAATGAGAGAAAGCCCAAAAATCTCTTTAATTAGCAATAATTAAAGAGATAAATTCATAAGCCCAAAAGAGATTAATTCAAAGCCCAAATTTGAGCCCAGGATCTAGAGAATTTTACGCAACAACTCAAGATTCTAGAAGGCCACGTGGATAACAACTTCGCAACGAACCTGTACCAGAAAATCTGGGCTCAACGGCCCAGATATTGCCGCCAAATCCAGGGATTTCCCGCCAATTTGCGGCAGTTGTAAGGTTGTTGGAGCTCCGGATTTTGCTCCAACAACCTGGCTCTAGATGCTTCTCTCTGAGCCTATAAATACTGGACCAAGGCTTCGTAAAAAGGAGAGCAGAAGAGAGAGGAGAATTAGAAGATAGCTTTGTAATTTTTGTTGGTTTTTCTCTAGGATTTAGTTCTTTAGATCCTCTTCTTCCTCCTAGAAATTTTGTAAAGAGAGTTTGTAAGAGAGAGAAAGCTTGTGTACATCAAGGAGTGACAACTTGTGAAGCAAGGATTGATCCATTCTCTTCTCTCTACTCTTGCATTTTCTAGTTTAATTGCTTTCTTTAAATTCTAGCTTTACTTTACTTTCTTTTTAATTCATGCTTTGCTTTTCTTTTGTAATGGATTGTAGCTAACTTTTCTTACATGTCAAGCTAACCACTTACCTTGCTAACTACTAACTCATGGGTGATTGCTATCCTTAATCTTGCAAGTTGTATGGTCTTCTCTTCTCCGATAGGTTACTTTCATTGCTTGGCAAGTATCTTGTTGTAATTCTCCATATGATTCATGTGTGCCTCATTTAGAGCCTTGTCTAGAACAAGTGCCTTGATGGAACATGGAGTGGGTGATTGTTATCCTTAATCTTGCAAGTTGTATGGTCTTCTCTTCTCCGATAGGTTACTTTCATTGCTTGGCAAGTTCTTGTTGTAATTCTCCATATGATTCATGTGTGCCTCATTTAGAGCCTTGTCTTTAGAACAAGTGCCTTGATGGAACATGGAGATGGATCACCAAACATATGCTATTTGTTGTACAACTTCTTTACTTCAATTAATGAATGTTGTATCTTCTTCCTTAGCATCCCTTGAGTGTCGCTCTTTTGATTCCATTATTGAAAGTCTATCTTGTAGGCCAATGACATCTATGAGGCTACAAGACAAGTCCAAGTATGATCACCCGTCATCAAAGTGGGAAAGTAATTAGACCAACACGCAAGACAAACATATGCCGATGAATCAACATGAGGCACGCATTCACCATAACGGAGTTTAGTAAGTTTTTAGCAAGGTAGTAAGGTTAGCTAGTCATGGTTTTCTCCACCTTCAAAGTCTTCTTCAAAGTTTTCTTTCTTTTAGTTGTAATTCCAAAGCCAATCTTCTTTTTGATTTCTTTTCCTTTTATTTCCATCATGCACAAAGCCATCGGTTCTTTCATTTCTTTTTCCATGTTTTATTCATTCTTTTAAGACAAAGAAGAATCTTCGTTTTCTTTCTTCATTACCAACCGTAACGCTTCCATCGCAAGCTCTCCCTGAGAATCGACTCGGTATAGCCCATGCTATAACGGAGATAGGAAAGGGTATATTAACCATTTGAAATACATTTGTGGAATGATCAAGCACTTGAGGTTGATTCTAAACCTTATCTCTTTTACATAATATCTGTGCAATCTACCACACTATCTTTACCCAATCAGCAAACCTTGTCACTTGCCCGTTGAGTTAGAGCACCGAGCCTTATGGGCAATCAAGCAGTTGAATTTCGATTTGACTAAGGCCGGTGACCTTCGGAAATTACAAATTTCCGAATTGGAGGAATTGAGAAATGAGGCCTATGAAAATGCTAGGATCACTAAAGATAGAGTGAAGATTTTCCATGACAAGCACATCATAAGAAAAACCTTTATCCCTGGTCAAAAAGTCTTACTCTATAATTCTAGGCTTCATCTTTTTCCAGGAAAATTGAAATCACGATGGACTGGGCCATTCGTTGTAAAGACCGTGTTTCCACACGGTACAGTTGAGATCAGTGACCCCAAGAATGGAAATGACTTAAAGTAATGGTCAACGCCTTAAACCTTTCTTGGAATCGGTGCCGGTAGATGAAACGGTAATGGGTCTTTTTGACCCAGTGTATCGGTAACTTTCCTCCTTTCCATTTTATTTCATGCACTTATACATTTCTTTCATTCATTGGGACAATGCATGAGATAAGTGTGGGGGAGGGTTCTAACATGACTGATAATAAAAAAATAAAAAATAAAAAAAAATTGAAAAGGGTAGACAATATTTTGATATATTTTTGTAAGAATTTAAGTCAATTTTAAGGAATAGGAAAATCATAATTAGGATTTCTTACACTTGGTCGAAATAAAATAACTTGTTTGATTTTTAGAGTCAGGAAGAAATTTGGGAAAGTAATTTAGTCTTGATATTTACCTTAATGACATATGCACACAAAATACACTTACACACTTAGGGTTTGAAAACAGAGACTCTTGTGCCTCATAAAAAAAAAGTCTAATTATTGAGTAGCTAGGTGCTTTGGCCTAAGCAAGCCTTAGTATTTATGCAAAAGATAATTATTAGACAAGTTAGAAAAAAAAAAGTGTTCCCTGATTAAGCTGGGTATTTATGCCTCATGAAGCATAAGTATTCACGCCTAAAAGGGTTACATAGTATAAATAAAAACCTTAGTTTCGTGGCCTTACCTGCTCGGGTGTTTAGGTCCTTAGGGGTGTTTTCTCACCTGGTGCCCTAAAATCGTCTGGTTTGGGTGTCACCGACTGAAAGCTCGTTACATGGGCAGATTAGAAAGCCTAATGAAATTGAGGAATAAAAGTTCACAATAAATAAATAAATAAATAAATAAATAAATATGAGACATAGGAGTTAATGTTGAAGAACCCTTAGTAAACTTCACAGTTACGATGGTGCATACGAATCAGGGTAAATTAATAGACTAGATGAGAAGTACAATTTGACTCCTTACTTTAATTGATGACATGTTTTTAAATGGAGACTAAGTTTAGGAATGAAAAATATGATATTCCTATAACTTATAGATTACTTAAGATCTCACAAATATACTTCAAATATTTTCTCCTTCAAAAATATTAAAAAAAAAATGCTTTCGAAAATACTAACATTTTCTCTTCCTTTTTGGATTTTGTGGGTGTAATCCGCTGAAAACCCTCATGAGACAAAACTCGTCTTCTAGGGGTGACCTAGAGGTTTAACGGCTTGTTGCACATGCTCAGTGCAATCGAGTGACCTGCGAAAGTGGTCTAATAATTGATTCGAGTTAGTCTAATGATTTTTGCTCGAGGGCGAGCAAAAGATAAGTGTGGGGGTGTGATTTGTCACATACATTGCATTCATGTTGTCACTTTACCACACTTGTTTGCTAATAAATGATATTAATAAGTGTCTTTTTTCTTTGCTAAATGTAGGCCCAAATGCTCAAAGGAATAAAAGGAGAACAAGCCCAAAAGCCCACTTTATTCTGAATTAATTCAGAATAAATTCGAAGTGAAGAGGTCTAGGCTATATCTTGGCATATCAAGGGTTTGAGAAAAACTCTCCTTCAATCGAGGAATCGAAGCCAGAAAATCAAAAGCCGATTCAGTCAGTGGTTAAAGCAGCAACAAGAAAACCAGTAGGAGATGCGAGCCCCACTTCAAACAAGGGGCCTCCTCCCCTTTGGTGTGGCCACGTGGCCACCAGGGCCGCGGAAACGCGGCCCAAGCCACGTTTCCGCGGCCAACTGAATTCAGTTGGGGGAGCGTTTGCTCCCCCAACGTTCCCGGGATCATGATTCTCTGGTTTTTGGCTATAAATACCTCTTTCAGCAGAGAAAAAGGCAGCGAAGATTAGGATTAAATTTTGCTTTTATTTTCTTAGGATCTAGGCTCTTTGTTAGCTAGAACTCAAGTTGTAATTTCATTGTTTACTTTGTAGTTCAGTCTAAAAACTTGTGAGAGAGAGGACAGAGAGCTTGTAATCGAAGATTGAAGTGACAGCAATACAAGAAGCAAGCCTCCTTTTCTTCCACTCGTGTCTCGGTATGTTGTGCATATTTATGTTTGCTTTATTGTGTTCCATGGATAACTAAAAGGTTTTCTGGGCTAGCTATCGACTCTCTTTTGTTTTCTTCTCTTTTGTTTTTAAAAGAAAAAGCCCCGATGACTCATATGCATGCCTCCCTTAAAAGCCTTTCTTTTTGAAAGTGTTCTTGAAGGCACATGAGGATGGGTATGGATAGTTGAATTCACCATTCTCTCTTGAACTTTTTGTGAATCGTTTTTAATTCATTCTTGCTTCTTCGCGCTTTATGTCTTAATATCCGATTCCAACTCTTTCTTGAAGAAAAAGGACTCAACCCTTCTGCATCTTATGTTCTTTACTTAAAGCTTTCTAAAAAAAAGGCAACTTTAAGTTTTGCAAATGATAACTTGAGGGACTTAATACGTTAAGAGAAGAATGAACAATTGAGTAGGAAGATAGCAAGCCCAGATCTGATTTCATATTATAAAACAACATCACAACTCTTAACGCTTTTTACAAATCACCTTCTCCAAATCCTTTTCTGAAAGTTGAAACTTCTCTTTTTTCATCTCTTTTCCTTCCATTCTCTTTTTCCTAAAAAACGAACACAAATTCCTTGTTTTTAAGCAACTCATCGAAAAGCTTCTATCGCATCCCTCCTTGTGGACATGACCCGTTAGCCACAAGCTACACGGTACATTCTTAAACTCATTGGTTGTTCATTTATTTTAGCAATCAATTAGCATATTCACCTATTCACCCCCCTCTAGGTGATTTCAATTGGTATCAGAGCTAGGACTCTAGTTTTTGGCTTTACATCCTTAGAGAGATCCTATAAATTGCTAATCACTGTTTTCATATCTTCATTCATACACTAGTAAAGATGGCCGATAACATTAAGACCCCTCCCAAATTTGATGACTCAACTTTCTCATATGAAAAGTTAGGATGAACATTTTTCTGCAATCTCTAGGTAGTCGAGTTGCTGAGTCTTTAATCAAGCCCTATAGTGCACCCGTAGGTGAGGAAGACACTTGGTCTGATCTTACCTCCAAGGAAGTTGATGCAAATTCGAAGGCTTAAAATGCCTTGCTTTTAGCATTAAATGAGGATGACTTAACACGGGTTATCCATTGCAAATCCGCTTATGTGATTTGGCAACACTTATTGGTCACTCATGAGGGAACATCACAAGTCAAGAGAGCTAAAATTGATCTCTTGCATTCCCAATATGAATGCTTTAAAATGCAAGAAAATGAATCTATTGATGATATGATTACTAAGTTTACTAAAATCACAAATGCTCTTGCTTCTCTAGGTGATGAAATCAACAATGACCAAAAGGTGCATAAGGTGATTCGTGCTCTCCCTTCATCATGGGAAATGAAAGCTACCATCTTGAAGGAATTGAATGACAAAGATGAGATGGAGCTCATAAGTCTTATTGAAAATCTTAAGACTCATGAGATGGAGAAAAAGGTTAGAGAAGAAGCAGCGCCTCAAAAGAAAAATCTATAGCTTTCAAGTCTACTTCCACCGACTACGATGATGATGAAGATGAAAAAGATGATGAAGAGCTATCTCTTCTTGTGAGAAATGTAAAAAAGAATGTACCACAAGAATAAGCTCAACCATAGAAGGTGATGGGAAGGGAAGGAGGAGAAGAAGATCACATGCTACAATAGTCGGAAACCTGGACACATCATGGCCGATTGTCCAGATTTCAAGAAAAAGATATCTTCCTCCTTGAAGCAAAAGAAGCCGTTTGTAAAGAAGGTGTTCAAAGCCACTTGGGATTCGGAAAGTGAATCCGAAGATGAAGTTGACACGGCCAATGTGTGTTTCATGACAAACACACCTAAGGTAACTACCGAACCATATGATGATGACAGTGAAATAAGTAAAGAATTGATATTACAAGCTTTCATTGAACTTTCAGAAAGTTTTGATTTTAAAAAGGAAGATTGTTTAAAATTAAAAAAGGAAAATGAAATGCTTAAAAGTCAAATTGCTATTTATTCAAAAGAAAAGGATGAATTATCTTCTACTCTTATTTCAACACAAAGAGATTTTTATGCCTATAGAGTTGCTTGCAAAGCTAAATATCCTAAAATTGATGAAAATGAGTTTTCTATATTAAAAACTAGAATAAATAATTTGGGAAATGTTTTAAAAGAATGTGCTTTTAACAATACTAAATTAGAAGAAATGTTTTCAAAGAAGCACATGCATACTCCTCATGTTAAACATGATAAAACATCTCATGCTAAAACTCCACATGTTCATCATGCCAACACATCACAAGTCAATCATGCAAAAACATCCCATGCTCACAAATCACATGTTCATAAACCACATGCTCATTATGCTTTTAAATATAGAAGAATTTATAGATGTACTTATTGTGGCCGGAATGGTCATTTAGCTAAATTTTGTATGATCATATAAATAGTACTAATAATCATGTTTGGGTTCGGAACACTAACGCATTAGGACCCAAGAAAATATGGGTACCAAAATCAAGCTTTAAATTATTTGATATAGGTACACACCAAGACTCCAAGACGTAAGGAGCGGTGGTACCATGATAGTGGTTCTCAAGGCATATGACATGGGACATCAACAATTTCGCAACCCTATCAAGGTACGTTGAAGGTGGCACCGTCACCTTCAGAGATGACTCCAAGGGCACCATTATCGGTATAGGTAACATTAAGATTGGTGCATCTCCTTTAATTAAAAATGTAGTTCTTGTTGATGAGCTTAAACATAATTTACTCAATATTAGTCAACTATGTGATCATGGTCTTAAAGTTGTTTTTGATGAATCTCCTTGCAAAATTTTTGATTGTAAAACCAATGAATGCATTCTCACTAGATTTCGTGAAAATAATGTCTACATTATTGATATGCTTAATTTGGATTGCACTACAAAATTTTTAAATGCTTTTGATGAGATTTCATGGTTATGGCATAGAAGATTAGGCCATGCCTCTTTTGATCATCTTTTTATAATAAATTCTAAGCAATTGGTGAAGGGTATTCATTGTTTGAAGTTTGAAAAAGACCGCAATTGTAGTGTGTGCCAACTTGGGAAACAAACCAAGTCTTCTTTCAAACCAATCAAGGATATCATGACATCTAGGCCATTAGAATTGATTCACATGGATCTTTTGGACCAACTAAAACTAAAAGCTTAAATGGAAATAGATATGTTTTTATTTTAGTCGATGATTTCTCTCGTTTCACTTCAGTTTTCTTTTTGGAGCATAAAGATCAAACTTTTTCGCATTTTAAGACTTTTTGAAAAAGGGTTGAAAAAGAAAAAGGATTTTCGATTTTACGCATAAGAAGTGATAGAGGTGGTGAGTTTGTCAACCAACTCTTTATGACTTTTTGTGATGAAAAAGGAATTAAGCATAAAATGTAATATCCTATAACTCCACAACAAAATAGAGTAGTTGAACGGAAGAATAAAACTCTT
The DNA here is from genome assembly GCA_038442645.1 of Agave tequilana. NCBI lineage: Eukaryota > Viridiplantae > Streptophyta > Magnoliopsida > Asparagales > Asparagaceae > Agave > Agave tequilana. The sequence continues at coordinate 58,457 of JAVJIF010001566.1, read as the reverse complement.
CAAGAAATGGCTAGGACTATGATAAGTGAATATGGGCTACCTCAACACTTATGGGCCGAGGCCATAAACACCGCATGCTATTGTTGGCCCAGAGGCCTTCCACTCTAGTTTTGATGATGATTAACTCATGTAGTTATGTTTACTAATAATCTTGTGATGTTTAGTTTCAGATCCTTAACCAAGATATTAGTAGGTGATTAGCTTCAACAAAGGAGTTTTGGAGCTTCTCACATGGTGATTCAAGAGCTCGAGCATCAAGATCATATATAGCACTCGTTGGAGTCAAGCTCGGTGGATCACGGTTTGGATCGAGTCAGCTTGAAGACGGAGTTCGTCAAGAAAACTTCGGTACCTAGTTTAGTTTATGTTTTTAGATCCATTTGTAAAGACTAGATAGTGTGATATGCTCAAGTTCACAACACACACACTTGTTTTAGTTTTCATGTTTATCGGTTTTCAGTTTTTGGTTTAACCGATCTTGGTTTTTATGAATAGATAGATTCAAAATAAGTTTACATGGTTTTATGTATATTAGATTCATTCTATTTACATGTATGCTTCATATCTTAAATAAACTTAGTTTGACATACCTATTCATGTATTTAGATTTTGTGTTTTAACAAAACTTGCTTTTGAAATTATTGTCAAAAACTAAGATATATATCTTTATATGTATATTGGATTATATCCATATATTATATGCCTAAAAGTTGTTTCTATATCCTATTTTTGTATTTTGATGAGTTTTGGACAAAACGTATTTTCATTTGAAAAATTCAAGTTTTAGAAAATACGGATTTTGGTTTTCGGCAAAATTTCCATAACACAAAAATGGTTCAAAAAGTTTGAAATATGTGTTGAATTTTTTCACACATGTTTGTTTTTCAAAGTATTATACTAAACTTATTTTTGTGGATTTTTAGAGATTCTATGGGATTTATTTGACAAATAAAAACCAAGTTTTCAATCCCTTTATTAGTCTGGTCTGATTTCTGCCGGTCGACCGGATCGGTCGACCGCGTTGGGAGTCGGTCGACCGGGACGGTCGACCGACGTGCACAAACGTGCACGCCAGTTTTGGCTGGAGGGCCGGTCGACCGACCCGGTCGACCGTCCAGAGAGCTCTGTGAAATCACCCAGAGGGGGGGTGAATAGGTGATGGCTATATGATTATGGCAATAATGCGGAAATTAAAATTTAACACACAAATAGCACAAATATAGACTTGCAATAAATAGAACAATAAAGGTGCAAGAATTAAAAGGAGTAGAGTTGAGAGAATATTCGAGCAAACGCAAACGCAAGGATGTGTTTCCGAGGTTCGAGCCACGCTCTACATCCCCGCCTTCACACTTGAAGGATTTGCACTACTATCGTTGATCCCACCGGATCGCCAATACAAGGACACACTTGTCCCTACACTTGTGATGCCGCAACACCACCCGAAGCTCACTAGCTCCCTTGAGGCCGATGCCTCTACAACTTCACTCAATAAGAAAGGTGATCACACTTGATCAAAATAGCTCACTTGCACAATCCTAGAGCCAATGATATAGATGTAGAACTTGGGATTGTGGTGTGCAAAAACTAGAGAGAAGGTAGAGGAATAGGCTACAAGTTGGGTGTTGGGAATTTAGGCTTTGAAAAATCTTTTGTAAAAGAAGAGAATTGAAATTCTTTGTAAAGCTCTTGTGAAATCTTTTGGAATTACTTTTCAATAGTTAGTTCTTATCAATATGAGGTGACCCTCTATTTATAGGGGTCAAAAACAGCCTCACAAAAACGTTGGTATCAAATCCCAAAAGAGAATCAGCCAGAAAAAAATAGCTGTTGGATCTGTTAGAACTTTTGACAGAGTCCGGTCGACCGGGTCGGTCGACCGCCAACGGTCAAAAAAGTGACCGTTGGGGCTGGCGGTCGACCGGGTCGGTCGACCGAAAAATTCTGTGAACGCAAAAATACCTCGGTCGACCGGGCCGGTCGACTGATATACACATGCACAGTTTTGTGCACATCGGTCGACCGGGTCGGTCGACCGGTTACTGTAAGTTCTGAAATATCAGAACTTCCAGAACCAGAATTTTGGGTTTTGGGTTTTGGGTTAAATTATTGGAACTTGTAAAACATAGAGTATGAGCATATGTCATACTTCTATCATGTTAAAATAGTTTGATAAAAATCCTTTTGATAAAAACTTATTTTTCCATAAAATGTTTTTCCAAAACTATTGTTTTTCTAAAAAGCTTATTTCCAAAACATGTTCACTTTAAAACTAAGTTAGAAATAGAAATTGAAAATCTTTTTGAAGCCATGAACCTAACTAAGAGGTGTGTGTATGATAATCCCATAGCTCTACTTCTAATATCTAGCTTTGACAAAATATCTAAAATAAAAAATAAAAATACAAATCTAGTTTTCTTTGTCGCCTTGATCTTGTCTTGATCTTCACATCATCATCTTGATCCCGAAGCATCCTAGTTGTGCATAGCTTGGGAATCTTCATTTTTGCGGCGTCCAAACTTGTGAGTCTTTTAGCGGAGCCGTCAAAAACCTGTTCTTGAACCTGAAATCCTTTTAAACAAGAATATTAAATACATAACTAAATATGTTTTGTTATCATCAAAATAACCGGGATAATGGCCTTTGGGCCAACAATCTCCCCCTTTTTGATGATGGCAAAACATATGTAGTTATCACAAAATATTTTGGGTAGAGACTTCAAATGAAGCTCCCCCTCAACACATGCATATATAGGAAAACATATGTAAATGATAAACACCATATTTCCATGCCAACAAATGATACCAAATACTCATGTCATAGAATAGATGAAAGAAATGAGTTCATACATGACATAAATAAGAGATACACAAAAACAAAAGATACGTATAAAGTAAACAACCATGTCCATGTCCACAACACATACTAAAAAATACATGTCCAAAGCAAAAATAAAAGTAAATACTACATGTCCAAACACAAATACTACATGACCAAACACAAATAAAGTACTACATCACAAAATATCTCTCTCAAGATAACTCTCCCCAAATAACTCTCCCCCTTTTTGACATCATCAAAAGGGGAGGTCACTCAGCAGCATCATCTCCAGCATCCTCGTCCTCCTCGTCGTCGGCATGCTCAGATGATCCCTCAGCCATCTTCTTGTCACCACCATCTTCTTCCTCTGAGGAAGAAGCAACCTCCTCTGGATCCATGCCATCAATTCTGGTGCGCGGTGGTGGAACAGAAGAACGAGCTCTGGGAGAGAATGGAGGACCGGTGGCTGGGAGTCGACAAGCAATCGGAGTACGGTCAGGAACGAGCATGTCAAATTTTGTAAAAAGAGCCTGAAACTGAACGTCCACGAATCTCATGGACTCAGCAAAATAAGACATGTTGTTCCGGATCTCCGCCCGAAAAGCAGCATCCTGAATGGAACGAGCATCCAACTCCGCACGAATAGCTGCGTCGCGCTTCTCGACCCAGGCCTGGTGTGCCTCGATCTGAGAGCGGACCTCCGAAGAGACAAGAGCCTGAAACTCAGGAGGAAACACAGGGGCTGAAGAAGAAGATCCTGATGCAGAAGATGAGCTAGGACCAACAGGAGGAATAGATGGTTGCACAGGAGCGTGTCTACGCAGCTGGGCTTCCATCATCTTCAGGACAACTCCATTGATGTTGGTCAAGGGATTGGAGGGACTTTCGGCAGAAAGATCAAAATCAAGAGCCCTAAGAAGATGGGTAATTAGCATGCCGTAGGGCAAGCTCCTACCCGCAGTACGAATCTGATCTGAAGCCATGTGAGAAGCTATGACTCGAGGAAAGTTTACCTTAATGCCTCGAAGAAGGCAATAGATAATCAATGGTACAGAACCTCTAGCATGGCTATACTCACCATGTTTGGGGACAATGTTGAAGAAAATAATCTTAGCAAGGACCTGAGCAGTGAGAGTGAACCTACTCACAACTTCGTTCCTTACTAGACCGGGGTTGTCATCCCCGTGGATAAGAGTGGATGCGGTGAGCGAAGACTCACCCTCCGAAAATTCAAAGTCATGTAGGTCATGGGTATACACATCTGCTCCACCAGTGGAGAGATGCAGAATTCTAGCAAATCGACCGATAGAAATGTCGATGTCCCTACCTAAAACTCTAGAAGTGATACGATTACCATCAAATTCAAAATTTGCATAAAAGTAGGGAACAAGAGATGTGTAAACTTGCTCCTTGATGGTCAAAAATTCAACTAAATTGTTGGACTGCAGAATGTGGGGAATATTCAAGTGTTCGAAATCTTGAATAACAACAAACCTCCCCGAGTTGATATTCCTAGTGGAGAGATGAGAGTATCGATCAGCAGCAAGATCATTTATGAAGGGGCGAATGGGTCTAGGAGCTTGGGAGGAAGGCTGAGCAACTTCCTTTCCCTTCTCAGTTCGGGAACGTTTAGGTGGCATGATGAAAAATGAAATTTTTAGGTATAAACAAAGTTAGGGCATGATCTAGATAGCTAAGTAACCTAATATAATGACAATAGATGGAAGATAACAAAGCTAGAAGTGAAGATCAGAGGGAAAATAAAAGTATTTACCTTAACAGTGAAGAACTCAAACCCTAGATAGAAAAATCCGAATTTCTTCAAATCCTGCGGTTGGATTGGCTTGAAACTGAAGATCAGGAAGTAGAAGAAGGAATTTGAGGAGGGTTTTAAGTTAATTTGAGATTGGTTGAGTGATTGGAGAGAAAGAAAATTTTTGGAGGGAAGATGGGTTCCGGTCGCGCTGAGAAAAGTGAGAGAGAGAGAGAGAGAGAAAAGTGGAAATTTATAACAGATAAGGGCTGAAATCGACAATCGGTCGACCGGTCCGGTCGACCGAAATAACCCGAGAGCTCTGTAAAATAGAGCGGTCGACCGGCACGGTCGATTGATTTATCCCGAGAGCTCTGCAGGTCTGCAGCGGTCGACCGGTATTATGGTCGGTCGACCGGTAACAGAAAAAAAATAAAAAAATTTTTCTTCTCAGGCAGAGTCGGTCGACCGGGGCTTTATAGGTCGGTCGACCGGCTTTGCCTGAAATCTGTTAACAGCATCTGCCCAAAAAAAAAAATTAAATAAATTTTGTAGTCAAAATAGGTATGACATATTAAACATATATGAATACACCAACAGGTTTTAAATCTTCATTAAGTCATTACAGCATCAAAATTCATGCAATCCCTTTTTAATTTTATTTTCATATTTAAACAAAGATTTTAAAGATGTTGAAGCCGAATACCCAGTGACAGGTTCTGAACTTCATCCTCTTGATTCCTCTTGAATGAGTTGAGGTGCGCAATTGCCATCTTTAAGGTGTTTGTTTAAATAGGAAATTTTACAAATGTTTATTTTTATTTATGAAAATAATGTGTATATGTATACAAGTATATAATCACAAATAATAACCTATACATGTGGACATACAATGAACAAGGCATGAAACAAAAGATATAGAAGTTAACACAAGGCACATATACAACATGATAGAAAAGTAGTTCTATACAAGCATATATCAATAGAGTACAAAAGCAAACTATCAATTCTATACATATGTATACATGACTAAAAATCAAAAACTTTTAAATGGAGATGTTACCAATTTAAGGGCAATCTCCAAAATAGGTGCCTCCACGATAGCGATGCAAACACGATATGATCTTTAAGCCTTGTTGCACCTACCATCCGGGCACCACTTCCTCCTAAGTCTTGGAGGGTGTAGATCCACCTATACCTGTATCATTTAAATTCGGTGACTCTTTTGGTACCCAAATCTTAGTGGGTCCTTTGGGGTTAGATCCGGGGCGAACCCAAACAAATTTATTCTTAACATTATTCTTAGCATAACAAAACTTTTCTAAATGGCCTTTGCGGCCACAATGCGTGCAAATAAAAATTCTACCACTACTATACATAAATGCATGGTTATGTGTGTGTGCATGTTTATGTGTAGAGTGTTTATGATGAACATGTTTCCCTTGGGCTACTCCCTTAGGAAATTTTGATGCAAGCTTGTTAAAATCAAATGCACATTTCTTTAAAGTGTTATCTAAAGAATCAACACGTTTTTGAATTTCAACAAAAACATTTTTATTACTAGAAATCATGGGGGTTTTTCTTTTATTAGCTACCTTATACTTATCAAAATCATTTTTCAATTTTTCAAAAGAACTAGATAACTCATTTTTCTCTTTTAAACAAATTTCAAGTTTGTTTTTCAAAACATCATTTTCCTTTTTCAGTTTCTTATTATGAGATTGTGAAATCTCATACCTATGTTGCAATTCTTCAAAAAATTGAGCAAGTTCATCCATTGTGAGATCATCATCATCAATAGAAGTTTCTAGACATACCTTAGATGAATCCTCACCTTGTGCCATAAAGCACATGTTGGCGGCGTCGTGCTCCTCTTCGGATTCCGACTCCGAGTCATCCCATGTAGCGGCCAAGGCTTTCTTCTTCTTCCCATGCTTGGAAGTGGTTGCTTGGAGAGCGGGGCAATCGGCAATTAGGTGACCGATCTTCTTGCAATGGAAGCAAGGACCGGGTTCTTCTCTTTTCTTCTCGTACCTTCCTTGAGGTTTCCCTCTTCGGAAGTTACTTTTCCGTCCCTTCTTGTAGAACATCTTGCCCACCTTCCGGATGAGCATGGCGAAATCCTCATCGCAATCTTCCGATGAGTCGTCTTCCTCAATGGTAGTAGGAGTGGCTTTGAAGGCAATTGTCTTCTTCTTTGGTGCCTCCCTCTCTTCTCTAACTTTCATCTCCATCTCATGCGTCTTGAGATTTCCGATGAAGCCGGAAAAGTCCATCTCCTCTTTGTCGTTGAGCTCCTTGAGTGTGGTCGCCTTGACTTCCTAAGTTTTGGGAAGAGCTCTAATCACCTTCCTTATCTTTTGATCATTATCAATCTTGTCGCCTAAGGAAGAAAGAGCATTAGTTATTTTTGTAAAACGGGTGAGCATATCATCAATGCTCTCATTTTCAAACATGTAAAAGTTCTCATATTGAGAACGTAGCAAGTCAACTTTGGCTCTCTTGACTTGAGACGTTCCCTCATGAGTCACAATGAGTATGTTCCAAACCTCAAATGCGGATTTACAATTAATTATGCGTGCAAGGTCATCCTCATTCAATGCTTGGGTTAATGCATATTGTGCCCTAGCATTAGCCTCATAGTCTTTGGAAGTATCCTCGGACCATGTGCTCTCATCACTAGTGGGTTCAATGAAATCTTTGGTAATGGCCCTAGCTACCCTAACACCTAAGGATTTCAAAAATAAGTTCATCTTGACTTTCCAAATGGGAAAGTTCAAGCCATCAAATTTGGGTGGGGATTTAATGCTAGAAAAGTCCATGGATGCCATGAATGCACAAGCAAATATAAATGCAACAAAAATGTATATAGCCAAATATGGATCTCCCTAAGGTGGTTAGACCTAAGTTGTAGGGTTAGGCTCTGATACCAATTGAAATCACCTAGAGGGGGGGTGAATAGGTGATGGCTATATGATTATGGCAATAATGCGGAAATTAAAATTTAACACACAAATAGCACAAATATAGACTTGCAATAAATAGAACAATAAAGGTGCAAGAATTAAAAGGAGTAGAGTTGAGAGAAAATTCGAGCAAACGCAAACGCAAGGATGTGTTTCCGAGGTTCGAGCCACGCTCTACGTCCCCGCCTTCACACTTGAAGGATTTGCACTACTATCGTTGATCCCACCGGATCGCCAATACAAGGACACACTTGTCCCTACACTTGTGATGCCGCAACACCACCCGAAGCTCACTAGCTCCCTTGAGGCCGATGCCTCTACAACTTCACTGAATAAGAAAGGTGATCACACTTGATCAAAATAGCTCACTTGCACAATCCTAGAGACAATGATATAGATGTAGAACTTGGGATTGTGGTGTGCAAAAACTAGAGAGAAGGTAGAGGAATAGGCTACAAGTTGGGTGTTGGGAATTTAGGCTTTGAAAAATCTTTTGTAAAAGAAGAGAATTGAAATTCTTTGTAAAGCTCTTGTGAAATCTTTTGGAATTACTTTTCAATAGTTAGTTCTTATCAATATGAGGTGACCCTCTATTTATAGGGGTCAAAAACAGCCTCACAAAAATGTTGGTATCAAATCCCAAAAGAGAATCAGCCAGAAAAAGATAGCTGTTGGATCTGTCAGAACTTTTGACAGAGTCCGGTCGACCGGGTCGGTCGACCGCCAACGGTCAAAAAAGTGACCGTTGGGGCTGGCGGTCGACCGGGTCGGTCGACCAAAAAATCCTGTGAACGCAAAAATACCTCGGTCGACCGGGCCGGTCGACTGATATACACATGCACAGTTTTGTGCACATCGGTCGACCGGGTCGGTCAACCGGTTACTGTAAGTTCTGAAATATCAGAACTTCCAGAACCAGAATTTTGGGTTTTGGGTTTTGGGTTAAATTATTGGAACTTGTAAAACATAGAGTATGAGCATATGTCATACTTCTATCATGTTAAAATAGTTTGATAAAAATCCTTTTGATAAAAACTTATTTTTCCATAAAAATGTTTTTCCAAAACTATTGTTTTTTCTAAAAAGCTTATTTCCAAAACATGTTCACTTTAAAACTAAGTTAGAAATGGAAATTGAAAATCTTTTTGAAGCCATGAACCTAACTAAGAGGTGTGTGTGTGATAATCCCATAGCTCTACTTCTAATATCTAGCTTTGACAAAATATCTAAAATAAAAAATAAAAATACAAATCTAGTTTTCTTTGTCGCCTTGATCTTGTCTTGATCTTCACATCATCATCTTGATCCCGAAGCATCCTAGTTGTGCATAGCTTGGGAATCTTCATTTTTGCGGCGTCCAAACTTGTGAGTCTTTTAGCGGAGCCGTCAAAAACCTGTTCTTGAACCTGAAATCCTTTTAAACAAGAATATTAAATACATAACTAAATATGTTTTGTTATCATCAAAATAACCGGGACAATGGCCTTTGGGCCAACACTCTGCTCTCTGGAAAGCCCCGGACGACCGGGCCGGTCGACCGGCAGAGAACTCTGCTTTTATTCCAGGTCACGGTCGACCGGGCCGGTCGACCGCTGCCCCAACGATCACTTTTTTGACCGTTGGCGGTCGACCGGGCCGGTCGACCGCCAGCCGCCAGGGCTGAAAAAACAGCTCCAACGGCTAGTTTTGTATGGGGGCTATATATACCCCATTTAGGGGACTGTTTTGATAAGCTTTTCAGAGGCAAAAATTTTTATTCTCTCCAGTGTTTTTACAAGTTTTCGAAAGTGTTTTAGAGCTTAAAGATTTCATCTTTATTTTGTTTTCAAGGGTTTGGAAAAATCAAAGAAAAATAGGGATTTGGGATATTGCTTTAGATCTTCATTTCTATCATATTACAAGTGTTTTTCCAAGTATTTTTCTTTGTTATTTGATTTTCAAAACACCTTGATTTTCACACTTGAGCTATCATTCTATCCTCTCTATAAGATCTTTTGTTTTGCGGAAAAATAAGTTGTTTGTGGTTGAGATAGACCACCTAGTTGTTACCCTCCTTATTTGTTGTATCCCTCTTTGGTAGAGGTTGATTGTGGAGTGGTGATTGGCCCCCTCTAGTGAGAGGTGGAGATTGGTTGTGTATCCCATCTTGGTGAAGAGGTGGATTATGATTGTTTGGCTAGGTGCCTACCCCTCTTGTGTGAGGTGGTGTTTGTGTTGCCTCGGTGGAGGTTGTATTGGTTGAGAGAGGAGTTCTGCACTCCTGGTTATTGTATTGCCCCAAAATCCTCGGTAGAGGTTCCCTGTGTGGGAGTCCTAGGTGGACAAGTTAGTGGATTGGAAATCCTTCTCGGTGAAGGCGGGGACGTAGAGCTGGGTGCTCGAACCTCGAAACACATCTCATTGTTTGTGTTTGATCCATTGACTCTAACTCTCTCTCTTTATATTGTGCCTTGCATCTATTCATATTGCTCATTCATATATTATATGCTTGGCTTGTTTGTGTGTGCCTCACTTGTGCTTAACCACGAGAGCTTCATATAGCGCCTCAACTCTTATTTAGAGGAATCAAGAGGAGTTAGTCCAGAGCCCTTCACCGGGAATTCGGCTAAACTCATTGGTTGCATTAAGTGTAGTTGCAATTAGTTTTTAAAATTCCGCATTTAGTTCATTAGATTAGTCGTACACCTATTCACCCCTCTCTAGGTGTACCTTCAATTGGTATCAGAGCCTACGTTCCTGATAATTAGGTTTAACCACCTAGGAGTGTGATCTTGGTTAGCTAATCTATCATTTGCATTTGCACATTTATATTGTTTACACACACTCATGGATTGCTTATCATCTCCCATGTTTGATGTCTCCAACATTGACATGTGAAAATTTAGGATGTCCATGTATTTGAAAACCCTAGGCTTGCATGTTTTCCCTGCCGCTGCCAAGAAATCGTATCTTGGTAATAGCGATCATATAGAGGCCAATGCACAAGCCCTTGAGGCACTTAGAAGCACGCTTAATAAAGAATATCTTATGCTTGTTTCTAACTGTGATTCCGCCTTTGCAGTGTGGAACACATTGACCTCCTCCAAGCTTCAATTGCCAATCCAACCGGAGGATGAATCTAGTGGAGAATCCGAGCAACAATGCTACATGGTCCAAAGGAATGACTCCCTTGAGGTATACTCAGAAACCCAATTAGATAGTGATGATGCTAGTTCTTCATGTGATGAGAATATTGATGCCAATGCCTTGAATGAAGAACTATCCATTGTATGTGAAAAATTATTAGAAAAATATAATCTTTTGAAAAAGAAAAGTTTTGAACTTAATAAAGAAAACAAGGATTTATGTTCAAGACTTGATTTGGTTTTGCAAAAGAAGGAAGAGATTTCTAGTGAACGTGATTCACTTAAATCTCAACTAGACTTTGCCCTAAAGGAAAATGAGATTTTGAAGAATAGAAATGATTGCAATATTGTCTTGAAGAAAAATGAAAGTCTATCTTCAAAACTTATATTTGTTTTAAAAGAGAATGATTCTTTGAAAATAAAAATTACTTCAATTTCAAAGGATTTAGAAGTTTGTTTAAAGAAAAATGAATCTTTGAAAATTGATATAGATTCACATGTTTGCCATGCTAGTGTAGCTTTACCATCTAACTCACCTATTGCATGCACCTCTTCTTCCACTATTGAAAATGATATTTGTATGCTTAAGAAGAGTGGATTGTTTGGGCTCCACTTTGAGCTATTGTGCTTTGAACCATACACGTTTGGAATCTTTGTTTCGAAAGAAACAAGTTCCTTCTATGCATGCACACCATACACGGCATACACATGCTCCTCACGCTCACTCTCATAACACGCTGTATGCTCATGTGTACACTTGTACACATTGTGGACGTAAGGGCCACCTTGCTAAGATTTGTTATGATCGTGTACATGATTCAAATTTAGCAACTAAGTTTGTTTGGGTTAGGAAAGGAGCTAACCCCCATGGACCCAAAAGAGTGTGGGTACCAAAGACCACCCTATTGTATTTGATGTAGGTGTGGGCTCTCGCATGACGTGAGAGTAATGGTGCCTTGAAGTGGATGTGTTCCAAGCTTAAAGAGAACTATTTGGATGCATCACTTTCAAGGGAAGTTTGGTGGGAGGACACCTTGGTTTGGAGAACTAGATAAGTGCCTTCATCGGTTTTGGTATCGATCTCTAACTCCCATTTATATTTACATGCTTTCCACATTATTGAGTTTTAGCATGTTTTAATTAGTATGTTAAATGCCATGATTATTAGACCATTGACATGCATGTATAGCATTTGAGATCACCCACGTTTATATGGACCCATATTTAATGTGTTCTCACCATTGTTTAGCTATTATGTATATCATAGATCTAATGCATGTGCATTTGTCATAATGATCATATGTATGTCTATGAGTTTTTGTTTTGATTTTTATGCTTCATGATTTGATTACATGTCTGAATGTTAGTTTTCATTAAGACTTGGATATATACTTGTACAACTAATGAGTTACAAATAGATTATTACATGTTTGTGCTTGAACGCTCATTTGTACTTATTAGATGTACTAGTATAGCCTAGTTTTGATGATTCATGCATTTTAACTTGTATTCCCCATCTTGGACATGTTTTATGATCATGTATTTTCACTTCATGTATATGTCTATTTTGCCAAACCTTAAGATATACATGTATACCCCTTGAGTCATTTGCTTTTCATGCAAATCTTTATTATGGACTCAATTTTGTTTAGGGATATGTATGTATACTTTTTGTTTTGTCAAAACATACATATGCCTTGAAGTATAAATTGCTTTTAATGAAAATTTAGTTTTTGACAATTTTCATGTAGTCGTGTTTAAAGGAATTTCAATTGAGCTTATTGCCTACCTTTCATGATTATGTTCTTCACATTTTATTTGTACACTCACCTTTCTTGTTTACTCATGCTTTGTTTCCATGAGTCATATTCATGCTTCATTGACTTTGAGTGTTGGCTATCATGTGAATTTCATGTTTCATGAAAAATATTTTTGTTTTATTCCTTGCTTGAAAGATTTCGTACTAGTTTACAAATTTTTCTTATAAGTAGTTCGTATTCTTCATTTGTAGAGTTTTCAAACATACTATATTTTCAAACCTATTTTTGAAAACCCCTACCCGTCCACGGGCGGTTGGTTGGGCGACCGTGCCTTGTATGCTCTTATATTAAAAATCATTTTAAACATGTGCATGAAATGGGTGGAAGATATTATGAGTTATACACTTGATCTTATTATAGTTTCAATTGGTATCATTGGATTCTTTAAATTGGTATCAATATTGACATTTTTGTATACTCATATATATGTTATCAATATTGACATTTTTGTATACTCATATATATGTTTTTCTTTGTGCTTACTATATTTCTATATTTTTTAGCACAAATTTTGATTATGCTAAGCTTGATTTTTAATATCTATCATGTTTCAATTGATTAGTTTTTAATTGGTATCCTAATACAAGCTTATGCATCATTTTAATTGGTATTTTGATTGGTCGCTAATGTTGCATATTTAGTATCATATTTCCATACTTATTCTAGAATAAAATTTTGCATTGTCTTAATTAATTGCTTAATTTATTTGCAAGCCCATTCTTTAAGGAGATGAAGAGAAATGAGCCCAAAGCCCACCAAAATTCTGAATTAAATCAGAATTAATTCGCACTCACTAAATCAGGATAAAATCAAGAGGTTGAAAACCGGTTGAGAAGAATCCTCTCAGAATCGATCGGTTGAAGCAAAGATTAACGGCCATTTCTTCAAAATCTCGGAGCTGAACTGCAAATCCAACCCAAGATAAAACCAGAACTCGACCCCGGGGAGACCCACCAACAGGGTGTGGCCACCTGGCCACACCCTGGCCGCGGAAACGTGGCCCTGGCCACGGAAACGTGGTCGCGGCTTGGTTGGGGAGTTAGGGGGAGCGTTTGCTCCCCGATCTCCCGGGATCCTGATGGTTAAGGTTTTGCCTATAAAAAGCCAGTATGTTCGCTGAAAATGGGACGACCATGGAGAGATAGGATTTAGACTAGTTTTCCATTTTTTTAGTTTAGGTTTTTGTTTTTCTTTTTCATGTAATTTTAGTTTTAACTTATGTAATTTAGAGGAGATCAGACTTTCATCGAAGAACAAGATTGAAGCTTGAGCTGAGAGTGACACCGGTGTAAGGTTTCTTTCTTTTCTTTGATCGTTATGAAATCGAATCGATGTTCTTTCTTTGTATGTACTTCTTTTTAGTTTTCTTCTTCTTCTTCTTTTCTACTTCACTTTTTATTTTGGTACAATTGTCTTCCAAGTGAGTCTAAAAGCATCAAAAGAGCCTTGTCTTTGCGAGTGCCACCGATAGCTCATGACGATGGAATTGAGTCTCTCTCTGTATCATTTCATGCTTGGGTTGTCTTGATGATGTAATGTGGAAGAGACCAATAATCAACTCTTATGTGCTATGCGCTGATTGCCTCCACTTCAAGGTAACATCGTAGCTGAAGATTCAAGGTAAGCTTTTGGTGAAAAGAAGGTAAGTAATTATTTATATTTCTTTTCTTTTATTTCTGTAAATTAAATCACCAACACCACTTCTTCCAAATCATTCTTTTCCAACTTCTTTGTAATAGTCATTCTCCATTCTCTCCACCTTCTTCATCTCTCATTTTCTTTCTAACTTTAACATTACTTGTTTTCATTTTTCATTTCTTTAAACAAAGAAGAATCTTCATTTTATCTTCATTAAGATTTCAATAAAGAAACGTAAACGCTTCTATCGCAAAACCCTCCTTGTCGATCACGACCCGCATAGCCACTTGCTATAGCGGTAAGAATTGAGCACTTGCACATCTTCATTCTAAATCAGGAATTCTTTATTTTTATGTGCAGGTTTTGCCTCAATCAAATTTTGGCGCCGTTGCCGGGGAGGGTAACGTTTTTATTGAAATCTGAATTTTTATTGAAAATTTTTTAGAACTAAAACGAATTTTCTTCTCTGTTGCAGGTTATAGGGCAAGCAAAGCAGGAAATTAAAATTGCAGTAACATATAGGTGGTATTGGGCCTCTGCTCTAGAAAGCAGAGACCAATTGCCCTTTGCTTTGCCGCGGTTTCGCGGCCAAAGCCACGGATACGCGGCAAAAAGGAGTTGACTACTAACGTTATTTTTTTTGCAGGGCTGCTTGACTTGCAAAATTCTAGTTTTCTGCAATTTGTTTTTTTTTTATATGCCATCACCATAAGCCTGCTAATAAACCAACAGTAAAATACATGTTGAAAAAGATAAAAAAATTGATTAGACGTTTGCATTTTAGGCACGTGTCTTTTCAATTCTTTTATTTTACTGTTGAAGAGTGCTGGAGCAAGGTACGTTCGCATTGCATATAGAATAGGACTCACCTTTTGGTTGATCTTCATTGCTTTGAGTGAATCTTATTTACATATTTTGTACACTTGCACAAATTTATCTTAAGGGCACTAACCCATAACAAGATAAGGTAGTAATTTAATCACCCTTCCTTAGCCCAGAAATCAGATTCCAAGCACTCACTAACCCAAGCCTAATTAAAAATGAGTAGACGTTGGCCCTAGGGACATCTCGGACTCAATTAGGAGATTATCCTAAGGGGGAAAGGTGTTGGAATTTGACTCCTGCAAAATCAGTGTCTAGGAAAGGGATTAAGGGCCGAAAGCCCGAAGATTGGTGGTTATTTAATTAAGGAACGTCTTTAACGGAAAACCTCCCACCAACCTTGCCCTGACCTGGCTGATTAGCTTGTGGTCAAAGTCTGCATTAAACCTCCCGTGGACAGTCTAATCAGTTAGGAGTCGTCTAGGTCATAAGTCTACCCTAACTTAGTTTAGAATTTTTTCTTTTTTGTTTGTTTATTTGTTTGTTTTTTTTCTTTTTTTTTGTTTGTATTCTATTGTGTGATATGGCTTATAATAACAATTTTTTCAACTTTAATAATAATCCATATTACACCGACTTCATTTTCGGATATTACCAACCCGGCATATCATAACTTTAACCAACCTAGTGTGCCGGACTGGTCTTATCCGAATCAATATAACCCATACCCCCAATCTAATAACTATAATTTCCATAATGATTTCAACTCTTCACAGAGTCAGTGGGGATTCACCTCCCCCGAGTCAAATTTTCAACCAACTTGTCCTCCTCCACCTTGTCCACAATATTTTCAAGAGTCATACTCAGCTCCACCAGTCCAAAATAGAAAACTATCAATTTTGGAAATGAGTATGCGTGAGTCCAAACACAAATCCCAAATCTAATGGACTCACAATTTCACCACCAATTCCAAGACAATACTTCATCTTTTCATCAAATAATGAGCCTATCAACTATGAAAAGATGCTTGAAGCCATGACTCAGGCTCAAAACGATCGTAATCGTGACATAGATATGATGGTCCAATCTTTACGTTCCCATCGTTTGACCAGTTCTGATGTCACTAACCATCCTGTTAGAGCCGATGAGTCAGGTTATTTTGGAAATCAAGGTTCCATTTCAGAACAATCATTTGAACTTGCCCAAACTCCAAATTTTGAAAAGAATATTAACAGTCTGGCAAGTTATCCTTTTCCTGAAATCGAACTTGAAAATGAATATGATCATGAATCTCAACTTAGTGATTCAATTTTACTTCCTGATTCAATAATGACTCTGGTGTCTTCACCTGATTTCAATCTTTTCACCGAGTCAACATTCGATCCTGTGCCAATTCATCATGAAATTAAATCACCCATTTTTGATGATCATATTGAACTTGACCAATTTTACACTATTGAAAATCCTATTAAAAAATTGGCAAGTTCTCATTTTTTTGATATTGAACTCAATGAGATATGTGACCTAGATTCTCAAATCTGTGATCCAGTTCAACTTTCTGAATCAATATTGACTCCTGTTTTGTTACGAAACTTGAGTAATATTTTAGAGTCAGTTTTGATTCCCCCACCTATCATTCCTGAACTTGAATCACCAATATTAAGTCACATTCCATTGTTGGAAAATAAATGTGGACTTGAGTTTCACTTTCTTGACTTGGACCCACTTCCTGAACCAATCTCGACTCCTGAGCCTTTACTTGACTTAAGTCATCTTCCTGAGTCAGTATTAGTTCCTATACTTCCTGAGTCCAAGTCAATCATTCTATCATTTCATACTCCATTTTGGGACAAGGTGGTTGACAAATTTGACTCTGAAATCAATTATGGAATTTGAAAATTAGATGGGGTCAAATATTTAATAAAAATCCTTTATGGATTCATAATTTTAATGGGTTATATTAGTGAAATTTCTGGTGGGTTCCTCCGAACCCAACGAAATGTTGATTGGGCCGCATTTCGTGGACCAATCAGACCACCACCGGAACCACCACCTTAAGGTAACATTTTCCTTCCCTTTCGTCTTTTTCATGCATCTATGCATTAATTCATACATTGAGGACAATGCATGAGATAGGTGGGGGGTCTAACATAACTTAGGTTTTTCTTTACTTTTAAAAAACTTTTTGAAAATAGAAACAATATTTTGACATATTTTTTGTAAGAAATTGAGTCAATTTTAAGGAATAGGAAAATCCAAATTAGGATTTCTTATACTTGGTCAAAATAAGATTATTTGTTTGATTTTTAGGGTTAGGAAGAAAATTTGTCAAAGTAATTTAGTCTTGATCTTTACCTTGATGAAATATGCACACTTAATACACTTACACACTTAGGGTTCAAAAACAAAGATTCTTATGCCTTATATAAAAAAAAAAAAGATAAACAAATCTAATTATTGATTAGCTAGGTGCTTTGGCCTAAGTAAGCCTTAGTATTTATGCGAAAGATGATTAGATAAGTTTGAAAAGAAAAATATATATAAAAATCCTCTGATTAAGCTGGGTATTTGTGCCTAATAAAGCATAAGTATTCACGCCTAAAAGAGGTTCATATAATAAAATCCTTAGTTTTGTGGCCTTGTTTGCTCGAGTCCTTAAGTCCTAGGGGTGTCTTCTCACCCGGTGCCCTAAGACCGTTTGGTTTGGGAGTCATCGATTAAAGGCTCATTACATGGGCAGATTAGAAAGCCTAATAAAGCTAAGAAATAATACCACCAAAATTATATATATATATAAATAAATAAGGCATAAGAGTTAGAGTTAATGAACCTTTAGTCAAAATTTTCACAGTCACAAATGCATATGACTTAGGGTAAAGTAATAGACTAGATGAGAAGTACAATTTGACTCCTTACTTTAATTGATAACAAATTTCTGAATAGAGACTAAGTTTGGGAATGAAAAATTCAGTTTTCCTATAACTTATAGATTGCTTAGATCTTACAATTATATTTCAAATATTTTTCCCTTTCAAAATGCTTTTCAAAAATACTAAATCATTATTTCCCTTTCTTTATGGATTTTGTGGGTGCAATCCGTTGAAAACCCTCACGAGACAAAACTCGTCCTCTAGAGGAAACCTAGAGGTTTAACGGCTTATTGCACATGCTCAGTGCAATCGCGTGACCTGCGAAAGTGGTCTAATAATCCTTAGTATAGTTTAGTTGTTTTGCTCGAGGACGAGCAAAAGATAGGTATGGGGGTGTGATTGGTCGCTAATGTTGCATATTTAGTATCATATTTCCATACTTATTCTAGAATAAAACTTTGCATTGTCTTAATTAATTGCTTAATTTATTTGCAGGCCCATTCTTTAAGGAGATGAAGAGAAATGAGCCCAAAGCCCACCAAAATTCTGAATTAAATCAGAATTAATTCGCACTCACTAAATTAGGGCAAATCAAGAGGTTGAAAACCGGTTGAGAAGAATCCTCTCAGAATCGATCGGTTGAAGCAAAGATCAACGGCCATTTCTTCAAAATCTCAGAGCTGAACTGCAAATCCAACCCAAGATAAAATCAGAACTCGACCCCAGGGAGACCCACCAACAGGGTGTGGCCACCTGGCCACACCCTGGCTGCGAAAACGCGGCCCAAGCCGCGTTTTCGCGGCTTGGTTGGGGAGTTAGGGGGACCGTTTGCTCCCCCGATCTCCCCGGGATCCTGATGGTTAGGGTTTTGCCTATAAAAAGCCAGTATGTTCGCTGAAAATGGGACGACCATGCAGAGATAGGATTTAGACTAGTTTTTCATTTTTAGTTTAGGTTTATTTTTTTATGTAATTTTAGTTTTAATTTATGTAATTTAGAGGAGATCAGACTTTCATCGAAGAACAAGAATGAAGCTTGAGCTGAGATCATTATTGACTCCTGTTTTGTTACCTGAATTAGGTAATATTTTATATTCAGTTTTGATTCTCACACCTATCATTGCTGAACTTGAATCACCACCATTGAGTCACATTCCATTGTGGGAAGATGATTGTGGACTTGAGCTTCAACTTATTGATTTGGACCCACTTCCTGAACTTAGCCCGACTCCTGAACCATTACTTGATTTGAGTTTCTTTCCTGAGTCGGTATTCGTTCCCGTACTTCCCATGTCCAAGTCAATCATTCCATCTTTGCATACTCAATTTTGGGACAAGGAGGTTGACACAATTAACTCTGAAATTTATTATGAAATTTGGAAATTTGATGGGGTGGAAATTCTAAAAAATGATTGTACATATATTTTAGTGGGTTATGTAAGGAAAATTTCTAGTGGTTTCCACCAATTATTATGTTATCTTGATTGGGTAGCAACGCTTGGCCTAATTAGACCACCTCCGGAACCACCACCTTAAGGTAACTTCCGCCTTCCCTTGTTCTTTTTCATGCATATATGCATTCATTCATACATTGAGGACAATGCATGAGATAAGTGTGGGGGTAGGCTTTACTAACATACTAACATAGGTAGAAACTAACAAAAAATTGCTAATAATAATAAAAAAAATTTTCAAAAAAAAATTTATAAAAAGGAAGTATTTTGACTTATTTTTTGAAAGAAATCTAAGTTAGTTTTAAGAATTAGGAAAATCATGATTAGGATTTCCCAAAACTTGATCAAAATAAATAAATTGTTTAAATTTTTAGGTATAGGAGAAGAAATTGAATAATTAATTAGTCTTGATTTTTACCTTAATGAAGTATGCATACCAAATGCATATCTAGGATTCTAAGATAAAGACCTTGTGCCTCATAAAAAAAAAAATCACCAATTAAGCTGATACATGTGCCTCAAGAAGCATAAGTATTCATGCCTAAAGGTGAGTAAATAAAATAAAGTCCTTAGTTTTGGGGCCTAGTTCACTCGAATTTGAGTCCGCGGGGTGTTTTCTCACCTGGTGCCCTAAAGCCAACCGGTTTGGGAGTCATCGACTTTAAGTTCGTTACATGGGTGGATTAAAAAGCCTAAGAAGACTAAGAATATAATATATATAATATATATTTAACACATCTAATAATCAATTAGTTAGGTATGAGGGCCTCAAGAAGCCTTGATGCTTACACGAAAGAAAATTAGATGCGTTATACATATTAAAAAATAATAAAAAAAGAAGAAAAAATATATATATATAAAGAGGCATGAGAGTCCAAGTTAAGGAATTCCTAGTAAAAACATAAGGATGCATATGATTTTTTGGTAACGAAAAAGACTATATTAGAAATTCAATTTTAATTCTTACCTAAAATGGAAAACAATTAACTTTATTAAGACTAAGTTTAAAGAATGAAAAAAATGAGGATCCTAAAACTTATAGACTACTTAGTCTCTTCAAATATAATTCAAATATTTTCCTTTTTATGGATTTTGTGGGTGTAATCCGCTGAAAACCCTCACGAGACAACACTCGTCCTCTAGGGTAACCTAGAGGTTTAACGGCTTGTTGCACGTGCTAAGGCAACCGTGATTCCTACGAAAGTGAGTTAGGTTAGATTAGTTTTTCTTTTCTTTTTCTTTTTTGATTTTTACTCGAGGACGAGCAAAAAGATAAGTGTGGGGGTGTGATTGGTAGTGAAAAATGTATTTTTATCATCATATTTACCATCACATTTTCATATTTATTCATTTAATTCTGCACATTTATTAATATTTTATTATTTATTGTGTGCAGGCCTCGAATTCTTATTTTTATAATAAATAAAGCTTAATGAAGCCCAAAAGCCCACAGTTGAAGCCCAGGTGTAAAGTGCAAATATCAATTGTCAAAGTGCAAATATACAAGGGCTAAAGTTGCAATTATTAAAGATGAGGGAAGGATAGAATTCTACCCAACCCTAAACTCTTGCAGGATGAGCATAAAAGCCAAAGATGAGAAGGAAATTCGTTTAAAAGAGATTGGGAGAATACAAAATCTAGATAACTTGATTTCCAAGTTATATCCATATCCCAATATTAAGAGCCAGGATCATACTTCCAGAAGCAAGCGCCCAGATGGACGGACCAGGTGAGGCCACGCGCCAAAGCGCGTGGCCAGATTCCACAAAAATGCCGCAAATCCGCGGCAAAATCCAAGATTCCGCGGCACTTTGATCTCATCTGGATACCAGATTTCGTGGGCTACTTCATCCGGACTCTTCGGCCCTTCTGCACCTCTAAATACCCCCTGCAGTGCAACGTACAGAGCGTCCAGCGTCCAGCAAAAGGCCAAAAGCTAGGGTTTAGTTTCGTTCTTTCTTCTAGTTTGTAATTAGGGTTTCTTTTTATTTTCAAGAGAGAGAGAGGTTTATATTGAGCGTGACACCGATGTACCTTCCTCTTCTCGGCCATTGTATTCATGAATAAAGGTAATATTTTCCTTTTGTTTATTATTCTTGTGTTTTACTTTTCCTTTTTTTTTCTATTTCTTTTTCTCTGTGATCTCTTTGTGGTTGATTGATGAACATGCAAGTGAATTCCAAAAGCAAGTATAACTAAGCTATGTGAGAACCAGCGATAGTTCATGAAGACGTTCTCCTCCAAGCTACGCATCACTTCGTTCTTGATATGCTTGACGATATAATGTGCACAGGGATTGAGTTCGAGTTTATGATCTATGCGTGGAACGCCTCCTAAGCAAGGTAGAACATGTAAGGTTTTCACGTTTTTTTTCTTCAACCAAACTCAAGTAAGTATTCTTTTCTTTCCTTTTCTTTTCTTTTCTTTTTTGTAGATTAAATCACAACTTCTCCCAATTCTTTATTTGCCGACCCATTGTAAATACCACTTCCTTTCTAACTTAACTAATAAAAATAAAAACTTTAGAGATAACTTGCTTAACGCTTCCATCGCAGTCCCTCCCTGAGGATCACGACCCGCATAGCCTTGCTACAGCGGATTAGAATTGAGAACTTGCACATCCTATTCTTAAAACTAAAATACTATATTTTGTGTGCAGGAAAACTCAGTCAACAATCACGACCCGCATAGCCACTTGCTATAGCGGTAAGAATTGAGCACTTGCACATCTTCATTCTAAATCTGAAATTCTTTATTTTTATGTGCAGGTTTTGCCTCAATCATATTTCATAAAGGGGGAGAAAATTCTTATTTTATCTTTCAATTGGTATTTTGTTTACCTTTGATTTCCACTCCCATACTTTATGATGAAAAATAATTGAAAAATGATTTTGATTTTAATTTGGTATCATATGTTCAAAATGAAAAATATTTACAATTGGTATCAAGATGTTATTTATTTACCTTCAATTTGGTATCACAAATGATTTTATTTCATATGGTATCTATATCTTGTGATATCTTAATTTAAGAAAAATTCAAAATTTGTAATGTTTATTTACAATTGATATCTTAAAATTTGATTTACTAAGATATCTTAAAATTTTGTTTTAATAAGAAAATTAAAAATGTTTTGATTTATATTGCCTATATGCAAGGGAAGCTTAACATCTCTTCTACATATAGATTCATGTTGAGTGTATCTTATATTGAGGAGCTTGACAACTCTTCTTTATGTGATACACATGTGTAGGGGGAGCTTCACATCTCCTCTTATGCATTACATATTATGCATTATGTGAGTTAGGGCTTATCATCCCTTCTTCATGTAATGCATATATGTAGGGAAGTTAACTTAGCGTCTTCCTCTTCATGAATGTATATCGCATATATCTTTTTATGTCACCCTTTATTGATTTTTGTTTTTGACAAAAGGGGGAGAACATTTTTTCTTTGACCCCTTTGTTGATGATTGACAAAAAGGGGGAGAAGTATTTGAGTTTATATGCATATCGTTGAGTTTTCATGCATATAGTTGAGTTTTCATTTTTTTTTGGTATCAAGAGCTTCTATTGATTGATTAATTTTTTAATTGATTGGTATCAAGAGCATGTATTTAAAAAAAGGGGAAAAAGAATTTATTATAAAAGTTTGGTAGAGCATGTTTATACATATTCATGTTTTTAGTTTGGTATCAAGAGCATGTTCATTTCATTATTTTATGCATAGTCATGCTTAGTATTTATTGAATATCTTATTGTTTATTACTATGCATGTGTTAGGGGGAGCTTCCTTGAAGCTTAACTTTAATCCATGCATATATAACTCCATGAGTTTTGTCATCATCAAAAAGGGGGAGATTGTTAGCCCAGAGGCCTTCCACTTTAGTTCTGATGATGATTAACTCATGTAGTTATGTTTACTAATAATCTTGTGATGTTTAGTTTCAGATCCTTAACCAAGATATTAGTAGGTGATTAGCTTCAACAAAGGAGTTTTGGAGCTTCTCACATGGTGTTTCAAGAGCCCGAGCATCAAGATCATATATAGCACTCGTTGGAGTTAAGCTCGGTGATCACGGTTTGGATGAGTCAGCTTGAAGACGGAGTTCGTCAATAAGACTTCGGTACCTAGTTTAGTTTATGTTTTTAGATCCATTTGTAATGACTAGATAGTGTGATATGCTCAAGTTCACAACACACACTTGTTTTAGTTTTCATGTTTATCGGTTTTTCGGTTTTTGGTTTAACCGATCATGGTTTTTGAATAAATAGATTCAAAACAAGTTTACATGGTTTTATGTATATTAGATTCATTTTATATATATGTATGCTTCATATCTTAAATAAACTTAGTTTGACATACCTATTCATGTATTTAGATTTTGTGTTTAACAAAACTTGTTTTTGGAATTATTGTCAAAAACTATGATATATATCTTTATATGTATATTGGATTATATCCATATACTATATGCCTAAAAGTTGTTTCTATATCATGTTTTTGTATTTGGATGAGTTTTGGACAAAATGTATTTTCATTTGAAAAATTCAAGTTTTAGAAAATACGGATTTTGTTTTCGGCAAAATTTCCATAACACAAAAATGGTTCAAAAAGTTTGATGTTGATTTTTTTCACACATGTTTTTTTTTCAAAGTATTATACTGAACTTATTTTTGTGGATTTTTAGAGATTTTATGAGATTTATTTGACAAATAAAAATCAAGTTTTCAATCCCTTTATTAGTATGGTCTGGCTTCTGCCGGTCGACCGGATCGGTCGACCGCGCTGGGAGTCGGTCGACCGGGACGGTCAACCGACGTACACAAACGTGCACGCCAGTTTTGGCTGGAGGGACGGTCGACCGACCCGGTGACCGGGCCGGTTGACCGGCAGAGAGCTCTGCTCTCTATTCCAGGTCACGGTCGACCGGACCGGTCGACCGCTGCCCCAACAGTCACTTTTTTGACCGTTGGCGGTCGACCGGGCCGGTCGACCGCCAGCCGCCAGGGCTGAAAAACAGCTCCAACGGCTAGTTTTGTATGTGGGCTATATATACCCCATTTAGGGGACTGTTTTGATAAGTTTTTCAGAGGCAAAAATTTCTATACTCTCCAGTGTTTTTACAAGTTTTCGAAAGTGTTTTAGAGCTTAAAGATTTCATCTTTATTTTGTTTTCAAGGGTTTGGAAAAATCAAAGAAAAATAGGGATTTGGGATATTGCTTTAGATCTTCATTTCTATCATATTACAAGTGTTTTCTCAAGTATTTTTCTTTGTTATTTGATTTCCAAAACACCTTGATTTCCACACTTGAGCTATCATTCTATCCTCTCTATAGGATCTTTTGTTTTGTGGAAAAAGAAGTTGTTTGTGGTTGAGATAGACCATCTAGTTGTTACCCTCCTTATTTGTTGTATCCCTCTTTGGTAGAGGTTGATTGTGGAGTGGTGATTGGCTCCCTCTAGTGAGAGGTGGAGATTAGTTGTGTATCCCTCTTGGTGAAGAGGTGGATTGTGGTTGTTTAGCTAGGTGCCTACCCCTCCTGTGTGAGGTGGTTTTTGTGTTGCCTCGGTGGAGGTTGTATTGGTTGAGAGAGGAGTTCGGTACTCCTGATTATTGTATTGCCCCAAAATCCTCGGTGGAGGTTCCCTGTGTGGGAGTCCTAGGTGGACAAGTTAGTGGATTGGAATCCTTCTCGGTGAAGGCGGGACGTAGAGCTAAGTGCTCAAACCTCGAAACACATCTTGTTGTTCGCGTTTGATCCATTGACTCTAATTCTCTATCTTTATATTGTGCCTTGCATCTATTCATATTGCTCATTCATATATTATATGCTTGGCTTGTTTATGTGTGCCTCACTTGTGCTTAACCACGAGAGCTTCATATAGCGACTCAACTCTTATTCAGAGGAATCAAGAGGAGTTAGTCCAGAGCCCTTCATCGGAAATTCGGCTACACTCGTTGGTTGCATTAAGTGTAGTTGTAATTAGTTTTTAAATTCCGCATTTAGTTCATTGATTAGCCGTACACCTATTCACCCCCCCTCTAGTGTACCTTCAGCTATATATTGAACCGAATTTACTTATGTAAAAATACTTCCAAAACTTCTTTTGAAATTTATTATTTAAGAAGCTATATATTATGTTTAGTGTGTGTCTTTGTGCTAGATTCCAATCTTGTCCCAAAGAATCTCATTTAATTGTGGTAAAACGCATTATTCGTTATATTAAGGGTACTATTGGAATGGGTCTATGGTATCCGAAGACCGGACAATTCTCAATGACGAGTTTCTCGGATGCCGACTATGCGGGTTATAGAGTGGATAGGAAGAGTACAAGTGGAACATGTCAATTTCTTGGTAATTGTCTTGTTCATGGTCTTCCAAGAAACAAATTTCGGTAGCCCTCTCACCACCGAGGTGAAGTATGTTGCGGCGAGGGCATGTTGTGCTCAAGTCCTTTAGATGAAACATACTCTCCTTGATTATGATTTGCGTTATGACCATATCAAAATATTTTGTGATAATACTAGTACAATTCATATGACTAAGAATGCAAATCAACATAGTAAGACCAAGCACATTGAGATTCGATATCACTTCCTTAGAGATCATTTTGAGAAAGGTGATATTGATATTGATTATGTTTCTACTGATTTCAACTTGCCGATATTTTCACTAAACCACTTGACTTCAATAGATTTTCTTTTATATATGGTGAACTAAATGTTTGTGTTATTGACTAAATAAGTTTTCTTACTATCATATCTTTTTGATGTATGACAAAGGGGGAGAAATATGTGTGGTTGTGTTTTATTTTTATGTTTTGTTTTATATTTAGTGTTTTGGTGTAGTGTTTGGTGTTTTTTGTTTTGTTTTCTCAAATAATAAGTTGTTATTTTATACTTGTTTAATATAGCATTACTTGTTCATATAGCATTATTTGGGGGGAGTTTTTACCTCCCTTCTGTATCTTGTGTTATAGCTTAAATGTTTTGTCATCATCAAAAAGGGGGAGATTATTGGTCCAAAAGGTTACACTCTCCATTTATATACATTTTGATGATAGAATATATAAAAGCTATTTGGTATTAATAAAGATTCTAGAATGAATTTCAGGTTTGTACAAGTCTTGATGGCTTTAAGCATGTTGCAAGGTTAATGGCGCTAATAGCATGTTGTAAGGTTGATGGCGCAAGAGGACTTTTTCATAGGAGAGGAGGCTCTAGCTCGGCAACACGGTTTAGAGACACCTTCCTATATAGTTTTATTTTTGTTAGTTTGTTAAAGGATAGTATATAGTATTTGAAGCTCAATTTTCCCACACACACAAATTGCACGTGTTTTCAAAGATTATTTTTGTCTCTTGTGTAAAAAAATTTAGACCTATTTCAGTATTTGCAAACTCAGTTTATTGTATTTTACAAAGTCTTGACAAAATTCTTTTTGAAAATAAACATATCTTCAAAAACATTTTCTCAAAAATTTCAATTTTGACCTATTGTGGTCGACTGGACGGTCGACCGGCTCTATTATAAGTCAGAACGGTCGACCGCGCAAATCGACCGCTGTTCTGACCCATGTGCGTGCATGTGTACACGTCATCCGGTCGACCGGGCGGTCAACCGGACCCCATATTGGGTGACCGAGCAGTCGACTGACTGACTGCACCCAACTCTCTGTTTGGGACGGTCGACCAGGCGGTCGACTGGAGCCTGCCAACGGTCAAAAGTTTTTGAAAACCGGTCGACCGGCCGGTCGACCGTGAGTGCTTTTTTCAGCCAAACGGCTAATTTTTTAAACATGTTTTAAAACGTTTTTTTAATCTCAAAACGTGGTTTTAGGCTGGTTTTGGGTCTTATCCTTCTTGACTAGTCAAAATTAATATTTACCCTTTAATCCCTACCTATATCCTATAAATAGGGGTGGATGGGGTTGAGGAGAATCACAACAACATTTGCAAAGAAATCAAAGTTTGAGTATTCTTGAAAAAAGTTTTTAATGTCAGTTTTTGTGCTCTAATCTCTGATTTTTGTCTGAAGTTTTTGAACCAATCTCTCTTCTACTTTATTTTATTTTCACTTACAAACCTTGAGCTTCAATCCTATATATTATTCTCTAGGGTTTTGTAAAGAAAAGTTTTTCAAAAGAGAGTTTGTGGTCTTTTGATCACTAAGTGATTATTGTATTTGTGACTCCACTACCTCTGGACTAAAGGAGTGTGATTGAGGAGTTGGGTACTCCCTAGTGGTTGTAATGCTTTGTGAAAATTCTAGTGGATCGGAAATCCTTCTGGGTGAAGGCGGGAACGTAGAGCTGGGTGCTCGAACCTCGAAACAAATCTCTGTGTTTGCAATTAGTTTACTCATTCATTCTTATATTGTCGATCTATACTCTCACAACAAGATTGCATTGCGCACTTCAAACTCTTATTTAGAGGAATCACGAGGAAGGAGTTCAGAGCCCTTCACGGGGTATTCGGCTTTTAAACTTGTTTTGAGTGATCGTTGCATCATCTCATTTTTAAATTTGTGCATTGATTAGCATATTCACCTATTCACCCCCCTAGGTGATTTCACCTTTCATAACACCTTCCTGGACACCAATTAAACTAAAATTTTAAAGAAATGACTCGCCCTTCAATTTTCTTGTCCTACTGAGCACGAGAGTTCTAAGGGGCCAACGTCTAATTGAATTTGTATTAGGCTTGGGCTAATGTTAATGAAGTGATTTTGGGCTAAAGAAAAGTGATGAAATTCCCATCTTATTTTCATTAATAGTTTTAGCCCTTAAATCGATTAGATATGAAATGCACACAACATGAATGTTATAATCATTTGTGATTTCTCATCCACATGAATGCAAAGTTATAAGACACGTACCTTGCTCTAGTAATCAACATAGAATATAAATAAGAATGCCCTAGATAAAGTTTCTAAATATTTTTTGTGACCTACCTAAATTTTTTATACTTTTTTTATCTTTTTATCATTGTTAGAAGGGATACAATGAATCAAGAATAATAAATACAGAGTCAAAAAAATGAGTTCAAAAAATTTTCTTGGGCCGCTTGCTAGCGGCCTGACTTTAAATTTCTTGTCCCAACGTCCTGCAGTCTGCTCCACCTGTCTCTAAAATGCTTCTTGCAACCTTAAATATGTACTTCAATTCTTGAAGCACTAAAAAAATCAAACAGGTAAAAGAAATAAAAAACTAAAGAAAAATCCATCTCCCCAGAAAGATGCCAAAAACTTGAAGTGAATTTTAATGTGTTACTGCAAGCGTATGGTGTCTAATCATAGTACTTTGGTGGTTGAATCCTCAAGAAAGATAGTAATCTCTTGTTTAGTAATCCTATTTAAGCGAATTAAGAAATAAAGAGAATGATGTTTGTTGTTTATTAAATTTTCTAACAATATAAAAAGAACAATTATCTAGAAATCTACTAAATTAATAACATGAAAACCAACTATATCTCTCTAAGAATCACCATTATAATTATTAATTTATTTTCTTAAATCATAGATTATACATGATTATGTAATAATATATCAATTTAGATTAAATCAATAACTATAAAAAATGTAAATCAAAATTAACTTGATCTATAATGATAATCCTAGATTTTCAATCTTACTCATATATTATTATTTTAATAATATATAACCTATAAAGTCTTAATTATCTAAGAATTAATTTATATTAAACCTAACATAATTTTGTATTTATTCATTGAAGCACTAAAATAAGAGATTTAGATAAGTTAACAAGTTACTAATCTAGTTTCATCTAACTTGGATACTTTTTAAAATTTAACTACTCATAATTAGATCAAGAAAAATATAGATATAATAGCAAAATAAATTCATGAAGAATAAAATTGATCAACTAAATAGACTTTTATTAATTGAAAGAATCTTACAAATATGAATTTGACTAATGCAAGAATCCAAAAACTTCTACAATTTTTCTAAGAATTTTGAGAGGGAAAGGAAGAGAAAACAAGAGCCCTTCATTTAGAGAGCATCAAAACTGCTTTTTCTTCTTGTGTTAGGTCTATATTTCTTAGATTTTCTCTTTTTTATAGCCCAAGAAGAGGAGTACAAATATAAGAATAAATATAGTGAAAATCTTGCACAATCTTTGATAGGTATAAAGATAAGAACAAATATGATGAAAATCTTTTACAACTTTGACTTCACTTGATTCTCCATAATCTTTGATTTAATTTTATTTGATCTGTTGTAGATCTGAATCTGAGTTGATATAGTTGGGCTTTGGGCTTGTAAAAGTTCATCTTTTGGGCTTTTTTTTCTTATTATTTATTCAAAACATAATTTCTGCAAAAACACTAAAAATCCTCGATTAGTATTATTTCTGGATAAAAAGCAGATAAATAGGAGCATAAAAGGTGTAATAAAATGATGTCAATCATGCGTGAGAACTCCCACGCTTATTAGGAGTGGGTGGGCCTCATGGTGGAGCTTGCTTAGGCTGGACCCCAACAGAAGGTATTAGAGGGATCCAATATGAATAAAGCCAAGCCATTGATTTCTCCTTGTGAATCTTTTAGATTGTTTCATTATAATGTACCCCTCACAGGAAAAAGGAGATAAACATAGTTTCAAATGCTTCAATTATAGAAAGTTTATAACACTATGCTTTCTAAAAGGTCTAACATCGCATATGCAGTTAGTGTTGCTAGTAGATTTCATAAGAATTACTAAATAAACACTAGGAAGCATTAAAAGTGGATCTTGAGATATCTCAAAGGGACAATGAAAATCAATTTGTGTTTAATATAGGGCCCAAATGGACTTGTGTGTTATAATGATTTTGATTGGGCCAAATATGTTGACACGAGAAGGTCCACATCAAGATAATTAGTTATTTTTTACCGGAGGGTTATATATTAACAGTCAAAACTGAGTTCATAGCCGGAAGCCAGTAAGATGTTATGATGAAACAATTCTTGAAGGAAAGGATCAATAAGCAAGAGTATGTTTTTCAATATGACAGCTAGAATGTCGGACATCAAATGAAAAATCCTAGTGTCATTCAAAGTATAGATGTTTGATAGATGTCGGATATCATTGGATATGGGAAGTTCTAACCTAAAAGAAGTTGTAGTCACTTGATGAACCACAAGTTATGTGATCCCACCTCTTTGAGCTAGAGGGGATATTATTGGGGCGGGTCTAGACCAATTAGGAGGGGGGACCCACTCTTCATTAGATAAAGAGTGGGAATCTCGTGCAAAAGGGGGTAAACCCACTCTTCATCAGATAGGGAGTGCTCGTGCAAGAGTTCGACTTGATAAAGAACTCCAAGGCAACTCTCATAATGATTCCTTCTTGTGACCAATAAAAGAATATATAAACAAAAAGTGATCAATTTTTTGAGACTAAGAGAGAAATTTGAAAAGAAAACCAAGAAAATAGGAAAATTTAAGAGGGTGTGAGTTCCTTTATCGAGCTAGTTTGTGGAGAGTCGAGTTCTTCATCGAGTAAGCACAAAACTATGGTTTGTGAGAAATGTGTGGATCGAGACTAGTCATTGCTTTACCTTCCTGGAGGAAGTTAAAGAATAATACTAGATTAAGGATTATAATACTAATTATATTAGGATTAAGAGTTTTTCTTATTAATTACAATGGCTATATATTGGGGTATTTTCCTCATCAATAAAATACACATTTCAGTTTCTTTTCAACTGGTTTGTCATGATATCAGAGCCCATCAAAAATTTCTTTGATAATTGTCTTCCTACGCTGACTTCACACCTGCATTGGACCGCACTCATATAGCACCTCACTGCCTACTTGGGTTACTTGTTATCGTATTTTCTTTTCTCTGCTTCGATAAGTTTTCTCTTGTCTTCAGAAAATGAGAGACCCTATCTTCGAGTTCGAAAATGACTCTTATCACAACTTCGGTGACTAGATCTTAAATCACGATGACCCTTCAAGTTAATCATTACTTCTTCGTCCTCTCCTCCTTCTCCTCCTCTTTCCCCCTCTCATCCATCATGGTAGACCTTGTCATGACAAATCTTTATGCAATCACCTGCTCTATGATTCCCCTCTGACATGTGATTAGTCGATCGTTTTGTGCTCCCCTAACCTTTGATTGGCCACCCGCTTCATGATCCTCCTTTGCCCACTCTCCTACATCAACCTAGTAAAAGATTCTTTTTCCTTGGATATTCCTTATCCATCTCTACTCTCATCATGGATATCAAAGTCTTCTTTTCCATTGATGAAATTCAAACTATTTCATGTTTTTTGATTGAGTTAAGGAACACACAGTGTGAATGGGTGCTAAAAAAGTGAAGACTGAAGTCAAGTAGAGGTACTAAAGCATGTGAATTGCCCGGGGTTAAGATAAGGAACTAGAGACTGAGAGGAGAGTAGGCCAGGGAGAAGTTGAGGTACTGGAGTGAAATTGAGATTTAAGGTGGAGTTTGAACTACATGCTATTCAAGAAGGTTTGATAAGGTTCAAATTAGGTGGATATTGTTGTGATTATGATTCGAGTCATGGTGGATATTGTTGTGATTATGATTCGAGTCATGGCGGATATTGTTGGAATTTTGGTGAGTCGAATCCACTTGAGTTATTAAAGAGGAATATAATGAGAGAAGAGATAGTTTAGTCCTACATAGATTAAAAGAAAAAATGGCAAAGTGTTCAAATATGATTAGATCCTAGATATCAATACAGGTTTCCCCTTTTAAATCATATCGATTCTAAGCATGGTTGAGCACTGGTGATTAGTCGCTCGTTCTCTTATATCAACTTAGTATTCTTTCTCCTTGAATATTCATTATCATCTCTACTCATATGATGGATATCACAGCCTCCTTTTTCATCAATGAAATTTACACTATTTTATATTTGTCCTGCTTCATGTGAAAGAGACACCTTATGTGTTTTTGGAGTCCATCCTGCGCATTTTAAAAAGACTTATAGGCTCAAATTCTTTCTTACCACATGAAAGAGATTTAGCTTAACCCTCAAAAAGTACTCCATCATTGATCAGAATCCTTTTATTCTTCCCCTTATTCAAAAGATGATCTTAATCGTCTGACATGTTCTTCTGTTAGTCCACACTCATCAAATTCTTGTTGTTTCATCCGTTGTAAGTTTGTGAAGAATTGATCAAGAATACAAGTTTTGTTCATTAGTCTTGAAAGAGTTCCATATGTGATCGACATTAGTTTTCAGATTTCTCAGCAAATTTTCTAGATTTTTTTTTCTTTCTTTCGTAATCACAATTTTTCATCCATCTTGAGTTTACATGAGGGTGTTAAAGAGTAATATTAGAATTAGGATTATATAATACTAATTGTATTAGGATTAAGTTTCCTTAGTATGTAATTGTAATGACAACATATTCGTGGTATTGCCCTCATTAACAAAATACACAATTTTGTTTCTCTTCAACTGATTTGACAGGGAGGATTAGTGTTGTTACAACAGCGCTGAGTCATTTGTAGTGAAGGATTCCAAATCGAGAGAAATTTCATAGAGTACCCTTGATTTTTTCTTCTTTGTGATTTGTTCTTCAATCTTTGGATGAGAGATTGAATAGGAGAGTAAATCTTTTAGTGTAATACTATTTCCCATTGACAGTGGATCGTTTTCTGCTGCTTACCTCATGCTCTTCTCTCTAGCAGTTTTCTACTCAAATTTTAATCTCTTATGTGTTATTCTTGACTGGTTGTATAGATTTCTTTCAAATTTGGTTTATAATAAGAAATCCATGATCAATTTGTGGTATCAAATCATATTGATGATAGGGCTTGCAGACATATACAATTCACAATTGATGCATTTGAAGGGTTACTTGCAATTTAACCTACATTATTTTTACAAGAGTTCTAATTCATCAATAAAGTGGTTTTGGAGTTGGAAACACTAAAACCAAAATGAAAAAAAGCTAAAGTTTTTATTTTCATCATACTCAACTTTCCAGAATCTATAAAGAAATGTACTGATTTCTTTTCTCTTGTTATATGTTTGAGATGCACCTGCTTATCTTTCAAGGGAGATACTAGGATCTCACATAAAAGTTATGCTAACCAATTTTGTATATACAAACATAATTGAAGATGACCTCATTAGGTGGCTCATTCTTTCAAATCGAATAAAGGAATAAGTATATAGTTCATCAAGTATATCCTTATACTTCCCTGAGGAAGTAGATGTTGGTCTTTGGCATGTGAAGTTCTATATATAAGATTACAAGTTGATGAAATCCATGTCCCATGTTCAACGGGATGTCAATATCCACCAAATAAATGAGAAAACTTCACAAAGAGTAGTTTGCAGTCTTAACTTGAGTCAAATTCATAGGGGTGAGAGGTCTGATTGCAGTCTGAAGCATCTTCTCTTTCCCATTGCATGTGAAGTTTCTGTTATTCTTTGTCATCATATACAGACTACTGAAATTTTGAATTTAGAATCTACAAGCTAAAAGAATACCGAATAGTCTGTTTGGCAAGCAATCTGGAAAGCTTGCTTAGAGCCAAATTTTAACCTAAACCCAGTTGTGATTAAATATGTTAAGGCTAATCACTGATTAGAGGGACTAATTTGACATCAGTGGGCTAGTCACATGACTCTTATAAATTAATTCCATAGAGATGGTGATATATGAGGGGGGTCAGGAAAAATGAATAGTCAAATGAGCATCACATGATGAGCCACTTCCCAGCATAACCTAGATATTGCTTAAACAAAGAATATCAAATTCATAAATGGTAATTCATATATAGAAAGATAAATTTTAATTGTCCATATTTATGGTTTATATTTTATGCATAAAAGGATATTGGCAAATAGTTAGAGACATTTCTGATGAGATTTATCTTCTAGAGTCCATACAAATTGCATATAGCCCTACATGCAATATGAATTCCAATGTGATAGAGAGAGGAGGTGTTATGAGAAAACACACAATAGCCATGTTATATCTCAACAAGGCTTATCAAGTTCTTTTGTTAACTGAAGATTTCTTATCTTCTTCAGACTTGTGTCCTTTATAGTCTATAGATCAATAGAACCCCTTGTCATGCAGAATTAGATGGTATAGAATCCGCGTTCATCGATGACGAAACTATATTTTATTTTTAATAATTTCTTTTGCCTGAAAGGTGATCCCTGCTGATAGTGTATAATTAAATCGCATATTATACCAAGCATTGAGTGATCCAATGCACAATGTGGAGCTCAACAGACAGATTAATGTAATCCTCATATCACATGTTTACACTTGCCTACTCATTTTTCAATACTTGTTCCTACATCTTCAAACTTCACAACACCATCCATGTCTTCACACAAATTTGTCTTCACAAGAGAGGTATGAAACTAGACTCACTGAAACCATTATATATATATTCAACACTCTTTTAACCATTCCATATCAATCTTCTTTTTATCTTCACCAAGCAATCATGAAAGCCATTTCAAAAGCTCTTTGCGCGCTCTCAGCTTTTTTCCTTCTTTGCTTCCTCTTATTGACTCCAGCGCCGTCTATCTCCCCTGAAATAAAGCTACTAAGAGAGGGGATGTAACCAAGAAAGCTAATGCAGCCTCTGGTTTCAAACTCTGTTAGTGTGAAGAAGTTGCATTCACCGGCCATGCAATCTGATAAAGCCATTGGTGCAAGCATGAGGAAGATGCCTCCTAGTAGATCGAATCCACACAAAACTAGTAGAGGAGATATTCAATGAAGGAGAAGAAAATTTCTCATTTGATAATTTTGTAGATAGTTTTTTTCCTTGTAGAATTGTCTTGTTTTCTTTATAGGAATAAATAGGAGAGAGGTCTTTAGGCCTCTGAGATGTCGGTCGATAGAGTTTCAATTGTAGAACTGATCTCTATAATAGGTTGTATTGTACATGAAGTGGAAGAGTTCAGTTTTTATATCTGCATGAGAGATTAAGATAAAGAGCTCTACTTTTTCTTACCTTAAGAAATGGAATAATTACTAATCCTTTAGCTATGAACTGTTGGCCGAACTACTATCACATTTAATTCCATTCTATTATCAGGATGGAGATTTTTCAAGAAATTAACTGTAAGTGTATATCTCAACCAGAAAATTCAGGACCTTAATCCGTGTTTATAGCCTTCACTTCCTCTTCTTTAAGTCAGCCAACCAAATTTCTTAATTAATTGGATTTTTCCTTTATCTGAAGGGTTTTTAATTAAATCCTGAGAATGCATATACAGCAATGTTACTTTTTTCTGAGACATAACAAACAAGGGACATATAATAATCATGACTACTGAAATAACTGAGACCATTGAGATGAATTGAAATTCAAACAGTGTACTTTTGGCTTAAACCCTAAGGCCTTGTTTGGCAACAAGAATTAACTCAAGAATTGAACTATTCCATACTAATTCTTACCAAATAATCAAAAATTGACAAGAGTTACAAGTCATAATGAAAATAGATTTAACCCAAAACCACCTCAAAATTCACTCAATTCTTTAAAATCAAGAATTGTTAATTCTACAAAAAGGTTGGAATTAGCCTATCTCCCTCTTCTCTCTATCTCAATCCCTAACTCTAGTTAAATCTAATTCTAACCAAACAACCTAAAAAAGCTAATTGCTAACTCCTATTTATTTCTCTTCTTCCGAGGCATTAAATCCTAACCGCTAACCCCATTTGCCAAACACAGCCTAAAAGTACCTACAATATAATATGGTTTAGTTTCTCACTTCAATATATATGGCCTAACAAAGACATGATTCTCATCTATGTTGCAAGGACACGGGCATACCAACATGGACACAACATGCCAATACGAGACAAAATTTAGAAATACACAAGATGCATGTGTTTAACATGTGTAGGACAAGTATGCAACACAACACAGCTTCATAATAGAAGTGTCCTGTTACGACTTCTGTAGATTTAGAGTGGTTGCCTAGATCAATCACATACGCACGAATAGAAAACAAAAGAGAGAATACGAGATTTAACGAGGTTCGAAAATTTGACTACTCAAGGCAGAAAGGACAGAGACTGTCATGCTCTGCTTCCCAACATACGTTGAAGCGGAGACGCGACGCGAGTCGGTGACGCATAGACGCGAATCGGCACCTCATGTATACGCGCCTAAGCCTTAAGTAAACCAAAACAAGCTATGAATCTAAACTATAATGAATCAAGATCACTGCAATATGATATATAAGCATTCACGCACGATATCACATGGAATAAGAAATGGAACAGAAGCTAAGACTAATATAAAGGAATCAAGAATAATCGCAGAAATAAAGGAAGGCAAGAGAGATAA
The DNA here is from genome assembly GCA_038442645.1 of Agave tequilana. Taxonomy (NCBI): domain Eukaryota; kingdom Viridiplantae; phylum Streptophyta; class Magnoliopsida; order Asparagales; family Asparagaceae; genus Agave; species Agave tequilana. The sequence goes on along the minus strand of JAVJIF010001566.1, from coordinate 21,871 downwards.
GAATATCGGTATCAGGTAGAGAGAACCTCCATACTCCTCGTAAAGCGTACGAGCTTAATGAACACATGAACAATAGAATAAGGCGTCCAATATCTGGGCGTGCAAATTCAGGGTCATCAAAAAGCGACCTAATGAGAGAGAGAGTGTGTGTGTGTGTGTGTGGCGCGCGCGCGCGCGTGTAAAGGGGAAGCTGGTCATGCATATAAACAATATAATCAGGCTACAACACTATCATATAAATATTGAATTGAACTGACATGAATAGAATATAAGAAGCAAGTAACATGAATAAAGCTATAAGTAGTGATAGAGAACTGTAAGCAATGTTTGATACTCATATCACCATAAAGGATAAAATGATAAACTTTAAACAACAGATGTCGAGATATGTAACCTAGCATATGTCACTAATCTGATTAGTTATTATTAACCTAACAAATGTAGTACTTAGCTGCGTCCCATGCCACAGACATTTTTCACATATCAAATAAAGTTATCGTTGACGTAACTGCCTGCCAATGTAGTGCATGTGTTTTAAAGGGCACTGTGCATGCCCGGTACCACTGTCTAACACCCCTGGCGCTGAATCAGGATGAACCGCAAGGCCTAAATAACTGAAGATCATAGCCCCACACAAAAGAGTAACTGGTGTGGCACCGTAGTCTAGGCAAAGCTCCAATAACTGAGAACTGAATAACTAGATAGTCAGTACTACCTTGGTTCTCTATGGTTGGAATCTACAACTGGTACCATATTAAGTCCTCCTAAAATACATGACATGCATTATTAGGCAATTACCCTTGTTCCCCAGGTTATGATGCTTTTATTAAAAAGCATTAATATAAGTTATTATTAAAGGTGATTTAGTGACCATATATTTCTAACAAATGACGATGTCTATAATAGCTGATAATTGAACATCTGATAACTAACAGCTGATAATTAGCAACTGAATAGCTATTACTCACATCAAATGGAGAAGACTGGAGATAAAGAGTCACTAATCATAACTGGGTCGATTGCAAGATAAAGTCCAGGGTAAGATATATCAATACAAGTCCAAAGTCAATTGTGACAAATAGCAACACACAGAATGACTCAAAAAAACACTCATATCAACTGCATATTTAACGTGAAATCTCATTGATGACTCATGAAGTGATACACATAATCAAACTGGCAAAATATATCAAGTGGTCGCATGAAATGATACAAGCAACATATAAAAGCCTACTGATAACGGTAAATAAGGAAAAACAAACACTCACTTGAAATGAAGTAATTTTGGAGCCGAATCGCCGTCTGGTCTTCACTGCACGAACCAGTACTATCCCATGGAGCAGTTTTCGAATCGCCAGTGTATCGGGTCCATAAAGAGCACAAATCCGAATCGGGTCCGGATCTCCTGCAACGGGTCCAAATCTCACTGAAAGAATCTAAACGCTGCAACGCAGCCGAACACACAGAAAGGAAGGAGAATCAACACACACTCATAATACACTCACACACGTACCCATACAAACACGCTACAAGTGCATACACCCACGGGTACGCCCACATACATACACAAATATGGATATACACATACATATACACTATAATCATGCATACACACATAGATATATACTTATATACATACATACATACATACACCTACATATATACACATATATACACGATATACGAGTATACATATATATACATACATATATACACACACACACACACGCACACATATATATAGACATATACATATATATATATATATACATATCCATCCACACTTAAGCACACATGTAAATCCCTACTGTTAACTATACACACCTACACTTTATTACATCACACCCATGCATTTATGTTTCCATAACACATTTATACATACATTAAAGCACGCATATATATTAATATTAATGATGCACACATGGTTACATAACTAAATATATACAAGCAAGTTATATAAGAGAGAGGGAAGAGACTCACGCAACGGGTGGCTTGCGGCACGCTGACGGAAGCTCCGGCGGAGGGGGAGGAGGCTGCGAGGATATCGATGGAATACTGGAGAAGAGTGGAGTGTCCTCGTGCTCAGCGACGGAGGAAATCGGTCTCCGGTGGGTCCTGATGGCAACGGAAAAAAGGGGACAATGGCCATGGAGGGAGGAGTGAACATCCATAGTGAATGGCTTGGTTGTGCTCACTCATGGGTGTGGATGTGCTTGCGTGGATGTGTGTTGCCGGCTGAGGAGAAGGCCATGGAGAATTGTTGTGTGGTGGAGAATCGGGAGGGTGTTGGCATAGCTTGGCCTTTGGTGTGGGTGTGCACCAGTCCAAGGGAGGGGCGTCTAGCAAAAGGGCAAAGGTGGAGATGGGATCTCGGCACCATGGTATTATACATGATGGGTGGAGCACAGCAAGGGGAGAGGTGAAGTGATGGTGCGTCGGAAGCTCGTCAAGGGCTGATGGGGTGCTATCGGTGCTCTCCGAGCTGCGCAAGGAGGAGGCATGGCTGGACAGGGTTGTGGGAGTAGATGCAGTGGAGGATGGTGAAGGGCTGTCCGGTGCTTGCGCTGGTGCAAAGGGATTGGATGGGAGGTGGAGCCATGGAGGATGATGTTGGGGTGCTCGACGTCGGAGCTCCAGGCTGATGGTGGTGGCGGCCAATATATAGGGATGTTGATGGTGGTGGCGGCTATAAAAAGAGAGGGGGAATGAAGATTAGGGTTGATAATTGGGGTTAGAGTTTGATTAGTTAGGGATTATATAGATAAGTTATAATGGATATTCGGTAATAGGTTTAAGGGTTAGGGAATTGGAAATGGGTAATAAGAATAGATATTGGGAATAGGATTAATGGGTTGATCAAGGAAGAAAAAACACTAATAATAATAATTAAATACAAATCACAATATTATAATAATATCATCAATTATTAATAACTAATACTACTAATAATAACAAGTAGCAATAATAATAAATAATAGTGGCAACAATAAATAATAGTAATAATAATAGTTAACCAAATAATGATAATAACATTAAAAACATAATAATATCAATACTAATAATAATATTAACAAATAAAATAATCATACTTAGTAATAATACTATTAGTACATAATAGTACTTACCAATAATAATTAATAACAACAACAATACTAATAATGTTAACATAAATAATAATAATAATGAAATAATAATAATATCTACTACTAATAATAGCAATTAATAATAAGAATAATAGTAGAAATAATTATCTAACAATATTGATAAGAAATAATGATAATAATATATAAAGCCAAAATACCATTTATCATCTTAAAAATAATTTGTAATTTAATAATAATAACAACTATGAATCAAGTCAATAAAATAAAAGTATACTAGAAATTAATAAATACATAGAAAGTTTTAAAAATACAGTATTTTAAACTAGGAATATTACATTCTACCCACTTTATAAAATTTTTCCCAAAATTTCAATAAAGCAGGAAATGGTAAAAGAATCAAAATCAAGGGAGAAGACAAACAAACTTTACGTCGCTTCTCTGCATATCATAAATCCACCATGCTTCCGCTGCGCTACTCTGACTTCTGTTACAGCTTCAGCATGGAGCTACCAGTTCCAGAGATATAAATCAGGGAAATAGAATCAAAAGAAGGGTAGAGATCAAGATGGAATGCAGATCACTCTAAAGGAAGTGTTGGAATCATGGATATCAAAAGATCAAGAAATAGAATTTCAAGGGGAGGACGGTCAATTCACAAGTAGACTGAATACCATAATATGGATAGTAAATGTATATTGCAGTGTAATTATAGCTTATTTTCAAGTTACCAGTATGATCTAGGTCTTTCTTGAAAAAATCAAAAGTAAAAACATCGCAAGTCGAAAACATAGGCTATACCAAATAAACCCTGCCACGCCCTGCTTCCCAAAATACGCTGAAGCAGAGACACGGCGCGAGACGACGACGCATATACACAAGGAAAATGCCTCAATATACGCGCTAAGACTTAAGTAACCCAAAACAAGCTATGAATCTAAACTATAATGAATCAAGATCACTGCAATATGACATATAAGCATCCACGCATGATATCACATGGAATAAGAAATGAAACAGAAGCTAAGACTGATATACAGAAATCAAAGAATAATCACTGGAATAAAGGAAGATAAGAGGTATAAGAATACCAGTATCAGGCAGAGAGAGACTCTATACTCCTCGCAAAGCGTACGAGCTCAATGAACACTTGAACAATAGAATAAGGCATCCAATATCTAGACGTACAAATTCAAGGTTATCAGAAAGCGACTAGTGAGTGTGTGTGTGTAAAGGGAAACGTGCTTATGCATATAAACAATGTAATCAGCTACAACACTATCATATAATACTGAATGGAACCGACATGAATAGAATATAAGAAGTAGGTAATATGAATAAAGCTATAAGTAGTGATAGAGAATTGTAAGTAATGTCTGATACTCATATTACCGTAAAGGATAACATGATAAACTGTAAATAACTGATGGCTTGATAAACTAAATGTCCTAATCCTTTTAGATGTCTAATCATGTCAACCTTCCAAGAGTCAAATCTAAAATGGTCAAACATAGGAGGGCTAGCCATGAGTGCAAACTAGTATGAGTGCAAATGAAAATGCAAATGAAGATTAGCAAACCAAGATCACTCCTAGGTGGTTAAACCTAAATATCAGGAGCACTAGCTCTGATACCAATTGAAAAGTCACCTAGAGGGGGGGTGAATAGGTGACAATGCTAATCTATGAACTAAATGCGGAATTTAAAAACTTAATGCAAATTACACTCAAGTGCTATCAACAAGTGATGCACACAACCAAGCCAAGCAAATATGAATGAGCAATGTAAATAAATGCAAGGCACAAAGTAAAGAGAGAGTAGAGAGAGAGCCAATGGATCAAGCGCAAACACAAAGATATGTTATCGAGGTTCGAGCACCCAGCTCTACATCCCCGCCTTCGACACACGAAGGATTTCCACTAGCTCATCCACCTAGGACCCTTTACAAGGAGTACCCAACTCCTCTCTTTACAACCTCCTCCCTGAGGCACAAATCCAAGCCAACCAACACAACCTCCTCCTTGAGGCAAACTCCAACAATCACAACCTCCTCCTTGAGGCAAATTTTCAAACCAATACAACAAACTCCCAATCACCAACCAATACAAGGATCACCTCTCAACTAGAGGGATACAACCCAAAGCACAAAGCTAAGAAAAGATTGGGTTACAACTTGGTGGTCACAACAACAACCACAAACAACTTCTTCTTCCACACAAATAACCTATAGATATAGATAGTAGATTTTTGCTCAAGTGTGGAGAAAACCAAAGGAATGGAAATCAGAAATCACAAAGAAAATCCTTGGGAAAAATCAAGAAATCAAGATAGAATAGTTCAATCAAAATTCTTTCCCAAAAACCCTTTCTTTGATTTTCCAAACCCTAATGAAAACACCAAATGGATTGTTCAATTCAAGCTCATAAACTTCTTTTGATTGCTTTGAAAACACCAGAGAATCAGCAAAAATTCGCACAAAAAAAATCTTAGAGAAAACCTCTCTCAAATGGGGTATTTATAGGCAATTATCAGAAAATAGCCGTTGACAGAAATTTAGCCAGAATTGCCCTGCCGGTCGACCGGCCGGTCGACCGTGCAACGGTCAAATTTTGAACCGTTACAGCTACCGGTCGACCGCCTCGGTCGACCGAAAATTCCTGAGAGCAAACAGCTCTACGTCGGTCGACCGGCTATAAGTGCAGCCAGCGTGCACGTTCTGTGCACGTCGGTCGACCCGTGCGGTCGACCGGCTACAGGGTGCGGTCGACCGCACGGTCGACCGAACCAGCCTGGCAGCCACTTTACAGGTCAATAAAAACAGGGAAAAATATATTATAATAAATCCCACAAAATCTCTAAAATTCTACAAAAATAGTTTTATCATTTTATATTGAAATACAAACTTGTGTTAAAAATCCCAACACAAATTTCAAACATATTTGACTATTTTTGTGTCATAGAAATTTTGCCAAAAACCAAAACCCGTATTTTCTAAAACCTTGTATTTTGAATAGAAAATACACATTGTCTAAAACTCATCCATGATACAAAAATATGATATTTAAACACTTTGAAGCATATTGTATATGAATAGAAATTCAATATACAAGAAACATATATCATGATTTTTGTCATTAAGTCCAAAAATATGTTTTGTTGTAAATACCAAAACATAAAACACATGGAATAGATTATCAAACAAAGTTTGTCTAAACAATTGAAGCATGCATGTATATAGAACAAATCTAATATACATAAACCATGTAAACTTGTTTTGATAAAAAAAAAATCTATTCATGAAACCAAGATCGGTTAAACCTAAAACCGAAAATCAAAACATGAAAGGTGTGTGTTGTGAACTTGAGCTTATCATACTATTCTAATCTTTACAATTAGGATCTAAACCCAAACTAAAACTATGGATACCTAAGTCTTCTTGTAGAGCGCAATCTCCAAGCTAGAGCGCAATCTCCAAGTCGGCTCGATCCAAAAACTCTTGATTCACCGAGCAAGTGCAATGTATGATCTTTGATGCGCGGGCTCTTGAATCAACATGTGCAAGCTTCCAATTCATCTTGTTGAAGCTAAACATCAACTAATATCTTGATTAATAATCTGAAACTAAAATCACAAGATAATTAGTACACATAACTACATGAGTTAATCATCATCAAAACTAGAGTGAAAGGCCTTTGGGCCAACAATCTCCCCTTTTTGATGATGACAAAACTCATGGAGTTATATATGCATGGATTAAAGTAAAGCTTCAAAGAAGCTCCCCCTTAACTCATGCATAGGAATAAACAAACAATAAGATGCATATAAACAAGGTTCTTGACATAAAATGAATATGCATATGAAACATGCTATTGATTCCAATTAAAACAAAACAACTAAATTACCAAAACATGCTCTTGATACCAATGGATACTAATAAAAACAAAACTCATAATGCTCTTGATACCAATACCAATGGAGATGAAATGAACATAAAACTGAAAACTCATGCATATCAACTCCAATAAATCTTCTCCCCCTTTTTGTCAATCATCAACAAAGGGGTAAAAACAAAATAGATATGAATTCTTCTCCCCCTAAATATATGAAACAAAGAATAAACAAACTACTTCAAGGGGTGAAACCAAAAATGATACCAATTAAAAAAATGTGTCAAAGAAGTGCATTATGATATCAATAGAAAGTGATCATAAAAACATTTAAGAAATGCCTACCAATTACCAATTGAAAGTAAGAGGGGCATTGAAAACAAATATGATCCCAATTGAAATTAAAACATATTGAAAATAAAACACATGATACCAATTGAAAAACACATTGATACCAATTTGAGTGAACAAATGCATCTTGATACCAATTAAAATCAATAATCATTCTTAAATCATTTTTTTCTCATAAAGTTAGGGAGTGGGAAACAAAACCAATGGTAAACTAAATACCAATTGAAAAATTGAAATGTGAGTTTTCTTCCCCTTTATGAAATACCAACTAAACATATGCTTAAGCTAGAAATAAGATACCAATTGAAAACTAAGTCAATTGAAATAATATTAAAGCTCAAGCTTAGCATAAGCAAGATAATGATAATGCTTGTATAAAGAAACCAATTGAAAATTGAATCAATTGAAAATGATGGTCATTAAAAAAAAAATCAAGCTTATCATAAGCAAAATTTGTGCATATATCTTGAAGCACAAATAAATCATCTATATATGTATGTAAGAAATAGATACCAATTTAAAATTTGATACAGAGATACCAATTGTAAATTGATACTATATGAAGTGTATGCATACATATATATAAAACAAAACATATATGAGTATACAAAAGGATGTCAAGATTTGATACCAATTGAAAGAATTCAATGATACCAATTGAAACAACAATAAGATCAAGTGTATATCTCATATTCACTACCACCCAATCATGTGCAAGTTTAAAATGATTTTCATTATAAAGCATACATGAACATGATCTCCCATCCAACCACCCTTTGATGGTAGGAGTTTTCAAAAATAGATTTGAAAATATAGTTTGTTGAAAATCTCTACCTCATGAAGAATATCACAATTAGTTATATGAATCAACTAATACGAAATTCTTCAATAAATCAAAATATATTTCATGAAGGACATGTAAATCACATGATCATCAACACTCAAAATCCATAAAGCCCATCTAATACTCATGAAAACAAGGTCATGAGAAAACTAATAAGGTGAGTGTATAGGATATATGTGAAACACACTTATCATGAAAATGGACAATCAAGCTCAATATTGAAATTCCTTTAAAACATTTACACATGATAAATTAAATTACTTTTACCAAAAGAAATTTCCAAAAACATGAAACCCATCAAAACGATTTAACCTTCAAGGCATATGTATGTCATGTACAAACTAAAGTATACATACATATCCCAAACAAAAGGAGTCCACAAAGGTATATGCATGAAGGCACGTGGCTCAAGGATGTATATGTATAATCAATAGTTAAGACAAGATAGACATATACATGAAGTTAAAACTCAATATCATAAAACATTTCCAAAATGGGGAATACAAGTTAGAATGTACGAATCATCAAAACTAGACTATACTAGCACATCTAATGGATACAAATAGGCATTCAAGCACAAATATTACAAAGGTTTACTTGTAGCCCATTCTATGTACAAGTATGAATCCTAGTTTTAATGAAAACTAACTTCTAAACATATATTCAAATCACGAATCATAAAACAAGTCATAATAATGTCATGATAGACAAAAATTGATCATAATTCAAATCCACATGTTCTACTAATCATGGCAATAAACATACTAAACAACACATGAATTATTAAAACAAAAATCATAGAATCGTAAACATCCAAATGATCATTATGCATATGCATGTGCAATAGATCTAAGGCATACATGTTAGTATAAACAAAGTGAGAACACTAAATATAGATCCATATGAAACATGGGTGCTCAAGGAACTAAACATGTATAACATTAATCTAATGAACAAGGCACAAGCATAATGAACAACAAAACATGACATGCTATAAAAGATGAACATGGAAAGTATGCAAATAAAAAATTAGGAGTTAGAGATGATACCAAAACCAATGAAGTTGCACCTCTAGTTCTCCAAAACACGGTGGTCCTCCCACCAAATTTCCTTGAGTGTGAAGCATCCAAATAATTCTCTTTTAAGCTTAGAACGCATCCACATCAAGGCACCAAATCTCTCACGTGATGCGAGAGCCTCCACCTACATCAAACATCAAAGAGGTGGATCTTGGTACCCATTTTCTTGTGGGTCCACGGGGGTTAACATCTTTTCTAACCCAAACAAAATTAGTTGCTAAATTTTTAACATGTAAAAGATCATAACAAAATCTAGCAAGATGGCCTTTTCGACCACAATGTGTACATGTGTACACGTGAGCATACATATGATGATGGTGATCATGAGAAGCATGTGTATGCATAGATGGGTGTGCATGCAAGGTTGGAACTTGTTTCTTGCGAACCAAGGATTCCAAACGAGAGTGATTCATGGCACAATGGCTCAAAGTGGAGCCCAAACAATCAACACTTTTCTTCAAATTGTTTATATCATTTTCTATGCTAGAAGACAAAGTGGAACATGCTATAGGAGTGCAAGAAGTAGAAGCTACACTAGCATGACAAACATGAATATCAATCTCATTTTGTAAAGATTTATTTTTAAACAAAACCAAATCCAATTCTTTTGTAATTGAATCAATTTTATTTTTTAAAGTAAGATTTTCTTTGAAAACAAGATCCAATCTAGAAGACAAAACCTCATTGTGTTCTACAACATCATCAAAATCATTTTTGTTTTTCAAATCTTCAATCTCTTTAAGTGCAAGTTCAAGTTGAGATTGTAGTGAGTCACGTTCACTAGTGATCTCTTCTTTTTCTTGCAAAATCACTTCAAAATTAGAACATAAATCCTTTAATTCATTTTTCAAAACAAGATTATTCTCTTTCAAAAGTTTGTGTTTTTCTATGAATTTTTCAAGCTTTTGAGTAAGTTCCATATTTAAAGTTTGAACCTCAAAACACCATGGCAATAAGAATTAGAGCTATCATCAAGAGGGGAATCCGAGTGTACCTCAAGGGAGTCTTTTCCTTGGACCATGAAGCATTTATCTTTGGACATGTCTCTCTTGGATCTCCTCAAATTGTTGATGATCCTTGGAAGCTCGGGAGACGTTAAGATGCTCCAAACTGCAAAAGCCGAATCATAGCGATCAAAAATAGGTAAAAGATGTTCATTTAGAGATGCTAGAAGTGTCCTAAGGGCTAATGCATTGGCCTTTTTATGCTTGCTACTATTAGGGAGGGATTCTATAGTGATGGCTTGATAAACTAAATGTCCTAGTCCTTTTAGATGTCTAATCATGTCAACCTTCCAAGAGTCAAATCTAAAATGGTCAAACATAGGAGGGCTAGCCATGAGTGCAAACTAGTATGAGTGCAAATGAAAATGCAAATGAAGATTAGCAAACCAAGATCACTCCTAGGTGGTTAAACCTAAATATCAGGAGCACTAGCTCTGATACCAATTGAAAAGTCACCTAGAGGGGGGGTGAATAGGTGACAATGCTAATCTATGAACTAAATGCGAAATTTAAAAACTTAATGCAAATTACACTCAAGTGCTATCAACAAGTGATGCACACAACCAAGCCAAGCAAATATGAATGAGCAATGTAAATAAATGCAAGGCACAAAGTAAAGAGAGAGTAGAGAGAGAGCCAATGGATCAAGCGCAAACACAAAGATATGTTATCGAGGTTCGAGCACCCAGCTCTACATCCCCGCTTTCGACACACGAAGGATTTCCACTAGCTCGTCCACCTAGGACCCTTTACAAGGAGTACCCAACTCCTCTCTTTACAACCTCCTCCCTGAGGCACAAATCCAAGCCAACCAACACAACCTCCTCCTTGAGGCAAACTCCAACAATCACAACCTCCTCCTTGAGGCAAATTTTCAAACCAATACAACAAACTCCCAATCACCAACCAATACAAGGATCACCTCTCAACTAGAGGGATACAACCCAAAGCACAAAGCTAAGAAAAGATTCGGTTACAACTTGGTGGTCACAACAACAACCACAAACAACTTCTTCTTCCACACAAATAACCTATAGATATAGATAGTAGATTTTTGCTCAAGTGCGGAGAAAACCAAAGGAATGGAAATCAGAAATCACAAAGAAAATCCTTGAGAAAAATCAAGAAATCAAGATAGAATAGTTCAATCAAAATTCTTTCCCAAAAATCCTTTCTTTGATTTTCCAAACCCTAATGAAAACACCAAATGGATTGTTCAATTCAAGCTCATAAACTTCTTTTGATTGCTTTGAAAACACCAGAGAATCAGCAAAAATTCGCACAAAAAAAATCTTAGAGAAAACCTCTCTCAAATGGGGTATTTATAGGCAATTATCAAAATAGCCGTTGACAGAAATTTAGCCAGAATTGCCCTGCAAGTCGACCGGCCGGTCGACCGTGCAACGGTCAAATTTTGAACCGTTACAGCTACCGGTCGACCGCCTCGGTCGACCGAAAATTCCTGAGAGCAAACAGCTCTACGTCGGTCGACCGCTCGGTCGACCGGCTATAAGTGCAGCCAGCGTGCACGTTCTGTGCACGTCGGTCGACCCGTGCGGTCGACCGGCTACAGGGTGCGGTCGACCGCACGGTCGACCGAACCAGCCTGGCAGCCACTTTACAGGTCAATAAAATCAGGGAAAAATATATTATAATAAATCTCACAAAATCTCTAAAATTCCACAAAATAGTTTTATCATTTTATATTGAAATACAAACTTGTGTTAAAAATCCCAACACAAATTTCAAACATATTTGACTATTTTTGTGTCATAGAAATTTTGCCAAAAACCAAAAACCGTATTTTCTAAAACCTTGTATTTTGAATAGAAAATACACATTGTCTAAAACTCATCCATGATACAAAAATATGATATTTAAACACTTTGAAGCATATTGTATATGAATAGAAATTAAATATACAAGAAACATATATCATGATTTTTGTCATTAAGTCCAAAAATATGTTTTGTTGTAAATACCAAAACATAAAACACATGGAATAGATTATCAAACAAAGTTTGTCTAAACAATTGAAGCATGCATGTATATAGAACAAATCTAATATACATAAACCATGTAAACTTGTTTTGATAAAAAAAATCTATTCATGAAACCAAGATCGGTTAAACCTAAAACCGAAAATCAAAACATGAAAGGTGTGTGTTGTGAACTTAAGCTTATCATACTATTCTAATCTTTACAATTAGGATCTAAACCCAAACTAAAACTATGGATACCTAAGTCTTCTTGTAGAGCGCAATCTCCAAGCTAGAGCGCAATCTCCAAGTCGGCTCGATCCAAAAACTCTTGATTCACCGAGCAAGTGCAATGTATGATCTTTGATGCGCGGGCTCTTGAATCAACATGTGCAAGCTTCCAATTCATCTTGTTGAAGCTAAACACCAACTAATATCTTGATTAATAATTTGAAACTAAAATCACAAGATAATTAGTACACATAACTACATGAGTTAATCATCATCAAAACTAGAGTGAAAGGCCTTTGGGCCAACATAACCTAGCATATGTCACTAGTCTGCTTGGTTATTATTAACCTAACTAATGTAGTACTTTGTTGTGTCCCATAACACAGCCATTTTCTCGCATATCAAATAAAGTTATCATTGACGTAACTGCCTGCAATGAAGTGCATGTATTTTGAAAGGGTACCGTGCATGCCCGGACCACAGTCTAGCACCTCAGGAACTGAACCAGGATGGACCGCAAGGCCCAAATAATTGAAGAGCACAACTCTACGCAAAAGAGTAATTGGTGTGGCGCCGTAGTCCGGGCAAAGCCCTAATAACTAAGAATTGAATTACTAGGTAGCCAGTACTACCTTGGTTCCCCATATTGGAACCTATAACTCGGTACCATAATAAGTCATCCCAAAATACACGACATGATTATCAGGCAATTACCTCTGTTTTCTAGGTTGTGATGTCTTTTATTAACAAGCATTAATATGAGATATTATTAAAGGTGATTTAGTGACCAGATATCTCCAACAAATAAGATATCTATAATAGCTGATAACTAAACATCTGATAACTAATAACTGATAACTAGTGACTGAATAGCTATTACTTACATCAAAGGGAGAAAACTAGAGATAAAGAGTCACTAATCATAACTGGGTCGATTACAGGCTAAGGTCCAGGGTAAGATATATTAATACAAATTCAAATCAACTGTGGCAAATAGCAACACATGGAATGACGCAGAAAACACTCATATCAATTACATATTTAAGGTGAACGCTCATTAATGACTCATGAAGTGATACATATAATCAAACTGGAAAAATATATCAAATGGTCACATGAAATGATATAAGCAACATATAAAAGCCTACTGACAACGGTACATAAGGAAAGCAAGCACTCACATAAAATGAAACGGTTTCCGAAACGCTGCAACACGCAGCCGAACACACAGAAAGGAAGGGGAATCAACACACACTCATAATACACTCACACATGAAGCCATACAAGCATGCCACACGTGCATACACCCACGGGTACACCCACATACATACACACATACGGGTATACACATAAATATACACTATAATCATGCATACATACACATAAATATACACTATGTACATACATGAAATCACCTAGAGGGGGGTGAATAGGTGATGGCTATATGAATTATGGCAATAATGCGGAATTTAAAAATTAACTTAACAATTAGCACAATACACAAATTCTTGCAAGTAATAGACAATATAAAAGTGCAAGTAATAAAGAGATAGAGTTTAGAGAGATTTGATCAAACGCAAACACAAGGAGTTGTTTCCGAGGTTCGAGCCACGCTCTACGTCCCCGCCTTCACACTTGAAGGATTTCCACTATTGAGGATCCCACTGGATCAACAATACAAGGACACACTTGTCCGTCTCTCGTGATGCCGCAACACCACCTTGAGCACACTAGCTCGCCTTGAGGCCGATGCCTCTACAACTTCACTCAAGTAAGAAAAGAGTGATCAACACTTGATCACTTTACAAAAGCTCACTAAGCACAATCCTAGAACCAAATATGTAGATGTAGATATATGGGATTGTGTAGTGCAAATCTAGAGAGAAGTAGAGATGTAGGCTTCAAGATGAGTGATTGGAATTTTGGCTTTTGAGAGAAAATCTTGTCTAAAAGGAAGAGCTTGGAAATCTTAAGAAATCTCTTGTAAAAATATTCTTGATGGCTCTAAAAATTGTTTTGCAAAAAATTGTCTAATCAATATGAGGTGACCCTCTATTTATAGGGGTCCAAAACAGCCTCACAAATTCGTTGGTACCAAATCCCAAAAGAGAAATCAGCCAGAAAAAATAGCTGTTGGATCTGTCAGAACTTTTGACAGAGTCCGGTCAACCGGGTCGGTCGACCGCCAACGGTCAAAAATGTGACCGTTGGGGTTCATCGGTCGACCGGGTTGGTCGACCGAAAACTCCTGTGAAAGCAAGTGTACATCGGTCGACCGGGTCGGTCGACTGATATAGACGTGCACAGTATTGTGCACATCGGTCGACCGGGCGGTCGACCGGTTACTGTGAGTTCTGAAAAACAGAACTTCCAGAACCAGAAATCTTGGGTTTTTGGTTTTGGGTCTTGGGTTAAATCTTGGAACTTGTAAAAACATAGAGTATGAGCATGTGTCATACTTCTATCATGTTAAAATAGTTTGATAAAAATCCTTTTGATAAAAACTTGTTTTTCCATAAAATGTTTTTCCAAAACTATTGTTTTCTAAAAATCTTATTTCCAAAAATGTTCTCTTTAGAACTAAGTTAGAAATGGAATTTGAAAATCTTTTTGAAGCCATGAACCTAACTAAAAGGTGTGTGTGTGATAATCCCATAGCTCTACTTCTAATATCTAGCTTTGACAAAATATCTAAAATAAAAGTAAAAATACAACTCTTGTTTTTCTTTGTTGTCTTGGTCTTGTCTTGATCTTCATATCATCATCTTGATCCCAAAGCATCCTAGTTGTGCATAGCTTGGGAATCTTCATTTTTGCGGCGAACTCCAAACGTGTGAGTCTTTTAGCGGAGCCGTCAAAAACAACTTGTTAAATAACCTGAAATATTCTGAAACACAAATGTTAAATACATAACTAAATATGTTTTGTTATCATCAAAATAACTGGGATAATGGCCTTTGGGCAACAATCTCCCCTTTTTTGATGATGACAAAACATATGTAGTTATCACAAAATATTTTGGGTAGAGACTTCAAATGAAGCTCCCCCTCAACACATGCATATATAGGAAAACATATGTAAATGGTAAACACCATATTTCCATGCCAACAAATAATACCAAATACTCATGTCATAGAATAGATGAAGAAAATGAGTTCATACATGACATAAATAAGAGATACATAAAAAACAAAAGATAACCATGTCCACAACACATGTCCACAACACATAAAAATACATGTCCAAAGTAAAAAAAATACTACATGTCCCAACAACAAATACAACATGTCCATCACAAAATATCCAAAACACAAATACTACAAAATATCTCTCTCAAAATAACTCTCCCCCTTTTTGACATCATCAAAAGGGGAGGTCACTCCTCAGCACCATCATCACCGTCATCGCCGTCTCCATCATCATCACCACCTTCCTCTGAAGAAGCAACCTCCTCTGGATCCATGCCATCGACTCTGGTGCGCGGTGGTGGAACAGAAGAGCGAGCTCTGGGAGGAAATGGAGGACCGGTGGCTGGGAGTCGACAAGCAGTCGGAGTCCGATCAGGAACGAGCATGTCAAATTTTGAGAAGAGAGCCTGAAACTGAACATCCACGAATCTCATGGAGTCAGCAAAATATGACATGTCGTTTCGGACCTCCGCCCGAAAAGCAACATCCTGAATGGCACGAGCATCTAACTCCGCACGAATAGCTGTGTCGCGCTTCTCGACCCAGGCCTGGTGCGCCTCGATCTGAGAGCGGACCTCCGAAGAGAGAAGTGCCAGAACCTCTGGAGAAAAGACAGGAGCTGAAGCAGAAGAGGATCCAGGAGCAGACGAAGAGCCAGGACAACAGGAGGAATAGGTGGTTGCACAGGAGCGTGTCTACGCAACTGAGCTTCCATCATCTTCAGAACAACTCCGTTGATGTTGGTCAAAGGATTGGAAGGAGTTTCAGCGGAGAGATCAAAGTCAAGAGCCCTAAGAAGATGGGTAATAAGCATGCCGTATGGCAAGCTTCTACCCGCAGTTCGGATCTGATCAGAAGCCATATGAGAGGCTATGACTCTAGAAAAATTTACCTTAATGCCTTTAAGAAGGCAATAGATAATCAAGGGTACACAACCCCTAGCATGGCTATACTCACCATGTTTGGGGACAATGTTGAAGAAAATAATCTTAGAAAGGACCTGAGCAGTGAGAGTGTATCTACTCACAACTTCGTTCCTCACTAGACCAGGGTTGTCATCCCCGTGGATCAAGGTAGAGGCGGTGAGCGCAGACTCACCGTCCGGGAATTCAAAGTCATGCAAATCATGAGAATACACATCTGCTCCACCAGTGGAGAGATGCAGAATCCTAGCAAATCGACCGATAGAGAGGTCGATATCTCTACCTAAAACCCTAGATGTGATACGATTCCCATCGAACTCAAAATTGGCATAAAAGTAAGGAACAAGGGAGGTGTAGACTTGTTCCTTAATGGTCAAAAATTCCACTAAATTGTTGGACTGCAGGATATGTGGAATATTTAGGTGTTCAAAATCTTGGATGACAACGAATCTCCCCGAGTTAATGTTCCTCGTGGAGAGATGGGAATATCGATCAGCTGCAAGATCATTAAGGAAGGGTCGAACAGGTCTAGGAACTTGAGAAGAGGGTTGAGCAATACCCTTCCCTTTCTCAGTACGAGATCTTTTTGACATGATGAATAAAAATTGGATTTTTAGGTGTAATCAGTTTAAGGCACGATCTAGATGCTTAGAAACTTAGATAGATGACAATAGATAATAGATTCTAAAGCAAGAAATGAAAATTAGAGTCAAAATCGGATTTTTACCTTAACTGAGAAAATCCAAAACCCTATACTGAAAATCTTGAAATTCTCCGAATCTGGTGGTTGGATGATCCTGAAATCAAAGATCTGGAAGTAGAATGAGGAAATTGAGATGGGTTTTAAATTGATTTGGGATCAGTTAAGAGTTTGGAGAGAAGGAAAAATTTTTGGAGAGGAGATGAGTGGGTTCGTTGGCTGAGTGAGAGAGAGAGAAAGAAAAAAAAGTGAAGAGAAAAGACAGTTATAGGGCAAAATACGACGATCGGTCGACCGGGTCGGTTGACCGAAACAACCTGAGAGCTCTGTAAATATAGAGCGGTCGACCGGGTCGGTCGACCGATTTAACCCGAGAGCTCTGCAGGCAAGATCGGTCGACCGGGACACATAGTCGGTCGACCGATAACAGAAAAGAAATAAAAATTTCTTCTCAGGCAGAGTCGGTCGACCGGGGCTTTATAGGTCGGTCGACCGGCTTTGCCTGAAATCTGTTAACAGCCCAAAAAAAATTTAAAATAATTTGTAATCAAAATAGGTATGATATATAAACATATAGGAATACACCAACAAGTTTTAAATCTTCATTAAGTTATTACAACATCAAAATTCATGCAATCCCTTTTTAATTTTAATTTTCATATTTAAACAAAGATTTTAAAGATGTTGAAGCCGAATACCCAGTGACGGGTTCTGAACTTCATCCTCTTGATTCCTCTTGAATGAGTTGAGGTGCGCAATTGCCATCTTTAAGGTGTTTGTTTAAAATAAGAAATTTTACAAATGTTTATTTTTATTTATGAAAATAATGTGTATATGTAATACAACACAAAATTATAAACTACACATGTGGACATACATTAAACAAGGCATGAAACAAAACAAAAAAAATAGAAGTTAACACAAGGCACATATACAACATGATAGAAAAGTAGTTCTATACAAGCATATATCAATAGAGTACAAAAGCAAACTATCAATTCTATACATATGTATACATGACCAAAAAAAGAATCAAAATCTGAACATGGCATATACAATCATGATAGAGTTGCAAGTTTATACTAATCATGTATCAATGAGGCATAAAATTAAACTAGCAATCCTATAACAATTGTATATACAAAATTAAACTCTTAAATGGAGATGTTACCAATTTACGGGCAATCTCCACAAATAGGTGCCTCCACGATAGCGATGCATGCATGATTTGTTCTTTAAGCTCCGATGCATCAACCACCCGGGCACCACCTCCTCCTAAGTCTTGGAAGGGGTAGATCCACCTATACCTGTATCATTTAAATTCGGTGGCTCTTTTGGTACCCAAATCTTAGTGGGTCCTTTGGGGTTAGATCCGGGGCGAACCCAAACAAATTTATTCTTTACATTATTCTTAGCATAGCAAAATTTTTCTAAATGGCCTTTGCGGCCACAATGTGTGCAAATATAAATTCTACCACTATTGTACATAAAAGCATGGTTATGTGTGTGTGCATGTTTATGTGTAGCATGTTTTCGTGCATGAGCATGGTGTGTATGTTTCCCTTGGGTACTCCCTTAGGAAACCTAGAAGCAAATTTCTTTAAATCAAAAGCACATTGTTTAAGAGTTGAGTCTAATACTTCAACTCGTTTTTGCATTTCAACAAAATCATTTTTATTACATGATGCAATGGGGGTTTTCCCTTTACAAGCTAATTTATATTTTTCACAATCAATTTTTATTTTCTCAAAAGAACTAAACAAAGCATTTTTCTCTTTTTCAATAATATTAATCTTATCTCTCAAAGACTCATTTTCCCTTTTTAACTTTTTATTATGAGATTGCGAAATCTCATATCTATGTTGTAATTCCTCAAAGAAATGTGCTAGTTCATCCATAGTGAGGTCATCATCATCAAGAGTGTTATCAAATGTTACCTTAGAAGCGTCGTCTCCTTGTGCCATGAAGCACATGTTGGCGGCGTCGTGCTCCTCTTCGGATTCCGACTCCGAATCATCCCATGTTGCGGCCAAGGCTTTCTTCTTCTTCCCATGCTTGGAGGTGGTTGCTTGGAGAGCGGGGCACTCGGCAATTAGGTGACCGATCTTCTTGCAATGGAAGCAAGGACCGGGTTCTTCTCTTTCTTCTCGTACCTTCCTTGAGGCTTCCCTCTTCGGAAGTTACTTTGCCGTCCCTTCTTGTAGAACATCTTGCCCACCTTCCGGATGAGCATGGCGAAGTCCTCATCGCAATCTTCCGATGAGTCATCCTCTTCGTGTATGGTAGGAGCGGCTTTGAAGGCAATGGTCTTCTTCTTTGGTGCCTCCCTTTCTTCTCTAACTTTCATCTCCATCTCATGCGTCTTGAGATTTCCGATGAAGCCGGAGAAATCCATCTCCTCTTTGTCATTAAGCTCCTTGAGTGTGGTCGCCTTGACTTCCCAAGCTTTGGGAAGAGCTCTAATCACCTTCCTTATCTTTTGATCATTATCAATCTTGTCGCCTAAGGAAGAAAGAGCATTAGTTATTTTTGTAAAACGGGTGAGCATGTCATCAATGCTCTCATTATCAAACATATAGAAATTCTCATATTGAGAACGTAGCAAGTCAACTTTGGCTCTCTTGACTTGAGACGTTCCCTCATGAGTCACAATGAGTATGTTCCAAACCTCAAATGCAGATTTACAATTTATTATGCGTGCAAGGTCATCTTCATTTAATGCTTGGGTCAATGCATATTGTGCCCTAGCATTAGCCTCATAGTCTTTGGAAGTATCCTCGGACCATGTGCTCTCATCACTAGTGGGTTCAATAAAATCTTTGGTAATGGCCCTAGCTACCCTAACTCCTAGGGATTTAAGGAAGAGATTCATTTTCACCTTCCAAATGGGGAAGTTTAAACCATCAAACTTGGGTGGGGATTTAATGCTAGAAAAGTCCATGGATGCCATGAATGCACAAGCAAATGTAAATGCAACACAAATGTATATAGCCAAATATGGATCTCCCTAAGGTGGTTAGACCTAAGTTGTAGGGTTAGGCTCTGATACCAATTGAAATCACCTAGAGGGGGGGTGAATAGGTGATGGCTATATGAATTATGGCAATAATGCGGAATTTAAAAATTAACTTAACAATTAGCACAATACACAAATTCTTGCAAGTAATAGACAATATAAAAGTGCAAGTAATAAAGAGATAGAGTTTAGAGAGATTTGATCAAACGCAAACACAAGGAGTTGTTTCCGAGGTTCGAGCCACGCTCTACGTCCCCGCCTTCACACTTGAAGGATTTCCACTATTGAGGATCCCACTGGATCAACAATACAAGGACACACTTGTCCGTCTCTCGTGATGCCGCAACACCACCTTGAGCACACTAGCTCGCCTTGAGGCCGATGCCTCTACAACTTCACTCAAGTAAGAAAAGAGTGATCAACACTTGATCACTTTACAAAAGCTCACTAAGCACAATCCTAGAACCAAATATGTAGATGTAGATATATGGGATTGTGTAGTGCAAATCTAGAGAGAAGTAGAGATGTAGGCTTCAAGATGGGTGATTGGAATTTTGGCTTTTGAGAGAAAATCTTGTCTAAAAGGAAGAGCTTGGAAATCTTAAGAAATCTCTTGTAAAAATATTCTTGATGGCTCTAAAAATTGTTTTGCAAAAAATTGTCTAATCAATATGAGGTGACCCTCTATTTATAGGGGTCCAAAACAGCCTCACAAATTCGTTGGTACCAAATCCCAAAAGAGAAATCAGCCAGAAAAAATAGCTGTTGGATCTGTCAGAACTTTTGACAGAGTCCGGTCGACCGGGTCGGTCGACCGCCAACGGTCAAAAATGTGACCGTTGGGGTTCATCGGTCGACCGGGTCGGTCGACCGAAAACTCCTGTGAAAGCAAGTGTACATCGGTCGACCGGGTCGGTCGACTGATATAGACGTGCACAGTATTGTGCACATCGGTCGACCGGGCCGGTCGACCGGTTACTGTGAGTTCTGAAAAACAGAACTTCCAGAACCAGAAATCTTGGGTTTTTGGTTTTGGGTCTTGGGTTAAATCTTGGAACTTGTAAAAACATAGAGTATGAGCATGTGTCATACTTCTATCATGTTAAAATAGTTTGATAAAAATCCTTTTGATAAAAACTTGTTTTTCCATAAAATGTTTTTCCAAAACTATTGTTTTTCTAAAAATCTTATTTCCAAAAATGTTCTCTTTAGAACTAAGTTAGAAATGGAATTTGAAAATCTTTTTGAAGCCATGAACCTAACTAAAAGGTGTGTGTGTGATAATCCCATAGCTCTACTTCTAATATCTAGCTTTGACAAAATATCTAAAATAAAAGTAAAATACAACTCTTGTTTTTCTTTGTTGTCTTGGTCTTGTCTTGATCTTCATATCATCATCTTGATCCCAAAGCATCCTAGTTGTGCATAGCTTGGGAATCTTCATTTTTGCGGCGAACTCCAAACGTGTGAGTCTTTTAGCGGAGCCGTCAAAAACAACTTGTTAAATAACCTGAAATATTCTGAAACACAAATGTTAAATACATAACTAAATATGTTTTGTTATCATCA
>JAVJIF010001565.1:0-125291 GCA_038442645.1 Agave tequilana | reverse complement strand
TGAGCGCGTTGCCACGTGTCCTGTAGCTTTGAGGGGACATCTTCTTTTTGGCGCGCGAACTTCACGCTGCATTTAATACGCTTTCCACGCGTCTGGCAGAGATTAGGCGTCGAGCCCAGCGCCGCGTATCTCTGCGAATAACTGTGCCTATAAAAGCACAGTCTTTCAAGAGTCATCATTAGATTCTCCTTCTTTGTTCGAACCTCTTAGGGTTAGAAAACTCGAAGCTTTTTGTTCTCCTTGTTTCTTTCATCCCCAACACCGATTTCAAGGTCGCAATGGCACCAAAGGCTAAGCATGCTGCTTCGTCTTCCAAGGCCATCGTTCCTGAGACCCAAATGGGCGTTTCCTCCATACAGGAGACCCCTATTTCAGGTATTACAAAGCATCAGACCTGGTTTCTGCCATTAAAGGGCTTACAGAGTTCTTTTAACTCTTAAATCCCTTTTAAATGTGAACCGCCAACGCGGGCTCATGCCCGTGTTTGATCTTCAGGTGCGGTTCTTGAGTCGATAGACAAGACGCAGATTTGATGACCTCTACATCTTTTATCCGCTTGAGTTCGTACCTGTTTGTTGAACACAGGGCCTCATTGAGCCTTTGCGTTTTGGATCCAATACTTAGAATATTTCTAAGTGCGAGGGATTCAGACGCAGATTTCTTACGACTTTTGCGTCTTGTGAGATCAGACGCTGGTCTTAATAAATCTTGCGTCTGAGTCTGATACTTAGAAATTTCATAAGTTCTGGATTTTTAAAACGCAGGCTCCATGCTAGCCTCGCGATCTTGGATCTGGACGCAGTTTTGATGATCTCCGCGTCTGGTTCTTTCTCTTTCTGCGTTTGAGTTGCAAACACTTAATCATCTTCTTTCAGATTTCTGATCAAATGTTATTCTCTTTTGCAGTGCGATATTACTCCAACCCTCTATCCAAAAAGTGTCACTTCGGGCACGTAGGTGGTTCTGACCACAATATGACCTTTGTGTTGCAGAAGACTGCTCCTGTGACTACTGATAAGTCGAAGGAGCGAAGGGAGAAGATCTCTAAGGTCAGCATGAGGACCTTTCGGGAAATTATCACCGACGGAGTGTTTGAGACGGATTCGCGTACTCCGTTAAAGAAACCCGTCTTCTTTTTTGGCGACGGCATTGACGAGGATGGTAGTGCCTTGCATGACGACGATTACAAGTGGCTTCGCCAGATAGGAGATAGGAAATTCTTTCTTCCCAATATGGAGAGGATGTATCTCCTATCCTATCTCTAGCACATGTCTGTTCACCGTGCAATGGAATGAGATCTTACCCGATCTGCCTCCGTGTCTCTCTCTTGGCATACTAGGCGCCAAAAGAATACACTCTGGCGGTCACGGGAAAGAAGTTTTTGGTTTATTTCCCGGATTGGTCAGATCTGAGTATCCAATAGGGGAAACCCCTCGGCTTGGCACTACCTTCATCAATCAGTTCATGAAGGTAAGGGTGATTTTCCCGTTGACTTCCACCCGCTCGGGTGGGTCCATTCTTCCGACAAGTCCTGGTGGGCAAGATGGTGGGATTTGTCCTCGTCGAACTCGGAGCTCTGCTAGAACAGGTGGGGCTGTATCATGCGGTCAGGGCTGTGCAGTATGGCATCCCGCAAAGTTCCCATAATTTCTATGGGATCCTGGAGCACTACAACCCTTTGACGGGACATTCTTCACTCCGGTAGGAGAGATGGGCTCGCCCTTCATGAGCTATATGAAGTTTCGGGGCTGGTTATGGGAGACGCCCCTTATGAAGAATATGTTCCAACTTCTGAAGAGCTTCATCTCTTGAAGAAGGAGTGCCCTCAGATATACGAGACCTACTGGGAAGTGTTGTGTCACTTCCATATCTGCGGTCAAATAACCTCCTGGAGGACCAGGGGTGTCAAGCAGATGTCTTGGGCGAGCTACCTGTTTAATGGTATAGCTGAGAAAGATCACTCAGTGACCATTCTGGCTCCTAGTACCGACGAAGAAATCGCTGAGAGGATTGACGCCTCTGTGAGTTCTTACACCACGGAGTCGAATGAAGACACTTTCAAACCTGATACGATTTTTAAAAGTTTCATCATCAAGCCCGAGTCCCCATTTCTGACCGGGCGCTACTGGCGGGCTTTCTCATGCTGTGGCTGAAGCGCTGCGTAGTGCCGACACTGCCGCATGAAGTGATTGTCGCCGATGTGGTGTACCCAGCGGTCTTGTTGGCCTATGGCAGGTCTATCGCCCTCCTTCCAGTAATGGCGTCTGGAATCCAAAGTGGGCTATGGGCTCTGGTTCAAAGCCTGTGCAAGGTGGAGGCCATCGTTGACTCCCAAGGTAGACCAGAGGTTGATTAGGAGGGGAGGCCAAGAGTGAAGACCCCCAACCCCAGGATCGAGCTTCCATACACGTACCTGATGGCCGGTATGTTATGCACTGCCCTTTACTGATGACACCGGTGTCTCAATTCGAGGGGTTTGTCCCTTTTGTGCAGAAGCTGGAGAACTCCAGCTGGTCTTGTTATTATATGTTCTATGTTCGGAAGTATTTTGAACATTTCAAACTATCGTCTCGACCGCTGCTTCCCTGAGATTACCGGTGCATCTTATGGGGATAAATTTGCTAACCTTGTGGGACCAGATGACTTCACAAGGTTGCCATCAGGAGTCTTCTGGTGGCTGATTAATATTAGACCCGGGTATCTGATCTTTCGGCAAGGGAACTCATGCACAATCGAGCCCTACATGCCAACCGTTTTGCCATACAATTCGGTTATGATCAACTGTATGTCGGTAATCCCAATGCCAAACTCTCATTCAGCAGGAATTTGTTTGAAGGTGCTCGGGCCTGGTATTATAGTGTGGCTTGGGGGACAAAAGCTATTTTCAGCTTGCCTCACAAGACGCTCAACTGCTACACGAGCCTCAGTTTCTGCACTTGGTATTTTCAGGCTAGCAAGATGCCTGATTACTCAATAAATCACTCATGTATCAAGAGCATTAAAGCGTCTTATGAGGACAAATTGGTGTCCAACAAACGCGCGCAAGGCATGGATGAATACCAAGCAGCTGAGAAAGAGGCAAGAGGGGAGACATGGGTGGAACCGAGAGCAGCAGCACCCAAGGAGCAGCCTGCTAAAAAGCGTCGACGGGCTGTGTCCAAACGTCCCCATGGCTCTACTTCCAAAGTTGAGCCTACTCTGAAGAAAGCCAGGAGAGACTCGGGGGCTGAAGCTTCAATGTCCGAGGGCGTCCCTTCTGGTGTTGAGGAGCAGAGGGAGGAAGAAGAGGAGGAAGAAGAGATCCCCCTTCATCGTCCTCGTGGACTACGCAGCAGGGGCCCCGTGATCTTAGAAGAAGGGGAGCTTGCAGATGAACTCGCTACAACTGAAGAGGCGGAGCAACTCGAGGTTGACCTGGTGGGAAGGAATGATGTTGAGATTCCAGGGGTCTCAACTCAGCCAAGGTCTTCTTCAGTTCAAGAGAGGAGGGATGAGGAGCAACAGCCTGGGTCTCCTACTGTATTGATGCCCAGCTCGCGGGTAGTCGATCCCAGCCCTACTACTGGGGTACTTGGTGGCAAGGTCTCGATTGCCGAGGCCTCTTGTGTTGCACTATCATCTTCATCGTCTGGAGAGTATGAATATTATTCGGGCGATGAAGTCGATTTTGGCAATGAACCCGCTCTTCTGGATTCGAGTAAATTCTCGCATATTTCGGAGGAAGAGATACAAGGGTGTGACCCTGTGACGGTTTCGCCAATAGCAACAATCGCTACTGCTGAAGGTACTCTCGTTGTCTCTTTTTTTTTGACCCGGCTTCTCCTTTAGCTAGGGAAAGGTTTTGACGTTTCCTTTTAACTTTGTGCTACAGGGCTGGCCGTTGACAGTGAGGCTGCAACTTCCTCCCATATCAAGGAAATGATACAAGAGTTGGCCCAGCAGGAGGGTGTTGAGGCTCGTATTACTGAAATGCCTCAAGAGAGGGTAATTATCGAAGTTGGGGAGGCCTCAACCCTACAAGATCTGCCCAGGAATTCACCATCTTCAAATTCTCAGCTTGGTAAGAAAATAATGATGCATTGAATATCCTCCTTTTCATTGTCGTGGTTGACGTTTTGGTGATTTGCAGAGAGTGCTGAGGGAGCTCAGGTAGAGGATCTTGCGGTTAACGTTGATCCAGAAGGCAGTACAATTCAAACCTCGACCGAGGAACTCGAAGAGGTCAGGTTTGCTGTTACTTCAGTCGCTGTGGAGGCTGCTACAACAATAACCGCCCTGGAAGTGTCAGCGACCCTCTCAGTACATGACGAGCCTGTTGTGAGCCTTACTCCTGCGCAAGATGAACCGATTCCCGTCTCTCGCCCTGTGATGGAAAGGGGGTCCGGGAGTACATCAGCAGAGTTCTCCCCAGCTGATGATATCATGGGAGAGCTAGCACGTCAAATGGTGCAGTAATTTTTTGCTTCCATGCGATCTTGCATTGACCTCATCCTTTCTGGGGGCAGCTCTTTCGAGTTTGCCCGAATACTTCTCGAAAATCAGATCGAGAACATTAGTCATACTGGGGGTCCCTCACAGGCTAGGTATGCTTGATGCTGGTAGAGCAGCTGGGAAGCGATCTGAAAGAGCTCAAGTCCCTGAAAATGCTGACTCAATAGATGAGGCTCGGATAACCTTGAATAAGCTTCTCGCCGCTCAGGAACATGAGCGAAAGGAGATGGAGGAACAAATATCTGAAGAGACCCGCCATCTCCAGCATTTCCAGGTTAACCACCAAAAGCTGATTGGCGATTCAAGGGAATCTGAAATCGTCATACAAAGCGCAGGCAGATTATTGCCACAGCTCTACCATAGCCAAGGCAGAAGCCTTGATTGAGGTAAATGAGCAGAAGCTTGCCGCTGCTAGGAAGAAGCTGGAGGAGCTGGAAACTGCCAAGATACAGGCTGAGGAGAACCTTTCTGCTCATTCCTCCAAACTGGAGTCTCTTCAAGCACAGCTAGCTGCGAGGAAATTTCTGTCTGAGGAGGAGTTGCGGGTCCAGGCTCTTATGGAGGCTGAGAAAGCGCGTCAGCACGAGATGTATCGTCTCCGAGAACAAATCCGTTCTTTGATGAATCAAGATTATTAGCCTCCTTCCTTTTTTTTCTGTTTGTAAAAAGAACACTCTATTCGTCGAGAGCGTTTGTATTACTTTTATCATTTTTGGATCAAATAATAAAAGTCTTCAGAATTTTGCTCCATCTTCATTATTTCACTGTAGATGAATTCAATTTCCTAACCGCAGTCTTTGACTGTAATCCTTGACTGGCCATGAATAATAAACTCAGACTGAACTGAGTTCTTGGGCGAAATGCGGCTCTGATTTATAATGGAGACGCGGTCCTGAGAAACGCGACTCTGACCGTTCAAGCTTGCGCGAAAGATGCGGCTTTGATTATGGAAGGACGCGATCTTATGCTCCTCAAAACTGACGCATAGATCTCAGCCAGTTACTGAGGACGCGGCATTGGCTCAGTAGAGGCGTGGCTCTGGACCCTTGACAAGATGCAAACTCAAATTATATCGAGTTTATGATAGGAATGCAATTGTCGTCTCGCAATGTAGACGCAGCTCCAGGATCCCTGTAAATGACATATGCCTTCTCTGTTGCGGATGCAAGTTTCAGGACGCAGCTTTCAAGTTTTATGTGACTTCAAAGCGCGATCTCAGAGTGGGTCCCATTTGCTGAGGGGACGCGGCTCTGAATCACTCCGAGAGACGCGGTCGCGGCTCTCTTAACAGGAATGAGAAGGACGCCGCCTTCGAATTCACAAAGGGACGCAAGTTTCAGGACGCGGCTCTTGGGCCTGCGTTTGGTGCAACTTTTCAGGCATTACATGTAGCTTGTCTTAAAGATCTTGTTAAATCTTTAGATGTCAAATCGGCATTGACGATTGGGGACTTGTGTTCTCCAATGTTTCCTGAAGCGGCAGTCCACGCGTCAGCCCTTCATTGGGCTTAGATGTTAATGTCTTTAAATGCCAAGTCGGCGTTGACGGTTGGAGGTCTGCGTCTTCGCTGCTTCCCGAAGCGACAATCTACGCGTCAGCCCTTCATTGGGCTTTGACATTCATGCGGGAATTAAGGCCGATGGCTCAGATTAGTGCACCATTAATTACAGGCTTTATAGTTTACCTATAAATAGGCCTCACCCCCTTAATAGTCCATTACTTAGACTGTTTTTCCTCGAGAGCAGACGCTCTGAGGGACTTCATCTTTTTCCTTCAAGGACTTCATCTTCTTCCTTCAATGGATTTGCCCCCATGGACGACGATGACCAAAGCTTTCATGCTTTTCTTTATCTCTCCAGAAGATTATCACTGTCCAGTGATTTCAGGATCGAAAAGCGTCTCTTTGAGTACCTTTTACGTCCGCGCCTTGATGCAGAAAGTTTAACCTTTAAAGGGTTATTCTGCGGGTAGGAATTACTTGTTCGCCCAACTGAGTTTCAGTTTTGCTGTCCCTTGAAGAGATTCATCTTCTTGACCTTCTCTTGAAGTCTGACTGGTGCGCCCATTATTTGGAAGTTGCGCCTTTTAGACTTCCTGATGAAGTGCGAGTTGATTGAGTCTGAATTCTGACTCAAAATCCCCTGGACGCGAGTGTAATGGAATTTACACCTGGACTGCGAGCTTTACATACAGAGCTCGCGTTTGAGGCTGTTGACTCAGAAGAACTTTAACTCAGGCCGAAGACTTCAGACTTGAATGTATCAACCCTTGTTTATCAAACAAGGATGTGGCAATTTTCGCGTCTGATTCTCTTCGCGTCTCATATTTTAGATGCGGGTCTAAAACTAGACTGTGTTCAAATCTGTGTGTATTCAAAGTTCACAACTTTGATCGCGTCTATTTCTGTCGCAGCAGAATTTTAACTTTCTGCGTGGGTCATTCCTGCGTCTGAAGTCTATAGCTATAGCCGCGTCTGTTCTTCAATCTTTCTGTTTCAGGATTCTGACCTTCTAGTTGTTTTTACTTCTCGCAGGTAGCCTCAATCATCCTTTCGCATATTCGCTGGGCCCCTGGGAGAATATTTCGGCCAGCGAACCCGTTCGATGGTCGACCATTGGAGAAGAAGTCATGGCTCCTGTTTATGGGAGACGAGGATTTGACATCCGCCGAGACCTCATTGGACACGATGCACCAGTCATGCTTCCGGGCATGCCATGGTCACAGTGGGTATGGCGGTGGATATGGTGGTGGGTATGGTCCTCTTGCAGGTCACTGGAAAGAGGACGTCACCTGTAAGATCTTGAATCATCCCTTACCCCAGAAGTGACATCGACGAAAAGTCCATATTCATTAGATGACTTTCTGGTGGTGGAGGTGTTCATCAACGAAGGACCATAGCCTACATCGGTTGGTCAGGTGGGATCAGAAGGTTTTGCTGCATTTCGACCTCAAGAAACACTATTGTTCTTGGTCAACGAGGGGCTTCTTCGATGTTTACGTCATGCATGGTGACGTAATCAGCCTCCGATCGTCATCACAGTGCTCAACCCTTCTTTGGCGCCCTTCCAAACATCTTGTACTTGGAATGGTGAGCATGCTTCAAGGAGTGAGTGCAACCTTTTACTGAGAGAGAGGGACTTCTTTGTACTCCTTTATTGTAACACTCAATCTTATTGTATAAGAGAGCGTCTTGTATCACTTTCATATGTTGGATATAAATAAAAGCGATACTTTTTTTTCTCCTTCTATTATCTTGAACTCCCTTTTTGTATTGAAAGTCAGACGAATAGAAGTAAAGGATCTTTGGCTCGTTAAAAGTATGATAATAATCTTAACGAGTCAAAGTTTGTAGAAAATTCTGTTTCAGAAAATTCAACAATGTTGTCAGAGGTGTGATATTAACTTGACAAAAATTTTGTGGAACTGCCAATCCATAAAGGAGAGTGACAGGTGGAATTTGTACCCCCAGGGAGGATGAGTTTTTATAAGAGGTTTGGGATTAACTTGATTAAGACCAGCTGGGGATTTAATGAAAACACTGTTAATGGTGTAATGTTATCCTAACAATATTTTTTAGGTAGACTTGTTATTCTGTTGACGAGAATAACAAATGAGACTAGATTCGCGGGGATCTAAGAGAACTTTTTCCGTTAGAAGTGTGATATTAACTTAACGGGTTGAATATAGTCTTGTCAGAAGTGTGATGTTAACTTGACAAGGGTGTGAGTCAGAGGTGTGATATTAACTTGACTCAAAAAGCATTTCAGCTTTCATTTGGGAAAACTGAAAGAGTCACTGTCATAGGTGTAATGTTTAACTTGGCAGCGAGGGTAATGCTAAAGGTGTAGTTTTGAACTTGGCATTAGTCATCTCGACTTTAACAAGAAAGTCCGAGGGAAAGTCATTGCCATAAGTGTATTGTTGAACTTAGCAATGACCTGGACGCTAGAGGTGTAGTGTTAAACTTAGCATCGTTCATTTCAGCTTCGATATGGAAGTCTGAGAGAAAATGACTGTCAGAGGTTTAATATTGAACTTGGCAGCAACTTGATTACCGTTAGAAGAGTAATGTTAACTTAACAGTAATTTGCAGAGGTGTGGTATTAACTTGACAGAAATTGACTCGTGATAAGAGCAATTTGAGGACCTGCCATTCTGTGTATGAGAAGTGACAAGTGGAATTTAAAAAACGTCAGAGGTGTAGTGTTAACCTGACAAATTTGAAGGTTTTCTCCTCCATATAGGGTTGACAAGTAAAGTTTGTACTCGATAGGGAGTATTGAAAATTTTCATTATCAGAGGTATAGTGTTAACATAGTAATGATTGTACTTTGTAGACCTACCATTCTGTGTATGAGAATTGGTAAGGGATTTTAGAGGAGAGGGTGGAATCTTGTCCACTTAGGATTTTTAGCAAACCCTCAGCTATCAACGGATTTGAGGTGCCTTTACCAACTACCGTTTGAGTTGGGCTAGCCATGCTATTCCCCTCAGTATGGTGAGTTGTCGAAGACTTATGTTGGGCTTAGAAGCCAACATTTTCCTCTGTCCTTAGCCGTCGGAGACGTCAGACATTAATGAAGAGAGAAATATTAAAACCCAAGTTTCGCCTTTCGTTTCTTTATCAATATTTACATCATGCATCATGATACAGTCAGTGCCCGATTAGCTTATCACCGATCTACCGTAATATGACCTAATAGAGGAAAGAAACTTTTCTTGGATCTGGAGTTTTGATCAGAGGTGTAATTTTAACTTTGATCAGCAGAAGAGTACTATTAAGGATAGTACTTCTTCAGGAACCTGCCATTGATCGGCATCATGAGTGTATCGCCATTTGAAGTTATGAGGCGATATGATACATTTGAGTAGACTGACTCTACTACAAATGGTCCTTCCCATTAGGGCTGAATTTTTCTTTTTGTCTTATGTGTCATCACCATAAGTCTTCTGACGGCTAAGACGAGGTCACCTTTCTTGAAAGTTCGCACTTTAACTTTCTTGTTGAATGCTCTGGTAATCCGGGCTTGGTAAAGCTCGATTTGTTGTTGGGCCTGCAGATGCTTATCATCTAAGGCCTCCAATTCTTGGAGTCGCAGTCGATGCTTCTCCTCACTTGTCATCTCCGTTGTCAAGGCGACGCGTAGAAATAGAATTTGAATTTCCAGTGGAAGCACGGCTTCACACCCATATACCAAAGAAAATGGCGTAGCTTTAGTTGGGGTTCGAACAGTTGTGCGATAGGCCCATAAGCATTCACCTAGCTTGTCGTCCAATCACGCCGACTTATCGAGATGAATTTCTTGAGAAGTTTGCCGATGGTTTTATTGAAAGCTTCTGCGAGACCATTAGCGGCGGGGTAGTATGCCGTTGAGGACACACTCTGGATTCTGTACTTAATGCAGAACCTCTGAAAGCTTGACTGATGAACTGGGGCCCATTGTCATGGACGATTCACCGAGGTACACAAAACGGTAAATGACGTGATGTTTAACGAATTTGATCACATCAGATGACTTTACTTCCTTCAAAGGAATAGTCTCAGCCCATTTGGAGAAGTAGTCAGTTATGACTAAAATAAACCGATGTCCTTTTGATGATGGTGGGCTGATAGGGCCAACTACATCCATCCCCCACATCTCAAATGGCCAGGTAGAAGTCGTAGAGTGAAGGTACCCTGGGGCTTGATGGATGAAATCACCATGCACTTGGCAGGTGTGACATCTTTTGGCATAAGTGATGGCGTCAGCGATCATTTTGGGCCAGTAATACCCCAACCTTTGGAGTTGATTTGCAAGTTTTGGGCCAAGTTGATGGGCTCCACACATGCCATCATGGGCTTCTTTCAATATCACATGTGCCTCTTTTTGTGAAAGGCAGCGAAGCAAAATCCCGTCGTGCAATCGAGATACAATGTTCGTGTGATCGCATTATAGTAGAATTTGGGGGCTTTCCTTCTAATTGCAGCCGCTTCTTTGGTGTCCTCAGGCAGGATGCCGTACAAGACATAATCGATGTAAGGGAATCGCCAGTCTCTAGGCTCTGGACCGGTTGACAACTCGAGAGCTTCTTTGACTTGACGATCTCTCGTTGGCTTCTGGTGATCCTCAGGAGCAATTCTCGGGCAATACAGGTCGAGGCTGTGGACAAATATTTTCTCTATCGCTCCAGCTGGAAGAGCTAAGGAGGCAGTGAGGGACGCCAGTGCATCTGCATACGCATTTTACTTGCGTGGTACATGGTCAATGTAGAAGTTTGTAAGCCTCTCGGCCATGTGGACAGTTGCGTTGTAATAGGGTACTAGATCTTCATGTCTGACTTCGTACTCCCTGCGAACTTGGCTGACGATAAGTTTAGAGTCACCATATGCCTCGAGATTTTTTACGCTAATTTCATCGGCGAGTTGCATCCCAATCAGAGGGCATTATACTCCGCTACATTGTTGGAATAAGGCTCGGTTAATGAGATGGCTCGAGGAATCACATAGTTCTGTGGGGATACGAGTACTACCCCTACTCCGCTTCTATATGTCCTTTTGGGCTTGTTTTCGATGCACCGTCAAAGAAAAGTTGCCACACTTGCCTTTCGAAAGATGTCTGGGTCAAGCAGACTTCAACTACCTCATCTGGGAGATCCTCGTAAAGTTTGGCTGCCCTCGGATCTGGATGCTCAGCCAGGAAATCCGCCACCGCTTGTCCCTTCACAACTTTTTGTGGTAAAAAGTGCATTTCATATTGGGATAGCAATATGGCCCATTTTGCCAGTCGGCCGTTTAACGATGAAGGCTTCGTCATGAGTAACCTCAAGGGGTTGACTTTTGATATGACATTTATAGTTTGGCCTACCAAATAGTGTTGCATTTTCTGAACAGCAAACACCAATGCCAAACATTCCTTCTCGATCGGGTTGTACCGGTGTTCGGCCCCGATCATTGTTCTACTCAAGTAGTAGATTGCTTGCTCTCGTCCTTGATCATTGTTCTGAGCTAGTAAAGCTCCTAAAGAATGATCCATTGCTCGGACGTATATCAGGAAAGTTTTTCCAGACACCGGAGCTGCAAGGACTGGCGGTTGTGTGAGGTACTGTTTAATTTTTCAAATGCTTGCTGGCAAGCGTTGTCCCAAATGAACGAAACACCCTTCTTCATTAATTTGGTGAAGGGTTGGCATCTTTCAGAGAGATTTGAGATAAACCTTCAGATGTACGCTAATCGTCCTTGCAATCCCTAAGCTGCTTGAGGTTTCTCGGAGGTTACATCTCCTGGATAGCGCGAACCTTTTCCGGGTCCAAATGAATCCCCGTGGAGGTTACGACAAATCCTAGGAATTTGCCACTGGCCACCCCCAGGAAGGATTTGGTGGGGTTCATCTTCAACTGATGGGTCCGCATGATGTCGAAAACAACCTTTAATCAGTTATATGATCACCTTTAGCGCGGCTTTTTACTACGATGTCGTCAACATAGCATTCCACCGTTTTGCGCATGTGTTCGTGGAAAATGGTATTCATGGCCCTTTGATATGTCGCCCCTGCATTCTTTAGTCCGAAGGGCATGACGGTGTAGCAGTATACCCCCAGTGGTGTCCTGAAAGAGGTATATTTTTCGTCGTCAGGATACATTTTGATTTGATTATATCTTGAAAATCCATCCATGAAGGACATTCGCTCGAATCCACACGTATTGTCAATCATGACATCTGTGATTGGAAATGGGAATTCGTCCTTGGGACAGGCCTCGTTTAGATCATGAAAATCAATGCAGATCCGGATCTTTCCGTTCTTTTTAGCAATGGGGACGATATTGGCTACCTAATCAGGATGTTGTTCTTCCCTAATGAAGCCAGAGTCTATAAGCTTTCTGACTTCTGATTGAATTGCCTCCATTACTTCTGGACGAAACCGTCGCTGTTGTTGTTTGACAGGCTTTACGTCCGTATTAATGTTGAGGCGATGCATAGCCACTCGAGGATCAAGTCCAGGCATGTCCTCATAATTCTAGGTGAAGACATCTATATATTCTTGTACAAGAGATATTAGATCTTTTTTCGCAGAAGGTGACAGGCCTTCGCTTATAAAGATGGGCTTAGGATTAGCCTCATCTCCCAGATTGATCTGAACAACCTTATCTTCTGTAGGTGGCTCGCGCTGTTCAAAGCTAGTATCCTAAAGAGCATTTAAGTGCTTGATCCAAGGATCTGTATCGGATTGGATCATTTCTTCATCTCCGTCTTCCAGGTGGCTTGTTGAAACCATATTTACTGAAAGTTCTTCGAAGATGTTGCCGACACTAACATCTGACTCCCACGATGACGTGCCCGATGAGTAATCATGGCCTAATGACTCTTCAGAGTCAGAGGCTGATGGATCGGGGTTGACACATAGCCCAACTCCATGCGAGTCTGATGATAATAATCAGGGGTTTTCCCTTTTGGCACAAAAGATCGGAGTAATGTTCTCCTCCTTTTGTCGAAATTCAACCCTGGACCATTTGTCAGATCATGCCCCATGCTTTCCATCATTCTGAGTGCATTTGGCTCATAATGACCAAACTGAGGGGGTTCCTTCTCGCTTTCTG
Organism: Agave tequilana; assembly: GCA_038442645.1. Taxonomy (NCBI): domain Eukaryota; kingdom Viridiplantae; phylum Streptophyta; class Magnoliopsida; order Asparagales; family Asparagaceae; genus Agave; species Agave tequilana. The sequence continues at coordinate 112,226 of JAVJIF010001565.1, read as the reverse complement.
ATTCTTCACGGGGCATTGGTTTCGGACTTAATTTGCCCAAAAAGAATTAGTTTTTGGCCTTTCCGTCTTGCTGGAACCATGAACATGGATTCTTGCACATTGTCACCATCTCGGTATGTTTCGAAGGATGATTTCACTAGTACATGCAATGATGTCAAAGCATCCATTGCCGACCAGGGGTCATCATCCACTTCGGTACTAGTGTCTGACGGTACTGAATCAGAAGCGAACACAGAGAAATAAGCCAAATCTAATTCTTTATTAATATACCATCCGCCTACATCATCGGCGGTGTTATCAACATCGAGCTTATTAGTGCTCGTTACAAGTGGATCTAGTTCCCACATGCACTCTTCTTTTTCCGGCTCGGTGTCAGCTTCATTACCAGATCCTGGCTCCTCTAGTTACGGGATTTCGTCTGTTTCCACAGAGTCCTGATACAGGAGGGAATCTGTGAAATAATTCTCGATTCCCTTGAATGGATGCCTTTTGGCAATCAACGTTCGCACCTTTCCACTTCCATTGATGTATTTCATGACTTGGTGGAGAGTGGAGGGAACGATAGAATTACGATGAATCCATGGTCGTCCCAGCAGCAGATTGTAGGAAGTGTCGGCATCGATCACGTAGGATGTCACTTCCGACTTTAGGTTCCCGATCTGGCATTTGAGCTTAATCTTCCCCATTGAACGGGTACCATTGGCATTAAACCCATAAATGGTAGTCTGGGTAGCGCTCAAACGGTGAGTAGGAATCCCTAGATGTTGCATGACCCGGTGAGGCATAATGCTCAATGCGGACCCGGGATCCACCTGAATGCAACTTACTTCAGATGAACCAATATACCCTGTGAAGTACAGGGGTCGATCATGTTTCCCTTTGACCTGCATATCATCTGCTGTGAAGGTGATGCGGGGAGCATTTTGGGAGGCATGGAGGCAATCCTCTACATCTTCCTCCTGCGGTCCAATCGGCACTTGGGTCATGAAAACCTCAGCATTAGTTAGGGCCTCTTGTAAAGCTTCTCTGGTTGACTTTGATAGCCTAAGGAGCTCATAAAGAGTAATTCGGGCCGAGATATTGGCCAATTGAGTTAGGACATTGAAGCGGTAAGGTGCTGTGGATCCTTCCGCGATGTCTTTCGAGAGAACTTTAGAAAATCGAAGCTCTTTCTGTCTCTCCACGGGTTGTTTTGTGGAGAGCTTGGCTGACTCTGTAGCGGGTTTTGGGGAGTTGCCGCTATTTCGTCATACTTTTTCATATATGACTGACCCGAACGGGTTTCACCACAAGTTGGTTGGGCTCTGTGGCTAGAGCTACTGTTTCCTCTTCTGAATCAGTCAGCGAGGGAATATCAGTCTCCGCTTCCCGAGAAGAGGCACATACCACATTACATGATGAAGCTTTAGCTTTGCCTTTGGACTTTCTGCTGGTCAAAGTGGTCCATTGCTGGCCGTCCACAAGGTCGGGATGAACCCACATGACTTCTCCCCGAGGTGTGGGAACGGGTACAAGGCCCTTCGCTTGCTGCTGGAGGGTCTATGTTGACCATCCTTAGCTCCCCTCTTGGGATAGGGACTACTCCAGAGGGTGTTGGAGGTTGTCTTCCAAACTGGAGAAATGATGTCATATTGGCTGTCACCTTCTTCTGTTCTAGATGGAGTTTTAATACCTCTGCGTCAATCAGAGCCTGAAGGATGTCCTTGAAGACATAACAGCTCTTGGTGGGGTGTCCCAGCATCCTGTGATACAAGCAGTAGTTGGGACTATCGGTTTTACCGACTTCTTCAGGGCGTCTAGCTTCAGGAAGCTTCAGTCTGTTGCTCTTGTTAAGTGACTTGAAGAGCGAGTCGACATGTTCGTCCTTGAAGGAATACTGCTTGCTGGCGCGTGGTTGGCGTGAAGAGCCACTTCCCTTGATCGGTTGATGTTTGACGGGGGACTTGGTCTCTGTCGCCAAGTTATCCTTCCTTTTCGTTTAGAGGGATGTGTCTGGTGCGCGCCTTGTCGACCTCTCGGGTTTAGGTTTGTTTTCTTCTGCCCTAACTCGGGCGATAATTTCTTCAGCATGTTCACCTTGTTGGATCAATTGTTTCCAGGTGCGGCTTTCGGCAACTCCTATTTGGGCGAGGAGCGAAGTTTGTAGATTGTGGCTGCATGTCTCTATCGGAGTGACCTGGGTCATATCGCTTGGACATCGGAGTGCTTCATTCCAAAATCTTTCTACAAATGATTTGACGGACTCTCCCTTTCGCTGCTTTGTGGCCAGAAGAGTAGGCATTGTGACCTCTGAGTCATCTTCAAAGAAGCGTGTTAGGAAGAGTTTCTCCAAATCGCCCCAATTCTTGATGGAGCCCTCTGGGAACTTCATGAACCATTCAAAGGCAAGCCCTTTTAGGGTGTCGATGAACAAGCGTGCCAGAATGGCATCATTATCTACCACATTCCCTGTTTGAGACTTAAAGTAGTAGATATGTTGGTTCGGTGAACCTTTCCCATCAAATGCTTGGAGGGTCGGAGCCTTGAACTTGGGAGGGTATGGAACAAAGTCCCACTCGGTCGAATATGGCCGAACCACTCCTGCTTCTTGCAGGCCTTTCCGGTTGGTAAGGGCCTCAAGACGTTGCTCCAACTGATTCATTCTTCTAGAATGAACCTTTCCTTGGTCTCGGTCGTCTTTTCCTTACGACGAGGATTTAGAAGAACCAGAAGTAGGCTGCTCTTTCTCCTCTATATGTACAGAAGATGAGCTTTCTCCCTCTTTTTGTTTGCCTTTAGACTTCTTAGAAGAGGCTTTGTCGGTTGATTTCCTCTTGTCTTCAAGCAACTGTGCGAGCATCTGCTTGAGGGAGTCGATAGATTCTTGCTGAGCACGAATCATCTCGAATTGTTCCTTCTGGACCTGGGCTTGCTGCTCCAAGCGCCTAGCTGTCTCCTCAGGAGTGCTTGTCATATATATAAAGGCCTCCTTCTCTATAGAAGAGTTTGAAGCCTGTGACTCTGCAATAGCGGAATGCGAGTCATTTATCTCAACGCCCCAAGCCAGGGCATTGTAGTTAATCGGGGGGATCGCCCCAATCCGGGTGCGAGTGTGTCGGTACACTCTTTCCGGTTCTGTGTCAGACTCATCATCAGAGCTGACCGCAGGTTGCTTTCCCCTACTACTGCTCGTCATGTTTGCAGTGAGCTCAGGATATTCAGCATCAGAGAAAATCCTCCTCCTGTGGGAACGATTTCTTTTAGCTGATCGGGGAATCAGGGTCAGCTGTCTAGCTAGAGACTGCTGGTTTGCATCTGAGCTGCAACGGCATTGAGAGAGCATTGTGATAAGCCGTTCGCAACAACATGACGAAGTGATTCGATTAGCACTTCTCTTCCTTGTCAAATAATCCCTTAGATCCATGGGAGGGGGATCGAAGAGATTAGCCTCGCAATGTTGAGGGTGGGAGGCATCCTTGCTTCGCGCAGCTGGGTCGCAAGGCTCAGAGACACGAGGCTCATGAACGCAGTTCTTGCGTCGTGGCTTCGAAACGCGAGTCTGGCATCTCTGCTGATAAGAGACGCAGCTATCGTGTTGCTGATTACTGCGTCTGGACATAGACGCTTGAGAAATGCAGGGCTGCTGGGCCCCGTGCCTAGAGGCGCGTGCCTCTTGTGCATGGCGAGCTTCGCGTTGGCGTTTAGGGAGTGGGGCTTCAGAAGAGCCAGCCTGGTGAACCTCACGTTTGGGCTGCCAAACGCGGACTTCACGTGTCGGATGTGGTGCAGAAGAGACGCTGGTCTGAACCTTGCGTTCTGCCTCTGTTGGACAATCAGTTGTTCCAACTTGTAGTTGACGCGCACGCCTCCTCTGCCGCCGTTCAGCGTTCCGAATGCGTCATGGAGGTTGAAGGGAATATCCGACGACCTGGTGCTGAGGAAGAGGATGGACTGGCTGGACGCCAGAAAGGTTGACCAGCGGGTCTCCTGAGAGACGCTGGCGCGGGCGTTACGCATAACGCGATTAGCCACGACCTCCTTCACAGCAGCCGCGTCTGAGAGAATCTGAGAGCGAATTTCGGGGCAAATCTCCGTAGAGACCCTGCGTAGGCCCGGGCCTTTGGGCTCTTGGAGCCGGAAGAAAGGAACTCTTCATACTTTGCTTGATCGAATTCTACAACGAGTGATTCAACCGTTTTTCCCATGTAGAGGACGTCACCTTGCGCCACCACTTGCTCGTCAGTAGAGAAAGTAGTCCCCAGCGGAGTCGCCATCTCTTATTTGACGGGAGAATAGGGTTCCTTGTAAAATTTCCTTGAATCAAATGAAAGATTACAATGGATTTACATTCCAATTACAAGAGAGGGAAGATGTTGAGACTTGAATCTCCCCTTTGTTTAATGCTGGGTTCTTCAGGTGGCGATGGAAAGTGAATCTTATTTTTCGTTGACCGGGTGAACGTCTGAATCTCTTGGGGGGATTTTCTCTTTGGGTGGCAGACGGAGTAACACAGCTCCTGTCGACCAAGAATCTCAAAGAGATTGTAGGCAAAGATTGTCTTGTACGCAACAAGTTGCTTGAAGAGTTAAACTCTCTTTTCCTTTCTTGTGGAGGCTTCCAAGTCAAATTCTTCTCCCCAGAATTATCTCTCTTTTTCCCCTCAATAGCAAGCGAGGCTATTTATAAAGGTTCCAGAGGTGAACGTGCCCCCTAAGAACACTCCACAATGGGGGTTAACTTCCTCATTATGTGGGCAGTGACTGACCCCATAACAAGAGCAGTTATAACCGAGACGCGGGTTTCGACCCTCGCGCCTTGGTGCGGCAGTGGTGCTGAGACACGGGTTTCGACCCTCGCGCCTTGGTGCCGCAGTGATGCTGAGACGCGGGTTTCGACCCTCGCGTGCAGTGATGCTGAGACGCAAGTTTCGACCCTCGCGCCTTGGTACTGACCCTCGCGCCTTGGTGCCGCAGTGGTGCTGAGACGCGGGTTTCGACCCTCTCGCCTTGGTGCCGCAGTGGGGCTGAGACGCGGGTTTCGACCCTCGCGCCTTGGTGCTGACCCTTGCGCCTTGGTGCCGCAGTGGTGCTGAGACGCGGGTTTTGACCCTCGCGCCTTGGTGCCGCAGTGGGGCCTCGCGCCTTGGTGCCGTAGTGAGGCTGAGACGCAGGTTTCGACCCTCACGCCTTGGTGCCGCAGTGGGTCTGAGATCAGACTGCGTCTGGAGTTCTGCCTTTTGATGACTTGTCTTTTAATGATTTTTAGACAGCCTACAATAGCGGATCGCACCGGCTCTGCCATCCAGATCCGAACACCGCAACGACTGACAGGAAACCACCGCGAACCGTTACAACGGTTGGGCGATTTCTGTCTGAAACGAGCCGCGAACCGTTGCAACGGTTGGGTGATTTCTATCTGAAATGAACCGTTACAACAGTTCAGACCGAACCGTTGCAACCATTCGGACAGATTTATCCCTCGTGGAGCGCTATAAATAACGCTCATTTTCTTCCATTTTAACACAGACACAGCAACAAAAACAAAGAAACGCGGTCCTTTCTTCTGCAGTGACTTCCAACAGATTCCGAAGTGAAGTTTTGCAACTCGGATTCTGAAGTGACTTCCAACAGATTCTGAAGATTCGTTTTGAAACAAGGCTCAGAAAATTCAACAGATTCTTTAATAGAATTATTGTTTGAATCTGTGACTTCCAAAGAAGAATATTCTTCTATGTTCCTCCTTTCTTTACAGTGGGTTTTCCTTCAAAGTAAAGACAAATATTCTTCCTGAAATTTATCTAAGTTCTGCTGCTTTGATAATCCTGTGAAGGTACTGGTAATTACGGTTCTACCGCACTGTGATTTGGTAGTGCTATCTAAATATCGTGAATGAGTGTTTTATCTTGGAAGACCAGGATCCAGTAACCCGTTAGCACCGTAGCGGAGGACGTAATTATCTTAAGGAGATTCGCTATAAGCGTACCTCACTCCAAGTACTGTATAAGTGAATTAATTTTCTTTATACAGGGTTATACTGATATTCAGTATATTGAGACTGACTTATACCAGTCTAATTGGTGTTTAACTAAGGAAGGTAATTGAAAGGTGGTTCTGTAATTAAGGAACGTTCTATTGAATGGAAAATCTCCCACCTGATATTCACCGACCTGACCAATTAGATCGGTGATATTGATTAGTCGTCAGATTGATCCTAGAACTAACAGTTAATAGGTCGATGAAGGAGATATCTACTACATTCTCAACTCAAATTTTACTCGCTTCTACAAACGCCTTTTAGAGCTCATGGGTTAGAATACGGGTGCTTCAATGCCCATCCCCTCAAACGTAAAAAACAATAAAACAAAACAAACAAAAAAAATCAATGAGGTCGACTGCACTTTCAGTAGCAGTAGTCGCATGTCCCAGTTACATCAAAAGAAATCGATGATAAGTCTCAGCTGCCGTAAATAGAGCAAACTTCACTTTTCCTCAGAAAAAAAAAAAAAAAACCTAACCAAAAATAGAGGTTCAACTGCTCTATTTACAGCAAACAAACACACCTCAGATTGGTCTGCCATCTAGTTCACATATCTTTTCCAATCTACGAATGCCAATTTATTAAATACAAAACTTATTAACAATACTTTTTTTTTTTGAACCTCAACTAACTCAAATTTATAATGTCCTTGAGAGTTTATTGATCACTAGCCTAACAGTGATGGGTAATCGAAACTCCTGGCGCGAAAGAGACGTCGGAACTGAGTTTAAAAAGCAATCACTCCGCTCATATTATGTCGATCTCGGACTCTTTTAATCACACAATTTTCTTTTGCAATCAATGTCAAAATCTTTTTTAAAAAAAAAATAATTATAACCTCAAGTTATCAGTAACCATCCCAATGGGTCAGTGGACTACAAGTTGCTTTCTTGAGTGATTTAGTACACAGTAGTTAGAACAGGGCATTCATTTTTAGTCACAAGACAAACTTTCACTTACAAGAAGTAAAATTTGAAGTTGTGACAGATTGTGAAGATCTAAAATGGGCAGCCTAACTTTCATTTAATTAGTTTTTCTCAAATCACAACGCTACATTTTGATGCGAAATATTTGATATTACGTTCCCATTTGCACACGAAGCACACTTTATAAACTGAAATAGTTAATCAAGATCACTAAGTTTTTAAGGACGGGATATAATCAAGATCACAAAAGAAATAGCATCTCCACATGCACAAAACAACTAATAGTGCAATGTTTCTTCTTTGTTAAATACTGATACTAATACCCCCACCACTTCTTTAAAGGAAAGGATTTGTTCAGGTTCAGTTAATCACTATTTCTTTGTTAATTACCAAGTCTCGAAACTAATTCTTGAATACAATATGATCAAGAACACAGAAGAAATTAATAGTCTTCCCACATGAGGAAAACAATTAATTATTATACTTAAAAGACGATTGACGAGGATGATCGATGATTAAACGCTGACAATAGAGTCTTCGCCAAACTTTGCATTAGTCTTAATCAACACATATATATACTAATCAAAGTGCCTACAACATTGACTGAGTTTGACGAGAGAAGTTTGGAAAATGCGCAGCACCTCTTCAAGGACTCTTGCCATAATACAACAATCATCATAGCGTAGTTGTTTTTTTCTTCACCAAGCACTTCCCCGTGTGGCTAACTTCAACCTACTCTCTTGACATCATTGCACCAGAACACTTTGAGTCAATACAAGGGATCTAAAGGTGAGGGTGAAGATTGCAGTGCATGAAAATAACTGGCCACTAAATCTCCTCCCTCCATTATGTCAGCGAAGTTGCATACTTCTCCAACACACTGTTGGTTCTGATCTGTGGTGCTACTCTCTCCCCACAAGTCTTGCTCCTTCTCCAAGTATTGCAACCACCTCTCGCTGGATTCGGCCTCAAAATTCTCAGTCGCGCTGCTTTGATGATGACCAGTACTTGCAGTAGTTGTGGTGGTGGTGGTTTCTTTTGTAGCTACAATATCCGAGCCATCGTTGATCATGTTCCAGATCTCTGGCTCGATCGTAATCTCTGGCAGATCGACTAAAGGGTCACCACCATCGTTTCGTCCCACGTCGGAGGATGAGCAAGGCTCAACTGCCATTTCCTGCGGCGGCGGCGGCGGCGGCGGCGGCGGCTGCTCTGAGAAAGAGGAGGAATCCTGTAGCATATCCCAGATGTCCAAACTAGGCTCAATGGGGATCTCAATCTTGTCGATCTCCTCGTCCCACTCCTTGTTCTGTTCCTCCTCGTTGTTAGCCTCTGCGTTTCCGTCTCCTTGGTCTTTCTCTGTTTTGCTATCCCCTTCGTCAGAGCACGATACAGAAGCAGTGGTGATTGAGGATGGGGAGCTCGGCTGCTCATCGGGCTTCTGCGGGTCCGAAGAAGGCGATTTTTGCTCTTTGGGCGCCAGTCTTTTCTTCAAGTGGGTGTTCCACACGTTCTTGATCTCATTGTCAGTTCGCCCAGGCAGGCACGATGCAATCTTGGACCATCTACAAAAGCAAATTAGGCCACTGACTAATTAAGGAAGAGATTAGAGATAACAAAGCACTACTACAGCTAACAAAATCACAAAAGCTTACTTGTTTCCAAGCAATCCATGCAGTTTGATGATGGTGTCCTCCTCCTCTTTGGTAAAGTTACCGCGCTTTATGTCAGGCCGGAGATAATTGATCCATCTCAATCTGCAGCTCTTGCCGCATCGCAGGAGCCCTGTACTCAAAAACACAAAAGGACCTACTTATTTCGAACAACTTAAAATTGTGCATGAACATACACACAGATTCACTGTTCCATTGAAAATATTCACCTGCGAGCCTGGGAAGAGCTCGCCAGTTGCCATGGCCGTACTTGTGGATATAGGCGATGAGGCGCATGTCCTCCTCCGGCGTCCAAGACCCCTTGTTGAGGCCCACTTTCGCGCAGCACGGGGCTCGCCCTCGACCCATTCTCAAAGACTATTAGTAAAAGGACTTGCTACCAATTCAAGTTGGGAAAATTCAGAGGTATATATATATATATATATGCATAGAGAGAGGAAAATATTTGATTGATGATGCATGAGGGTACCGTCACCAGGGTGAGCTGGGCCTACAAACCCTATGTAGATTCTCTCCTCACCAAACACTAATAAACAAAGAAACTGTGCTGCTTTGATTTAAAGCATTCTACTAAGCTCTATTTATAGAGCTTGATGGAAGGAAATATCAGAAAAGTTTTTTTTTAAATAGGAAAGGAAAAAGTGTCTGAATTGGTGAAAAAGGTTATGAGGAAATTGGCACCAAATTTGAAAATGGTGTAGATTCTTGAGTAGTCGTCCAATGATGTGCTAGACTCCAGATTAACTAAGGTGGTGGTGATGGGCCAACAAACTTGGTTGTGATGATTTGGGCTGTTGGATCATGATTGGACGGCTGATTGGGACTCCTCGTTAATTCTCATCCCCCCTTGATTGCATAATTACTCCTTAATTAATCGGTCATCGACTTGTTAACAAAAAAAAACTTTGCCAAGAGAAGCATTGCTTCAAATTTCTCTTTGTTTGTGGGAGGTTAAACCATCTCCTTTATGATTGACATTATGTACTTCCAGTTAAAAGGGAGCCTAGCTAATTATGCCACCAATGTGGGTCTCTTGGGGTCTAATACATTCTCAGTGTTGATTATACAGGGCAGCCACACACCAACATTATCTGAGTTCTTCTAATATTTCTGATGTGCTGTCATTAATATTGGGCCAATTAACGCGATATTTGTGTTAGTTTCTTGATTATAAATTTCTAAACTAATGTGAAATCACATACTAATGAAAATTTTCTTAACAATGAAAAGGGTCACCGCCTATCAGAGATGTATTTGGTTGATCATGGCACAATCTGAAGAACAACTCTGAGGGAGAAATTGCATAAAGAAAGAATCACAGCATGCTGGTCAATATGTGTTTGTTGCTCAGCAACGACTACTGAAAACGCGTTAATATGCGCATTGAGATCAGAACTAAAGACATGAAGTTGGCAGGCATTTTGGTGCTTAGTTACGGGGATCTCTCATTCCTGCAAGCTTGAAATGAAGTGGCCTCAAGAGCAAGACCAGCTGCCTGATTGATTCTGTACTGCTATTAAAATTTGTTTAGATGAACCATTCATTAGCTCAAACTTTTGTTATGCAAATATTGAAGCTTAATGCGGTTGTCACATTTCTTCTATCGTGGAACTCAGGAGTCGGATCTCATCTTCGGTGGCTCTATGGCGATATCACTTATCACTTCATAAATGTCACAACTCGTCATAGTCTGTTGTTCCTTCGGCGCTTCACAAAAAAAAAATGTAGTTGTCAGATTAATTGATCCGATATGTATCTAAACCTTTAGTTGGTGTTGCCAATTGGAGTGCTATTTCCTCAGCCTAAAATTGAACCTGCAGATTAATTTGCATTCATGGACCGCTAAATCTGAGTCTTAACATTTTAAGGAAAAAAGTAAAAACAGAGGGAAATAAAAGAAGTTTAGTTTAAGTTATGTTGATTCTGTTGGACTAATCACTGCTCTTCAGGCAAAACTGAAATATATACATCAATTCCCCAACAATCTTTTGATGTATTAAAGGTCTAGCTGGAGTGTAATTATTTAAAATCAAGGCAACACACCTGATTAACGGTACTAGTGGCTTGGCTCCCTGGTAACACCCCTCCCTAGGTCCCAAGTTCAATCTCCGCGGTTGTCGAACGGAGGACTTAACTTGGATAATTAGTGTTGGGCGTGTGTGTATAGGCTGGAGGGTCTGACCTCCGTCATCTAAAAAGAAAAAAAACTAATTAACGCCTTTTAATAACATATATTAACTAAAACTATGCCTAAACATTTTGAAAGCAGAAATCCTAGTTACTGAAAATCTACCTTCCTAGATTCAGGTCAGCAATAACTTGTAGCATGAAAGATTAGGTGAAGTAGAACATGCGTGTGGGGAAAATAAGTCGACCTCAAATGAGTTAGTTTTGCTACATTCATGGGTTAAATTTAAGCAAACATACTCGATCTTTCAGAAAGAATTGGTTAAATATGGATGTCTTCCCAACAAAGAAAAATGCATAATATGTGACAAAATATCTGAAAAGCCAGAATTCTAACCATGTTTAATGACTTCCCTTGTCAAGATCTGCATGCATGGCCTGCCCAGTTTTTATACCTAGGCAGCAAACTAAGCAAACACCTAAACCAATTATTATAAAAACCTGAAGTTTTTATTCTGATCATAGCCTAAAAAATCTTAAATACCTTCTTAATTTATTTTTTTCAAAAAAAAATACCATGTATTCATTCCATATTGCAGCTAGCTTGGTCTGTGAGTTAGGGCAACAAGCCTATTTAATGGCCATTGACGTTTACCATCACTTGATCCTTTTACATGTATCTAAGCTCACATACACAACCTTCAATTGCTCTTGAGGACTTTGGGCACCTACAAACGTTTTTCTTTTCTTTAGCTATGAGTTGTTTGATTTTGGGTCAAGATCTTGACTCCTGTTTGGGGGCGTTCTCACCAACTTACTGTCATTTTAGCTACCCATTTTGTCCTGCCTGCTTAGTCACCGGAGCAATGAATCTATCAACGCATTAAAGAGTATAAATTGCTAGGTTGTTGGACAAGTATGTTGCTTTTGACTGTTGTGAGAAGAAATGGAGTCGTGCTCGAAATAGCATACACTATGGTATCGTGTGAACCCGAGACGGATAGTGTGAGCGTAAATATAATAAGAATTTCAGTGTGGGCATAAATTTAATATGACAAGAGGAAAAAAAGTGAAAAATAATATTGTACCCATCAATACTTGAACGTGTGTCCTCCAATAATTTAGATTTAACCACTTGAGTTATACCTTAAAAATATCTTTATGTCAGTAAAAATAATCTAAAAAGAAGAGATTATATACAAAAAAAAAATGTTACAAATTGTATGTATTATTTTATTATTTTATAAAATCTAGTGTCAGCGTCAGCCCTACACTGGGCAACTGTTTATGGGTCCGCCCCTGGTGTGAACACTTTAGTTGCTATCGTTGTTGTTGCAATGTGCATGTCATGCTGAATTCTATAAGCAAGTTGTTGGAGGAAATTAGACAGAAAAAAGTGTGAACAGAATTCACAATTTTCTTTTGTATTGAGCACTGTAGCTTGTGAAAATCGCGGGATTAAATTTGGTACAACACTAGCATCATCCATTACTTTTTTTCACTTTGGTCCTCTGGTACCCAGTCACATATTAATCCCTGGCAGCGTTTTGAATCCAAAGCACTTCATTTGCTGGTGGTGTGTCTCACCGTCGAATTAGCTAGAGATTGACCCTAAGATTTTTGTATATCTTAACATCTCTTTTCTTCACATTTTGTGATCATATAATATGACACCGACTTTGCTACTTTCAAAAGAATTTGAGCATGACTCACTCCCGCTTAAATATAATGTTACGATATTTAAATACAAAATTTACTTTGTTGAAATTGATTTATATTATTTAAAGTAAATAGAAATAAAAAAATCGAAATTTTATAGTTTTATAGTTCATGCACCAAGTAGGCACAAAATGAATGGCTGAAAGTAGCATATTAGTTAAGTCTATGACTTTTGACATATAAATTCTTGATCCGATCATGATCTAAACATTAAAAAACTCTCACACACCTATTTCTGTTAGGTTTTAAATATTTCACACCGTTAAGCTAACCAACTCACTGTTTCGGTTGTTCATTTGCACTATTTGGTGAATAAAAAAAAAATATTCAGAACACTTGAATTTTTATTTTTACATTTTTAATAATGTAGATCAACTACAAAACAGTGAATCTTCAATTTAAATGACAAAATATTGAATTTTAATAAGAATGATTTATCTCCATATTCTTCTCAAAAGATTCCAATATATTCCATAATGTACGATGTAGAAAAATATAACCAGTTAGTTCCTCAAAGGCTCAACAACATTGAACATGTGTGATTTGTGTGAATGCAGAATGAGTCAATTTTCTTTTATCTCATCTTGCCTTATTTCTCCTCGTCCACTTGGCTTTGCCCAAAGCCTCGGTTTCAAGCTTAAAAAGGACCACAGGTCGATCATCCTGCTGTTGTTGGGGTCAAACAATTTTGTAGTCCAAAGGTCAGCCACAATCATGGAGAAGAATTTGACCGCAGTGTGCCATCAAAAAGCTAACAAGGCCAAAAGAGAGAAAAGTCCAATACTAGTATATAGTAGTAGCTTTCAAAAACTTAATCCTTTTGAAATTTTTACAGCCGCAGAGTGAGGTGATTCAGTTGGCCAACTGCGTACTTTGACAAGGGTCCTTGATACATTGATATGAAAAAAGAAATCTCATTGTCAGTATTCACATTTGTTTGAATAAGTTTGTGAACAAGGCAATATTTTCATATTGTAAATTTGTAAGTTGGGTGCTTGAAATTTCAGTGCCTGCATGCGTCAGGAGATGGTAGTGCAAGGATATAGTATCTGATTTCTTATGTCTTGTTGGGATTTTGGTACCATAGCTCACTTGTATTTTAGTACCTAGCTAGTTAGATAATATAAATTGGAGAAATAACAACTTTCTTTTTTTAACAGAGTTTTGGGGCCAGGTTCTGGCTAGAGTTTCATCATTTTTGGTAGATGAAGCCCTGTAATCAGCTTTTATTTGGTGGTGTCAGGTAAATTTTTTGGATGGATTAGGTTGGACTCATTGACAATGGTATTTGGCTGATAGGCATGGCTGATTGGGATGCATTCTAACAAAATTAGATTCCCCCACCCCCCAACAACTAACTCAATCGCCGGCGGAATTCACGGTCGACCTCTGGAGAGGAAATCCGGGGCCTGACCAGGGCCTGATCGGGAGAGAAGAAACAAACTTCAGATTTGGAACAAGAACTAGTATCGGAGTAAAATGGAAAAAAATTCAATGACAGCGTGATACGGGTGCGGATGTATTTATTTTTTCATTTTTCCACAGTGGTACATAGGTATGAATCAAATATGGATTTTAGCACATTTGGGGAGTCATTTATATCAGATATGAATTTTTTTGGGAAAGTTCTTCTTGTATCCATATCCGAGACCTAATCTATCCGCTTCCTGCACGTAGAGAAGAAAGATGATGGTCTACCGATGTGATGATAGGAAGATTATGTTACACCCTCCGGAGGAGTTCCAATTCAATCCAACATGCCAATCACCCAAGATCAGTCCCAATCAATCCAACACACCAATCACTGCAGATCAGCGCACCAACCGCCGAGTCAATCTCAAACAATATGACTTGAACCAAAATACAAAAGAGAAGACGAGAAAACAAATGATTCAATAAGGTTCGGCAATGTGCCTACATCTTCGGGCAGAAGGGAGAAGATTCTTATTCAAATCAATAGAGTTATAAAGGCTACAAATTGATCCGAAGATCCAACTAGAGAACTACGCACTCGACCGTAGAATTCTCTTCAAACAAATTAATCCTAGAACTCAATCCAATTCAACCAATCAATTCAAGACCGATCTTCAAAAATCGTACTCAATCGATGCCAATGAGAATGCAGAGGTCCTCCTTATATAGTCAGAGGAAAGAGCAAATTGAAGGAAATCTAATCGGATTCGAAATTCGTATCAAAATAGACTTCAGAAATTAACTCGGAGTTGCCAAAACCGTTGCGCGGTCGACCGCCCAGTCAGCCGGCTTCTTTTGTGGTCTACCAACCGGTCGACCGCTAGTCCAATCTCCTGAGTCCAAAAACAAATGCAACTCTCTATTGCAACTTCAGTGCCAGTCGGTCGCCCGTGCAGTCGATCACTCTCCACACGCGGTTGACCGCCCGGTCGACCGCCAAACATGTTTTCTTCTCTGTGCATGTCTATGCATGTTCCACTGTGAGTTGTGGTTAACCCGCCAGTCAATCGCCCTGCATCTTTCTGCTCGCTTTCTCTGCTATTTCTCCAATGAGTTCGAAAACTCAAATTTCAACTTCTTCTCCCACAATTCTCCTCCTTGGTGAAGATTTCTCAAATCTAAATCGAACACAATGAATCAACTAAATTCTGACTCAGCAATCGGTTGCGCCAATGTATCTGCCTACATACCCATGCCCAAGAGATCAAGCCATTCGTAGTTCATCCAAATGAGCTCCACCGAACTCAACCAACAGAAATCGGATCTGCAGCAACGAACTCAACTAGTTGAGTCATATGAATCTTCTTACCAATACTGTCATGGAGAATAACAGCCTTCAAATTGAGCTCACCAATTTGAGATTTACACTTCTTCAACCAATTTCGTGAATTCTTCTTAGTTCTTTTCACTGCAATCAATTCAACCTGTTCAGTATCCATCACGGCTACACGATCTCCACCCGGTGTCACATCCGGTGAGATCTCAACTGATACCGAATCAACTGGAGATGGTGCATTAATATCAACCTCCACCTGTTGTGATGCATCCTTAGTTTTCATCCTCTCTACCTGCTGAGAGATGATAGACTTCAACAATGAAGTCTCATCAAATGTGGCATGCTTTCTCAATACAATTTTCTTGTTTTCGGGGTCCCATAGCTTGTAGCCTTTCATATTTCTCTTGATAGCAAGTAACACAAACTTCTTTACTCGCGGATTTACTTTGCCATCTTTGGCACTAAAATAGGCCATACATCCAAATACCCGCCGTAAACATAGTCTTGAGCAGTTTCGCCCGATCAATCTAATGGAGTTTTACCTTTTATCACAGTCGACGATAAAATATTCATGAAATGGCTAGCATACTCCAATGCCTCAGCCCAAAATGTCTTGTCTAATAAAGTATTAGACAACAAATACCAAACTTCTCCAGTAAGGAACGGTTCATCTCCTTAGCCACCCCATGTTTACCAACTGTGAAGTGAATACCAATACCAGTGTTCTGGCCAAATTGTAGGAATTAATCTTTATACTCCCAAACATTATCAATTTGGAGTATCTTGATCTTTCTACCAGTCTGTTTCTCCATCATATTCTTTCACTTTACTAACATATTTAGAACTTCAAATCTTTATCTCATAGGGTATATCCAATATCGCCTAGATAAATTATCAACAAACGAGACAAATCACCGATGGCCTCTAAGTGATGCAGTCTTGGTAGGACTCCAAACATTAATGTGAACTCAATCAAGAAGACCTTCCGAGTAGTGGGTTGTGATGCCAAATTTCACCTTGGTCTTCTTGTCCAGAACGTCGTATCCACCAAATTTTAATTTGCAAGTGGATGCACCTTTTATTGATTCTTACTTTGCAAACGCTTTCAAAGAATTCAAACCAACTTATTCGAGCCTCATCTGCCATAACCTACTAGAGTTGCCTTTCAAATGTTTTAAAGCAGTCAAATTTTTAGAAACTGCACTACATTTCACATAGTAAAAGTTGTTGCATCGAATGCCCTTCAGAACTACTAATAAGCCACTGGACATCTTGAGAGCGCCTTCCCCAAGAGTCCCTCTTAGGCCTTGTGCTTTTAAAACTTCAACTAAAATCAAATTCTTCTGCAACTGAGATATATACCTCACATCTTTCAACTCTCTTATCATCCCATCATACAACTTGATGCGGACTGTACCTATCCCTTCAATTTAGCATGTGGGTTCGGTTCCGAACGTTAACAAGCCTCCATCTAATTTTTCAAAACTAGCAAATCACTCCTGTTTGAGACAAATGTGATAGTTAGCAGATTGTTCACATATTTTGCATATTTTATTTCACATTTTCACATTTATTTTATAATAAAATTTGCTATTTAATGTTTTTTTTGTTTAATGGTGTGCATGTCTTTACTAATAGAGAAGGAGAAGAAATGAGTCCAAAAAGTCCAATTAATTTAGATTTTAAGATCATACAATTCACAACTTAGGATTGGTACAGATATTCTGAGGATCCCAAGACCTAAAAGTAATCCTATTAGAAGAATATTGGATAATGGGAAGAGGAGAAGATTGTGCACAAATTTCTTACCCAACGGCATAGAGATTGCCGCGGATCCGTAGCTTTTTTTCATATCTTTCTCGCGTTATGGAAACTGATTTTGTTCTATAAATACCACACCAAAGGCAAAAGCTAGGGAGAACGGTCATTCTAGGTTTAGTTTAGGATTTTTTTCCTTCACTTTTTTAATGTAATTTTCTGTTTTAGATATAGCTCAGGTTAGAGAGAAATTCATGACAAAGAGAGAGAGAGAAAGTTGTATAAAGACTGACAATTGATGCAATCTTCCTCCTTTTTCTTCATCATTTCTCAATTTAATCGATGTTATTTTTATGTTATTCTTCTTTTAGTTTTTCTTCATGGCTAAATCCTATTAACCTTCTAGTCCACTTCTTCATGTTTGATCTCTAATCCATATGAATCTAATAGCATTGATTAGGCCTTGCCTTTTTAAGAGCCACCGATAGCTCATGATGATAGATTCTAACTCCTAAACTCTATATCATTTCATGCTTATTATGCTAGTCTTGATATTGTAATGTAGAAGGGACTTAAATCAGATATTATGTGCCATGCGATGATCGCCTTCAAATCAAGGTCAGTTGTTGCCAAGGATCCATTGTGAGGTAATCATCCAAAGAGATAAGTATGCTAGTAGGAGTTATTAATAGGAAAGTTAGCCATGATGTTTCTTTTATTTTGATCTTTTTCTTTTTAAAAACTCAACTTCAAAACACCAAAGTTTTCTTCTTTTATTTCTTCTACTCTTTCTCCTCCTTCTAATTTAGTTTTCCTTTCTTTTTCATTTTTTTGAAATAAAGAAACCATTTTAACCAATTTAGTAAACGATACCGAAAAGCTTTTATCACATCCCTTTATGTAGATCACGACCCGCTTAGCCACACTATAGCGGTAGAATTGAGAAAGCCAAAACATCATTCTTAATCTCTTATTTCAAAACTTGTTTCTATGCTTGGTTTTCCCTTGGTCAAGTTTTGGCATCATTGTTGGGGAATTTAATCTCTCGTGTCCAAAATTCATTCAGATTCCTTTGAATTGTAAATAATAGGGGTGATAGAAAGTAAATAACTAGATGAGCCAAAATCATTACCAACTGCCATTACATTTCTGGACCCTGATTTTAACTCTTTCTTCTTGAGATTTGGACAATCAATTTTTTAGTATCCTACTTCTTTATAGTGCGCACACTGATTTCTCTTAAAGTTTTCACGACTACCAGTTTTGAACTTTCTAATATCTCCTTTGCCCTTCTAATTGTTTGTGATATCAAACTTCACCACATCAATTTTCGATTGGTGGACGTTCACGGTCTTCACTATGGATTGATTAACTCCGGCCATGTCTCCTCCAAAAGACACCAAACATAATGTGGAAAACCAAATGGATATACATTTAAAGTAGATAAATATAGAATCTTTACCTCAACGTAAAATCCTAAAAGAGTTTTTGAATCGATCTACTCCACCAAATCCGATCCCTCGAGCAATCCAAAAATGTTGTTCTGAGACTGACACAAGATCCCACGAACAGTCCCAACGTCACTATGAGATCGACACACGATCTCCGCCGAACAAACCATGATGCTCTTGGAATCGACACATGATCCCACATCGAGCCGGATGCTCTGATACCACTTGTTGCACCCTCCAGAGAGGAGTTCCAATTCAATCTAATACGCCATTCACCTAAGATCAGTCCTAATCAATCCAATACGCCAATCGCCATATACAATCAATCCAACACGCTATTCATCATAGATTAGCACACCATCCGCCAAGTCAATCATAAACAATATGACCCAAACCAAAAATACAAAAGAGAAGATAAGAAAACAAATGATTTTGACAAGGTTCAGCAATGTGCCTTCGTTCTCGGGACAAAAGGGAGAAGATTCTGATTCAAATCAATAGAGTTACAAGGGTTATAATTTGATTCGAAGATCCAACTAGAGAACTACACATTCGTCCATAGAATTCTCTTCAAAGAAATTAACCCAAGAACGCAATATAATTCAACTGATCGATTCAAAACTGATTTTCAAAATCGATACTTATTCGATACCAATGAAGATGCAGAGATCCTCCTTATATAGTCAGAGGAGAGAGTCAACCGAAGAAAACCCAGTTGGATTCAAAATCTATATCAAAATAGAATTCAGAAATTAACTTAGAGTTGCCAAAATCACTACACGATCGACCTCCCGGTCCCGGTCGACCGCTAGGCCAATCTCCTGAGTCCAAAAACAAACACAACCCTTTGTTGTAACTTCAATGCCAGTCAATCAACCTTATGGTCGACCGCTCTCCCCATTTGGTTGACAGCCCAATTTGTTTCCTTCCTAGTGCACGTTTGTGCTTGTTCCACTGCGAGCTGCGGTCGATCGGCCGGTCGACCACCCTGCATATTTCTGCTCTCTTTCTGTACTATTTTTTCAATGAGTTAGAAAACTTAATTTTCAACTTCCTCTCCCACAGATTAAACTTTTAGCATGTTCAAGTTTGTTATATGATTATGATTCTACCAACATCCATACACCATAAGGTACAGATTATACAAGAATATTCTTAAATCAACTTTATTTAAAATATTAATACATAAAATTTGTTTCTAAATTTTTTGAGTGAAATTTTTATCTCTAGATTGAGTATATTGGTACATGAGGAAAAGTTTTATTTCAAACTTCTAAACCCTGAAACTTCATATTTCTAGCATCAAACAAATATAATTGTCACATATATGATTAGGTTTCAATATGTGTCCCGATTTTTTGCCCGTGTTATTTCGTTTCATCCATTTATTATTAGGATTTGGCATGTATTCAGTGGAGTGGAGGCCAGCCCGAGACTTGGACCTGAGCCCAACCCGAGACATAGAGCCGGCCCACTTTCTTTCTTTTTTCTTTCCTTTCTTTTTTTCCCCTTCTTTTTCTTTTTCCTTTTCTTTCTTTCCCTTCTTTTTCTTTTTCTTTTTCCTTCCACACTGTTCTCCTTCCTTCTCCTCTCTTCTCCTCTCCTCTCCTCTCTCTTTCCCCTATATTTAAAAAACTCTCTCTCTCTCTCTCTCTCTCTCTCTCTCTCTCATTTTCCTCCCTCACATACTCTCTGTCATCCTCTCTCACTCCCATTCTCTCCCACTTTCCCCTAACCTCCACCGGCCACCATCTCCTCCACCCAGCCACCAGCCCAGCCTCGACCAGCTCTTTAGCCAGCCCCCTCCTCCTTTTGGTCATCGGCAGCGCCCCGACCAGCCCCAGCACCAACCTTCTCTCCCCTTGGCCACCTGCACCAACACCACCCCCACCTCTACTCTCCCTATCTCTCACCACGCTCCTCCTCCTCCTTCTTCCCCTCCTCTTGACCCCCGTCCACTAGCCTAGCCCCCTCCTTCTTTGGCCGGCCACCAGCAGCCCCGGCTCCCCCTCCCTCTCCTCCTTGGCCGCTAACCTCCACCAGTGCCACCACTTCTTGGCAATCCACAACCCTCCACCCCTCTCCCTCCTTCTTCTTTGGTCATGCGACACCTCTCATGGCACCGCCACAGCCCCGCCCCGAGCTCCCCCTTCCTCTCTATTCTCTTCTCTCCCTCTCTCTGTCTTGTCTCTCTTCCCCTCATGCCTCTCTCCCCCTCTCTCTTATGCTCTCTCTCATTCTGCCTCTCTCTCTATTCACTCCTCTCTCATTCTATCTCTCTCTGTCACTCTCTAACTCTCTCTCTCTCTCTTTCATTCTCTCTCTCTTCCATTCTAATTCTCTCTCTTTGTCTCTCTCCCTATCCCTCTATTTCTCTCTCTCATTCTCTTTTTTTCTCTCTCCTCACACATTACGCCCTAGCTCCGTCGGAGTCCGCCGCTTTGCCTTTGGGCGTTCATTAGGTACTCGCTCTTTAGCCTTCGGGCTTTTCCCTTAGCCTTCGGGCTTAATCTTTGAGTTTTATTAGTTCTACCTGGTGGGTGAGCTTAGCGCTTAGTGCTTTTATGCTAGCTCCATCTCGATTGCCTGTGCACGCCACTTGGCTTTATTTACGTACTCATCGGGTTGCCTTCTGACAACCTTGGACCGGCATGTTCAAATCTCAGAGCTTCAAACAAAGTGGACCCTTTAGTGGAGGATCGGGCTTCTCTTGTAGAGCAAGCGGGTCAATAGTAGATCATTCCTGACCTGTCCCTCTTAATTGGCTCGTGAGAATCCCTTTTTGCAGCTCGTGAGCATCTTTCAGTCTTTTCATACCTTGTAGCCATACTTTTACGCCTCTTGGTGATGTAATATTCATGTAATATTAAGTCACGCTTTGTGATAACTATATACTCGTACTCTTTTCTGTTGGAATGTATATTACCACATACTTTCTTACTCCTATACTATACTGACGCTTAACGTACATACGTGAGGGTATTTTTGCCTTACGTATGTATGTCACAGTAGAGTCCCCGTTCTTGCTGGGGCGGGGCGTTAAAAAAAAAAATAGAGAGATTCTGATGTGAAACGTGTTCGTGTGATAGGAATATAGTGATGAAACTATCAAAACTATACTTCACCAATAAGTTATGATCTTTGGGTAGGAAAGATTAAACTAATAATGCTAACATATGCATTTAAAAAAAGCATATGCAGGCCAAGTAATTTCAATCAAGAACAAAGTAACAAAAATAGCTATGTTATAAAAGAAAAGCTTCTACAATCAATATCAAGAGTAATGAATCACAAGTCGCAGATGCACATAATCTCACAAATGTGTAGACAACAGTAAGACAAATAAAATCTTAAAGAATTATTATCAAGTCCCCATAAATAAATGATTGTGATTAGAAAAACTCACCTACTGAGGATCATATTTGACTTCGCTGTCCTACTGATATTTGTTGAGATGCATAGCGTCGTCTCCCATGACTCCAACATTTTGAAAATGGATCAAATCAGACTTTGGATGGCTAAGAAACAGTCAAAAAATAATCTAATTTGCTAATTGGTATGTTTTCTGCAAACTGGCCTGGATCAGCTGTACTCGGGTTGCCGTTGAAGCAGGGTCGGATCATATTTGAAGCTTGCAGGTAGCACTGTAAGCTGATCGAGTTATTGAGAACCAACCTAAGTTACAAGGGCCGAACTTAAGTTGGGTTACTTAAGTCCAATTGGATCTGAGTCGGGCTACTGTAAAATGACTGTGAGGCGATTGCGAGTTTCGGTGGCGAGTGAGCATGTCGAGACTCGCTGGTGAGGATGAAGTCAGTGGACAAAATCGACTGGATTTGCTATTGATGGGATTTTAAATGAGAAATTCGATGAGATCTTTCAGCCAGGATAGGGTTTTTGGCATCAGTGTTGCCGGCAAAGCTTGTTGAAGTTAGTTGTGAAGGCGAGGTTGGAAAGAAGGATGGGGAGGTAAGAAAGATCCTGTCGAAAAAGGTTGGGATGGTGAGGTTGGATCTGATGATGTCGACTGGTGGCGAGGTACGGAAGAAAATTGGAGGGGTGGTGGTGGTGGTTGCGTGGCGAGGGAAGAGGCTGGTGGCGACACTTAAAATTAGGGTTAGGGGTTTGGGTTAAGTTTGAGTGAGGAGAGGAAGGGGATGAGGAGGTAGAGAGGAGGCACAACAGTGGCATGGTAGAGGAGGGGTACAGAGGCTGACGGTTATAGCAGAGGAGAGGGGGTGGCGGCGACTAGGCTGCAAACGAAGGGGAGGAGAGGGGAGGTGACGGCGGGCCGTAGGCGAGAGGAGGAGAGGGGGTAAATCTAGGGCTTCATTTGTGGCTTGGATTAGGGTTTCAGAATCTGGTGCATTGTGTTGATTGTTACGTCTCGTATATAGATGCAGTAGGGCTGCTCAGCCGTAGGTTGTTCACGGGTAGTCTCAAAGTTGGTCAGTCTCTCATTAACCATTTCTTGAGTTTGGTTCATGGTTTAGGTCAGGGTACTAAGCTGAGCAATTATGTCAGCAAGCATCGCGGCGGCAAGTTGAAGATCTATATGAGTGGTGTAAGATTCACTAGACTCTCCTAAAAGATAATGTTTATTATTGATTGGCATGCACAAAGGGAGCCTTAATTGAAGATGAGAAGATACAACTCTAAACTAGATGCTTGCACAAAATCTTTTATCGAATTAAAATTTAAATGCAAGAAAGTAACAAAAATATTTCTGGTAGATGCCTAAATTATGCAAGTGCTACCCAAACTATTTTCTGATACCAAAATATTGTGAAACATGTCCGTTCAATAGGAAATCATTAATGAAACTACCAAAAATATGCTTCACCAATAAGTTACGATCTTCAGGTAGAAAAGATTAAATTAATAATGCTAACTGAAAGATTTAACAAAAAGGAGCATGTACAGGCTAAGAAATTTCAATCATGAACAAAGAATAACTACATCATAAAGGTAAAGGTTTTATAATTAATATCAAGAGTAATGAATCAAAAGTCACATATGCGCACACAATCTCACAAATATGTGGGTTACAGTAAAGCAGATGAAATCCTAGAGAATTAATTATCAAGGCCCTTGAAATAAATGTCTGTCATTAGAAAACACACCTGCTGAGGATCACGTTTGACCTCAACGTCCTACTAATATCTGCTGCAATGTGTAGGGTTATCTCCCTCGACTCCAATGCTTCAAAAGGTTCGAATCAGACTTTAGACATCTGAGAAATAGCCGAAAACCAATCTAGACTACTAACGGGTCTGTTTTTCTCAAACAAGCCTGGGTCAGCTGTACTCGGGTCGGGTCGCCGCTGAAGCAGGCTTGAATCAGATCCGAAGCTTGCAGGTAGCACAACAAACAGGTCAGATTATTGAGAACCAACCCGGGCTGCAAGCGGGTCAGGCCGAACTTAAGATGGGTTGCTCACTCAAGTCCAACTTAGATCTGAGTTAAGCTACTGCAAAACGGCTGCGAGGTGGTTACGGGTTCCAGCGGTGATTGATGTAACAGTCGTAGTTTCTAAAATCCTCAATCTACATAATAATCTCTATTTTTCTTTTTAATTTCGACATCATCTCCTCTGTAATTACTACAGTGTCATGTATCACAATCATACAATTTCGACCACAGTTGACCTACTTATCACATTCTCGAGATCACAATCTTGACTATCAACGATCATAGTATATATAAGCTCAAGAGTACCTCTCTCGGCATTCTCAATTTAAATATAATCACTATCTCCATCATCACACTCAATATATCATCTACAACTACACATATATTTCTATACATATGCAAAGATTAGATTATCTAGCCTACAAGTCTCACATATTACATAGCTTATATATCAAGTTTGATTTTTATGTACAAGCATGAACTGTTTATGGATACAAAAATATAAGTAAATTTTACAATAGTGGATTCTCCGTGCAGTTCTCAAAAGAAACGCCACGTAGCTTTAAGCCGGGCCTTTTTCCTTATCAATACTTGAAAATGTTATTAATTTAAAAGGGTGAGCTCGAAAGACTAGTAAGTAAAGTCATGCAAGAAATTCTTAGATTGATTTACATATAATAATATGAAACATGAATTATGCACCAGACAATAAGCATGAGCATGAATTGAATGAGCTCAATGATACAATAAAGACAAAGCAATCTGAATGGTGCAATACAAAATATTATCATAAGAGAATAAAAAAAATTAATAGCAAAGTAAATTGTACTTTCTCAATTGATGAATTATAACACTTGAATACCATTCAGATCGCTTTGACCCAAATTCATCTCAGTACAAAGAAATTCACGACATATTAAGTAGTAATTCCATTATCTTTTTTTATCTCTCTAATCTCGTGATAGAATACTTTCATTTCATTGCAGGTGTGCACATGTTCCTCCTCTTCTCCTCCCCCCACTTTCCTTCAATATGTGTGTGTGTACACATATACATATATACACACATATGTATATGTACACACACACACACACACACACACACACACACACAGAGAGGAATATGTAACTCAGCTGCCATCTAAGAGAATTCTCTTAGATGGTGGCTCAAAACTCCAACATCATGATAATTTTTTATGATTCGAGCGCAAAATATGATATTCATGTATTAAGATGTGTATTCATAAAAAATCACGTGATTTAATGTTCGTTTGATCATGTATTAAATAGTTACATTTGTTGTATTATTGAAAAATCATTAAATTTTCAACCATTTAATACACGATCAAACAAACTCTTAATCACGTGATTTTTTTTATAAGTGTACATCTTAATACATGAATATCATATTGTGTGGTCGAATCATAAAAAAATATCGGGATGTTGGAGTTTTGAACCACCATCTAAGAGAAGAGAATTCTCTTAGATGGCAGCTGAGGTACATATTCCTCATATATATAAATAAATATGTGTGTGTGTGTGTGTGTGTCGTCTTCCCTCTTTTAGCCCCTCCTTCTGTAAGCATGTACAATAATTTATATGCGCATACCACATATATTCACGTATACATACTTCATCCCCCCTCCATAGCCCTTCCTCCACACACGCACATACATACACACACATTCAATATAAATATATAATATAAATACGAATATACATATAATTTTTTCGTTTTTTCTCATCCGTAACCTTCCTCCATGCGATGCAATGCACACATATATATCATTGCAATACATTGTTTATCCACATAACACATTAATTAGCATATTAGTTCCAACAATTAGCCAAGTTATCATTTTTCGATTTATCAATTTAGTTTCTATAATCCATACTCGTATTTGCTTTATTCATACATATGGATCACCAACACCTTGTTTTATATAATAATTTTTTTCATTTGGGTTTATTTATCTATTTAATACTATTTCTCAAGTTTTATGTTCATGAATGATTCGGTAATAGATTCAAGATTCTTTTTTTACCGACATTGATACATTATTCGAATCCCCTCATAAGTGATTTAATTTTTCACCAATATCTCGACTAAAAATATATATATATATATATATACATATACATATATATACATACATACATACATACATACATACATACATATATATATATATATATATATATATATATATATATATATATATATATATATATATATACATATATATATATATATATATATACATATATATATATATATATATACATATATATATATATATATGTATGTATGTATGTATGTATGTATGTATGTATATGTATATGTATATGTATATATATGTATGTATGTATGTATGTATAATCAGGCTATATAATTTGCATCAATTTTTGAGAATATAGATCGTGAAACGAGCCGAGGATTTTTCCGATATCACGATTAACAAGTTTACACCATGATTAGCACCATGATTTACCCCATGATTTACAATTTACACAATTAGAACCATTAATAAGTTTACACACTTTACACCATAATTAACAAGTTTACACAATTTATATCATAATTAACAAATTTTCAATAGGATACCGTGAAACAAAATTATTAAATCCCAACCACGGAAATCAAATGAGAACAAGAGGAAAATTTTACTCACTCTTGATCGACGATTTTCATGAATCGACGAAGTTCACACAATTGTCACTTCAATTCCCTATTTAATATTATGTATTTTAGAATTTAGTTTTTAGCATGTAATTACTAAATCAAAGAAAATCAAATATTTGACAAATAGGTGCTAACTTCCCTCCAAGATGATAACTTCCCTTCAAGGTGATTTACTCTTTAATTAATACTTGATTATTAAACCCCAAGCATACACTTCAAGATCCACACCTCCTCCTTTAATTAATAACTCCATAAAGCATGCCCTCCACTTCCTCTTTGCTTCGGTTGGATGAAATTGGCTAAGCCAACTTGGCTCAGTCTGGTCTCGACCGAACTAGGTTGGCGAAGCACCAAAAGAAAGAGAAAAAGAAAAAAAAATTAATTGAAGAAGAAATTTGGAGATGAGAGAGAGTTTCCGGGTTTGCTCAATCTTGAAAGTGAGAGAGAGAGTTTGGTATTTTTCTCAATTGGGAGAGCGAGAGAGAGAGAGAGAGTTGGGGATGTTCTTGGATGAATAATAACTCAAGAGAGAATTAAATAGATGAGATAATTTTGGAGATATTATTTTTATTTAAGAAAATAATCTGGAGATCTCTCTCCCTCTTTACCAACTTATTAAACTCTCAAACTCATTAATTATAACACTCACCCGCTCTCCCTCCATACTCTTGTCTTCATTCATCCATTTGCTTACATACACATGTATAATACTTGTATTTATCCCTTCTCACTCTATATATCTACTAAGATTTGCTTAAAACTTAAACATAATTAATTGTTCATTAATTAAACAATCAAATCTCTTAACACACGAAAGTAATTAAATTATCGCCTCTAATCATTCTTTATATTCACATGAATTGAATATTAAAATCTTAAATTAGAGTTCCGGGTGTTACAACTGAGGACGATGGGACTTGCTAGTGAGGACGAAGTCAGAGTGGACAAAATCGGCTGGATTTGTTGTTGATGAGGTGGCAAATGAGGAAGTCAATGAGAACTCGCGGTCGGGATGGGGTTGTTAACGTCGATATTGCTAGCAAAGCTTGATGAAGTCGATTGTGAAGGCGAGGTTGGAAAGAGGAGAAGGAGGTGAGATAGATTCTATCGAAGAGGGTTGGGACGACGAGGTTGGATCTGATGATGTCGTCAGCAGCGAGGCGTGAAAGAAAATCGGACCAGTGGTGGTGATCGCGCAGTGAGGGAAGAGAGGTCAGCGGCGGCACTGATGAATTAGAGTTAAGGGTTTGGGTTAGGTTTGAGTAAGGAGAGGAAAGGAATGAGGAGTAGGTGAGGAGGTGCGGCGGTAACAGGGGAGAGAAAGGGGTGAGGATCGCAGGGGCTAGCGGCTGAGTAGAGGATAGGGGTGCCGACGGCTGGGTTATAGGTAGGGGGAGTAGAGGGAAGGCAGAGGTAAGTTATAGGCGAGAGGAGACAGTTAGGGTTTTAGGTTATTGTTTGGATTAGGGTTTTTGAAGAGGAAGAAAGGGGAGGGGAGAGAGGAGATGGTGAGAGATGATAGATGCCTGGGATAGGTTAGTTGGGGGTTCACCCTCCTAAACTAGGGTTTCTTAGGGTTTCATGCTCCTGAAGGGAGTTTTGAGTGAGAAGATATCACTCACAATTGTTTTTGAAAATAATTCTATATTAATTTATTAATTAGAGAATAAGTATTTAAATAGGCTTTACAAACATAAAAGAAAGTTTCACAACGAATAAGGGACTAAAAGAATATTAAATAAGAGAAATAAAAATTAACTGAAATAAAATAAAAATACTACATTAGCTAATCGAACCACATAGATATGATGCGTCTCATCCTCCTTTGATATACGCGCCAGGGAGCGACCATATTCAAACTTAAATTGTTTGCCTTCTGTGGTAATTAAAAGATGAAAACAAAGAGAATAAAGAAGGATATCTAATATAAAGGGACTATATGGCTGAAATTAGGGAAGCATGTGAGGAAATGATTTTACTTGATATATGGCAGAAACTTAAAATCAGAGAGAGCAAAATAACGAATTTAGTATTAAAAAATACAATACATTTTTTTTTTTTCGTGTGTGTGTGTGTGTGTGTGTGTGTGTGTCATGGCAATTCCCTCTCAAAATCCTAGAAGGAACCTGAATTTGATTTCTATAAGTCAAACAGTTCAAATTTGGGTTCAACTCTAAAAACAAGATTCAAGTATACATGTAGTTGAGTCACTAAAATAACATGGAGTGAGGGAAAATTTCTTTCACAATACCTGTTTCTGGAGGTGTCTATAGAGTTTAGACTACACAATCATGTAAATCACTGTTTATTTGTGTTTGTTCTGATCATTTTTATGTTTTCTTTTTCTTAGGCTGCTATGACTTGTTTTCTGCTCGATTTATTGCTATATATATGTCAGCATACACTGGTCCTCTTCTAATATTATTTTTCATACGAAAATGAGTTTCAAGGATAAGAATTTTATACCTCTATTGTTCAAGGAAAGGATTTTTTTTTTCACTTTTCAGAACTTTAGACTTGAAAAGTAAAATATATACATAGAATTTTCCAGAGAATTCTTTTATATGCATCCCTTTCCAAAATCTATTGACCCAGAAGAAAATTTTCTCTTCATGGGGGGAAAAAATTAGCTTACAGCATTGTTTCAACCAAATAGTCATTCTTTTGCAAATCCATTTCATATTCCATGTGTTCACTAGTGCCTGTTTGCCACTAGTGAGATGAACTTCCCATTGAAAGTTCTACATGTGATTTATGTTAAAATTTGGATACCATCAAGAGCTTTGCTTTTTAGTTTTAATTATTAGACACTGTCAGGGTCCTAGACACAAAGTAATCTCCTTTTCTTTTGCAAAAGGCTTTGAGGACTAATGTTAGCTTTAGGTGGTGAACCAAGCGCATAAAAACCTCAAGGGATCAAAAGACAAATCAAATCTGTTTCATTTAACTGATTTCATTTCATACACTCAGGTGGTGGGGGTTCATCTCTCAAAGTTTCAAGGCACAAGGGAGCAAAGTTCTGTATTGGGGCATGTTTTTAATTATGTTGAAGGGGGATACTTGTCCTAGAGAAATTGTTTAATCTTTGTTTGAATGGAACTCTTTGCACAAAACAATGAGTCACTCCTTTAGTGTAGCTATCAGTGGGTTTAGGTAGGTATGGACTTTACTATTCCACTTCACCCATCATCTCTTGATGTTTTGGCAGGATCCACATCTTTGTTAAGTTTGTTGAGTTTGTGACATAAGAGTGGTGTAAGCGCAACGTAATAAAGTTTATTGGAAGCTAATAATCTTTGATTTGGGTCATATAGTAAACTTTGCTACATTGTACTTTGATGCATCTATGGGAATTAAATGTTGGTGGCAAATTCTAATTGAAGGTGAAGCAATAGTACAATCAAAGAAAAACGTTAGGTGTTTGATTCATTGGCCCTCTCTAATAGTCCATTGACAATGACAACCATCTAATATGATGCCCGCGATAATTCTAAATACTCAATCATCTTAACAAGAGGATTGGTGCTTAGATTGACTCGAGCACACAAATGTGTATCATGAGCCTCCTTCGGAGTAGTCTTTTCAATCATATGATGCATGCTCTTGTGTGTGGTGATTGTTATTGCACATCACCCTAAGCTTTACGAACCCTGATGTTAATATGCCAACCTCTGATTCACATTTCTAGCATTGAACTTTTCTGATATTGGATAAAGTTTACAATTTACAGAACTGTTACCAACTTATGTAAGTATACATATTCGTATATTCTTAATAAGATGGATTTATTTCTTTAAAATATGTTTTGCACATGCATTAGACAAGTAATCAGAAGTTTGGCAACCATAGAGTGTGAAGATGTAGTGACACAAACTCATATGCCCCTAACTTTTGGAGTAGTCTTTTCAATAGTATGATGCATACTCTTGAGCGTGGTGTTTGTTATTGCACATCACGCTAAGGTTTATGAACATTGATGTTAATACGCCAACCTCTGATTCACGTTTCTAGCATTGAACTTTTCTGATATATATTCTTTCCTATATTAGTGTGGCCAAATACACATCTTATTGAATACCATTTACAATTTGCAAAACTGTTACCAACTTACGTATGTGCACATATTTTTATATTTTTATGAAAATGGATTTATTTCTTTAGAAAAAATGTTTTGCTCATGCATATGACACGTGTGGGGAGAGAGTGTAAAATCTTAATGGTGGAGTTTTTTAACTCCTTGGTGTTAGTACAGAGTTTGCATGAAGTGCTATGATGCAGCAGATACGTGAATACGCCAACATGAGCAACAGTTTGCTTTGTCTGTCGACAGGCCATCTCGGCTGTTGACAGAACCCTGTCGACAAGCCCCACATGGCTGTCCACGGGCTTTTCCCGAGAGTTCGGTGTTGTGCAGACTGGCTCAATCGGTCGAAATGTCAATAGACATGTCGACAGCGTTAGGCCTCTGGACAATTTCCAAATTGAATCCAGAGTTCGTTTCTGATCCGAATTTGGAGTGTTTGGTTTCCTTATTTTCATAAATGATTAGTCTACAATTCTGCATTATTATATCGCATTTTCCTATCAATTTATGAATAAAATGTCAGTTTAAACCGTGTTTTGGTCTCTCTTGCAGATAAATCAGGAGTTTAAGGGCAAAGTAGTAATAAGAGCTTTTAAATCAATTTTCGGGTAATTAAATCCGCAATTCTTGGAGGCCAAGTAATGAAACTTTTAGAAGATGCATTGAATCTAGACCTTTGCGCACGTTAGACGAATATTCGGACGAAAATACCAGAATTGGGATATACCAGGAAGGTCCTCGAAGTAACAACAAGATCCTTGCAAAAACCAGGGAATTAACTCCCTGGTTTTGCCGCGGATCCGCGGCAATAGCCGCGGATCCGCAGCAATTTGGTGGGACCACGCGTCGATCTTCGACGCGTGGCCCTGTCTCATCTTCTAGAACCTCTGTATGCCTATAAAAACCCGTAGAGACCCAAAACGAAGAAGTTTTTGATTTTAGGCTAGGGTTTCTATCTTTAGTGTAGTGTAGTGCATGTGTTCTTCTTTTCTTTTATTTTGTATTCTCATTTCATTTTTAGATCTTGTAGTAGGGCTGAGAGATTCAGAGAGAGATAGAGAGGGATTGATGTAATAGATGGTGACAATCTATGTAAAGGTGCCTCCTTTCTTCTCCATTGTAATCTTCTCCATCTTCTATATGATGTTTAGCTAATTTCTTCTTCTTATGGCAACCTAACTACTAACCACTAATCATCTAACCACTTACTTGATAATCCACATGAATCTAATAGCCTCTACAAGGTCTTGCTCTTGCAAGAGCCATTGATGGCTCATGATGATGGATTCTAACATTCTAACATTTCTAACACCTAACCCACTAACTTGCTGACTTGCAAATGCTAACTTTATTTCATGCTCACCTCTAACCGGTTTTGATGATTTAATAGTAGCTTACAACTTGTTATGTGGTATGGATGTGTTGTTTGAATGTAGAAGAACAATCTTATGGGTCATGATCTGTATCGTCTCTTGAAGCCAAGGATTAGTGATGGCCGAGGATCCATGTGAGGCAACTATCACTAAGAGGTTAGCATGGTTAGTGGAACAATTAGCAGTTAGTAGCTATGAGTTTTCTTTTATCTTATTTTGAAAATTATTTCCAAACTCTTTTATCATTTTTTCTATCAATGTTTTCACAACTTTCTTAGTTCACCACTTTCTTAGTTCACCTTTGTTCCATCTTTATTTTATTTTTCAAACCACTTCTCTTTTGTTTTCACATCATTTTTCATCGTCTCTCCACCTACCACATGCTTGATTTCCTTTTCTTTTCTTTTCTTTTCTTTTTCTAATTATTTAACAAAGAAGAATTGTTAACAACCGACGTGAATAAAAACTGTTAATGCTTCTATCGCCTCCTGTCCTTGTGGATTCGACCCGTTGAGCCAATGCTATAACGGAAGTATCGAGGGAACATTAGCACATATACATTTTCATTGATTTCATAAACAACACATTTTCGAGTGCTTGTGCCGCCCCGATCAATTTTTGGCGCCGTTGCTGGGGACGGGAATGGTTTTGATTTCACATTTTTGTTAACATTTTCTTCTCTGTTTTGGTGTGCAGGATAATCTTTACAAGAGCTTAACATTATAGAACAAACACTAACTTTGCATCTCCCTGTTCTAGAAAGCAGGGACCCAGCTTCTAAAGAAAATTCGCGCAAACGCGACTTTTGCCGCAGAAACACAACTATTTTGGGCTAATTGTGTATCTTGTTGTGCTGGGCTATGTTCATTGTAATAGCTAGTTCATTTGTACTATTACTTTCCTGCTTTGATTGCCTACACACTGCAATAATTAAAGAACTAAAATACGGTATTTGGATGCTTTTAAAACGGTTTAGACATTTGCATTTAGGCACGTGTCAATTCAATTCCAATATACTGTATTTTGTTCTGTTGTTGTGATCTGGATTGAGGTGTACATATGGCATTGCATATAGCATAGGACAAACACGTGGATGATTTATCGCTTTATGTTATACTCTTGTCTATATTGCACACTTACACGAATTGAACTTAAGGGCAAAACACATACAAGATAAGGTGGGGATTTCATCACCCTTCCTTAGCCCAAAAATCACCTCCCCACTCACACAACCCAAGCCCTAATAAAAATTGATAGACATTGGCCCCTAGGGACATCTCGGACTCATTAAGAGATTAACTGAGGGTGGAACTTGTTTTGAATCTTACTCTTGTGAAATCAGTGTCTAAGGTTGGGGATTAAGAGGTTACGCCTCGAAGACACTGTGATTTGGCGTAATTAAGGCCCATTGCTTACGCACCGATACCTCCCACCGTTTTTTGTCCCTACCTGGCCGATTAGCTTGTGGTCGGATTCGAGCAACAACCTCCCCCGGGTAATCGACCAGTTAGGAGTCGTCTAGGTGTACGTCAACCTTAATATAGGCTTGGTTTTGATTTTTTTCTTTTCTTTTTTTTTTTGTTGTTTGCTTTTCCTTTTTTGTTTGTGATTATTTGTGAAATGGAATTCAATAATAACAATTCTTTCAATCCGAATATGAATCCATATTTCACACCGACCCCATTTGTTTCGGATAATTCCAACCCGGCCTTTTACAATATGAACCAACCAAATACACCGGGTTGACCTTATCCAAATCAATACGACCCATACCCCCAATCTTTTAACCATAATTTTTAAAATAATTTCTACTCTTCACAGCGTCAATGGGGATTCACCTCCCCCGAGTCAAATTTTCCACCACCTTACCCACAATTTTCACAATCTCCACAATCTCCATTTCCCAATTTGAAGAAATATCTGAGTTCAAAAAAATATAGAAGCCATGCAAGCCATGCTTGAGTCCCAACCAAAGAAGCTCAACTCCCCAATTCCACAATATTTTCAAGATTCATACTCATTTTCACCTATTCAAAATGACCAACCATCTACTTTGAAAACGAGTATGGAGTGCTTTTGTGAGTCCAAGCTTTAATCTCAAAATATGTTGGACTCACAATCTTCACTATCTTTCCAAAATCAAGATTCTTATACTCCCTTTCTGGAACATTCACTTACAGAAAAATCAAGTCTAGAAAAGAGTATAGAAATCTTGCAGGAGTCTGCGTTACAATTTCAAAAATCTTCTTCTCAGTCTATTGATAGGTTGGAAACACAATTGGTTAACATTTATAAGAATGAAGAAACTTTATCTTCTCCACCTTTGACCAATTTAAATATCTCTAACTCTATCAATTTGACCCATGACTCTTGTTGTTTTGGAAACCAAGATTCCTACACTCCTTTTCTAGAACAACCACTTGAAGATACATCACATCTAAAAAAGAGTATAGAAATCTTGCAGGAGTCCGCACTACAATTTTAAAAATCTTCTGCTCAGTCTATCAATAGGTTGGAAACATAATTGAGTCAATTAGTTAGCATTTATAAGAATGAGGAAACTCTATCTTATCAACCTTTGACCAATTCAGCTATCCCCAACTCTATTGATCTGACCCAGGACTCTTATCATTTTGGACACAAAGATTCAATTTCAGCACACCCATCTGAACTTGTCCAAACTTCAAATGTTAAAAATTTTATTGACATTTTGGCAAGTTATCCTTTTCCTGAAATTGAACTTGAGCATGAATATGATCCTGAACTTCAACTTGGTAATTCAATGTTACTTCCTGATTCAATATTGACTGAGGTGTT
This sequence comes from Agave tequilana, assembly GCA_038442645.1. Lineage (NCBI taxonomy): Eukaryota > Viridiplantae > Streptophyta > Magnoliopsida > Asparagales > Asparagaceae > Agave > Agave tequilana. Next base: position 77,440 of record JAVJIF010001565.1, on the reverse strand, counting down.
TTTACCTAAATTCAGGCCTTTTCCCGAGTCAGTATTGGATCCAGTGCCACTCCATTGTGAAATTGAATCACCAATCATTTATGATCATCATATTGAACTTGACCAATTTCATACTTTTGAAAGTCCCATTGACAAATTAGCAAGTTCTCATTTTTATGAAATTGAACTTAGACAAGAATGTGACTTTGATTCTCAAATTTGTGATCCAGTTCAAATTTCTAAATCAATATTGATTCCTGTTTTGTTACCCAATTTGAGTAACATTTTAGAGTCAGTTTTAATTTTCATACCTGTCATTCTTGAACTTGAATCACCAATCTTAGAAAGTCACATTCCATCATGGGAAAATGAATGTGGACTTGAGTTTCATCTTCTTGATTTGGACCCACTTCCTGAACCAATCTCGACTCCCAAACCTTTACTTGACTTAAGTCTTTTTTCTGAGTCGGTATTAGTTCTTGTACTTCCTGAGTCCAAATCAATCATTCCATTCTGGGACAAGGGTCTTGATAAATGTGACTCTGAAATTATTTTGAAAATTTAAAAATTAGATGGGGTTAAATTCTTAATAAAAATCATAAATATATACATCATTCTAGTGGGTTGTATTATAGACGTCTCTGGTGGGTTCCTCCAGATTCCACGCACATTAGGTTAGACCACATTTCGTAGACCAATCAGACCACCATCAGAACCACGACTAGAGGTAATTTTTTCCTTACTCTCTATTTGTTTCATGCTTACATATATTCACGATGCATTGAGGACAATGCATGAGATAAGTGTGGGGGAGGGTTTACTAACATAGAGTTTTTAGATTTTATTTCTTTTTCACTTATTTTAGGATACTTTTAAAAATCTTCCCTTTGTATAAGAATTTTCTTTCTTTAAAAACTTTTTGAAACAAGAGACAATGTTTTGATCTATTTTTAAGAAAATTAAGATGATCTTAGAAATTAAGGAAGCCTTAATTATGACATCTTAAACCCAGTCGAAATAATAGATCTTATTTAAAATTATAGGTTAAGTATAAAAGATTGGGGAGATAATTTTATCTTGAATTTTTTGCCTTAGATAGTTTGCACTTCACACAAACACAATTTTTGGGATGGAAACAAAGACCTAAAATGCCATAAAGGAAAAATAAAGAAATATATATGGTATAAATGAATAAAAAATCCATTATTAAGCTGGATAATTATGCCTCAGGAAGCATGATTATTCACGCCTAAAGGTGGTAATAAAGAACAAATAATCTCCCTTAATTTTGTGGCCTTGTTTACTCGAGTCCTTAAACCCGAGGGATGTTTTCTCATCTGGTGCCCTAAAACTGTCTGGTCTGGGAGTCATCGATTAAAGGCTCATTACCCAGGTAAACTAGAAAGCCTAAAAAAACTAAGGAAGAAAAAAGAAGAAAAAGAAAAATATATATATAAAAATAAATGGCTTGATGGTTAGAGTTGAAATCCCAGAAATCTTCACTATCACAAAGTGCAGATTATCTAGGTTTTATGAAGGATAAAATATTCAATCCAATTTTGAATTCTTACCTTAATTGAAGACAAGATCTTGCATATAGACTAAGTTTAAGGGAGAATATTTTTTGGTGGACTTATGATCTTAGATCGCTTATATTTTTGTAAAAATATTTCGTAAACTTGTCTCTCTTTCAAAATGTGTTTTCAAAATACTAACATTTGTCTTCTTTCTTTATAGATTTTGTGGGCGCAATCCTCTGAAAACCCTCAGGAGACAAAACTCCTCCTCTAGGATAATCTAGAGGTTTAACGGCTTGTTGCACACGCTCAGTGCAATCGCGTCACCTGCGAAAGTGGTGTAATAACATATATAGTATAGTTTTTCTTTTCTTGTTTTGCTTACTTTTCTTGTTTTGCTCGGGACGAGCAAAAGATAAGTGTAGGGGTGTGATTATTCTACAATTCTGCATTATTATATCGCATTTTCCTACCGATTTATGAATAAAATGTTAGTCTAAACCGTGTTTTGGTCTCTCTTGCAGATAAATCAAGAGTTTAAGGGAAAAGGAGTAATAAGAGCTTAATTAAACCCATTTTTGAGTAATTAAATCCGCAATTCTTTGAGATCAAGTAAGAAAACTTCTAGAAAATGCATTGAATATAGACCTTTGCGCACGTCAGACGAATATTTGGGCGAAAATACCAGAATTGGGATATACCAAGAAGGTCCTCGAAGCAACGACAAGATCCTCGCCAAAACCAAGGAATTAACTCCCTGGTTTTGCCATGGATCTGCGGCAATAGCAGCGGATCCGCGACAATTTGGTGTTACCACGCGTCGATCTTCGACGCGTGGCCCCATCTCGTCTTCTAGAACCCCTGTATGCCTATAAAAACCCCTGTAGAGACCCAAAACGAAGAAGTTTTTGATTTTAAGCTAGGGTTTCTATCTTTAGTGTAGTGTAGTGTAGTGTTCTTCTTTTCTTTTATTTTGTGTTTTCATTTCGTTTTAGATTTTGTAGTAGGGCTGAGAGATTCAGAGAGAGATAGAGAGGGATTGATGTAATAGATGATGACAATCTATGTAAAGGTGCCTCCTTTCTTCTCCATTGTAATCTTCTCCATCTTCTACATGATGTTTAGCTAATTTCTTCTTCTCATGACAACCTAACTACTAACCACTAACCATCTAACCACTTACTTGATAATCCACATGAATCTAATAGCCTCTACAAGGCCTTGCTCTTGCAAGAGCCATTGATGGCTCATGATGATGGATTCTAACATTCTAACATTTCTAACACCTAACCCACTAACTTGCTAACTTGCAAATGCTAACTTTATTTCATGCTCACCTCTAATCGGTTTTGATGATTTAATAGTATCTTGTAACTTGTTATGTGGTATGGATGTGTTGTTTGAATGTAGAGGAACAATCTTATGGGCCATACTCTGTATCATCTTTGAAAGCTAAGGATTAGTGATGGCCAAGAATCCATGTGAGGCAACTATCACTAAGAGGTTAGCATGGTTAGTGGAGTAATTAGTAGTTAGTAGCCATGAGTTTTCTTTTATCTTGTTTTGAAAATTATTTCCAAACTCTTTTATCATTTTTTCTATCAATGTCTTCACCACTTTCTTAGTTCACCTTTGTTCCATCTTTATTTTGTTTTTCAAACCACTTCTCTTTTGTTTTCACATCGTTTTTCATCGTCTCTCCACCTACCACATGCTTGATTTCCTTTTCTTTTCTTTTATTTTCTTTTTCTAATTATTTAACAAAGAAGAATTGTTAACAACCGACGTGAATAAAAACTGTTAATGCTTCTATCGTCTCCTGTCCCTGTGGATTCGACCCGTTGAGCCAATGCTATAACGGAAGTATCGAGGGAACATTAGCACATATACATTTTCATTGATTTCACAAACAACACATTTTCGAGTGCTTGTGCCGCCTCGATCAATAAACTCTGTGGCTATATAAAGAGGGTACTGTCCCCTATTTATTGTACTTTGTACTTGATTGATTTAATAAGATCTCTCTCTCCCCTTATGCCCCGAGGACATAGGCAATTAACGAACCTCGTTAAATTTGTATTCTTGCTTTCTTCCCTTTGATTGTTTTGTTCGTGCAATTGGTGATAATTCTCTAGTGTTGATGTCCTCTGTTGCAAGGTATTCCAACAAGTGGCATCAGATCTTTCCGAGTTCGACAGGGAGTTTCATTCGGGTGGAGCAAATTAACTTGGAGACTGTTTACAGTTTCGTTTGGAGGTAAAGATATGAACTTTTCTATTTGAATTTGTTTTCAATAATCGTTTTTTGCATTACTTTGAGGAGATGGCTAGAGATAGTCAATCCATGGTGAAATTCGTGAACTCACATCCGATGAAGATCGATGTGGTAAAGTTTGATGGCAAGAACAACTTTGAGATGTGAAGGTGTGAGGTGATAGATGTACTGACGACATCAAATTTTGAAGACACTCTACGATTGGAAGAAAAATCAGAAGAGACTTCTGAAAAGGATTCAGATAAGATGCACAAGATGGCGTGTTGTCTCATAAGGTCTTGTTTGACATAAGATATTAAGTATCATGTGTTGTACGAAACTCTCACAAAGAAGATATGGGAGATCCTCGAAAAAAGTTTCTGACGAAGAGCATCGACACTCGATTAAATTTGAAAAGGAAGCTTTACCGCTTCCAGTTGAAAAGAGGACTCGCCATTGATGAACACATGAATAACTATACGAAGCTTCTTACATACTTAGTTAATGTGGATGTGTCAATCAAAGAAGAGGAAAAGGTGTTGATTCATTTGAATTCTCTTTCTGATGAAGAGTATGAAACATTCGTCCTAACCTTGATCAATAATAAACAAACACTTAACTATATTAATATGTCAGCTGATCTTGTAAATTACGAAGTGAGGAGGAAAAACAAACAGTTTTCTTCTAATGGTACATCAGCAGAGGTGTTGACAATAAGAGGCAGGCGTTCCAATCGGAAGGGCAAAGATGAACCTGAGAGATCGAAGTCCAAACCAGGTTTTAGAGATTTGAAGAAGAACCAGTGTGCCTTCTGTAAAGAGTTAGGGCACTGAAATGTTGATTGTCCAAGGATCAAATATAAGAATAAAGAGTAAAAAATCGATGCAAATCTGACAAGGATGATCAATAACCAATGAGATAGTATTTCACAGGCAGGTGAATTGATTCAGACTCAATGATATTTTCTTTCTCAGTTACTACTCCTACTATTGGTTACTCAGGTGATTCTGAGTGGCTGCTAGATACAGGAGCAACCTATCATGTGTGTCCCAATAGTGATTGGTTTTCTAATTTTGAGAAGCTATATGGATATTCTGTTATCATGAGTGATGATCGTCCATGTAATATGAAAGGAAAAGTACGACTCATATCAAGATGTTTGATGGGATGGTGTTGGAATTAAACGAAGTGAGGTATGTACCTCAACTGATAATGAATCTTATCTATGTTAGTGCCTTGAAAGCATTGGATTTTGAAGTATCTATTAGACATGGTGTTCTCAAGATGACTAGAGGCTCGATGATTATTTTCAGGGACATCCGGCGCAATAATCTTTTGTAATACCCTGATTCCAGTATATGTATCCTTTTACAGTTTTCGACGTTTTGATCGTACACGTATCATTTCATGCACGTATTTTCTTCCGTTTCATCTGAAATATTTACATAAGACTCTGCACTGGCACTAGATTTTACCCTAGAAATTTCTCAATTTTTCTTTTTAAATGATTATTTAATTAAATATTTTCTCTGTCCTTCATTTTCCTTTTCTTTCTTCTCTAAATTCATTTCTTTTCCAATTTTCTTCATTTTTCTTTTTATATTATTTTTCCATGGGACATTTACATATAACCCCCCAACAATTATATATTTGCATTTCCATTTCTTTCTCTTTTTGTTTTCCTTTTCTTTTTCTTTTTTTCCTCCACCTTTCTAGATTTTTCCATGGCTTCTTCAAGAAGACAACTCATTTAGCTTCTCTTGCAAGCCTCCCCCTCTCTCTTAAACACTTTCTCACTCATCCCTACACCACCAAAATCGAACTAGCCCTCACCTCCTTCAATTTCTCTCTCTAAACACCAATTTTCTCACTCTAAAAATCTTACAAAATTCCTATAACATCATGGCTACTCCTTCATCATCTCAAGCTCCTCCCTAGGCCTAACTACACCTCCCATAATTTTTTCCAACTCAATCTCTCTATAAACCCCAAAAATAGCACTTTCTCTCTTCACCAATCCTTTCTCTCTAGATTTTCTCACCCTCTCCTCCCTCTAGACCAGGCCGCCAGCTATAGGGAGGTTATCCTCCATCACCTCTACCTCCCTTCACTCATCACATCCCCAAAATCCCATTCTTTCTCTTTCTACACCGTTTTCTCTTTCTAAATTATATTTTCTTTCATTTTCTATCTCTAAAACCACTTCCCACACCACCCTCTTCCTTCCCATAGCCCACGGCCAGGCCAAGGCCTCCACACACACCCACACACATGTTCCTTCCTTACACGTACTCATGTGCATGTGGTATCGGGTATTTTTTCGATATAGGGGAGTACTTTTCCCTTGTTGCATACGCGCACATACACACATGTACGCATATATATGTACACATGCATGTATATTTTATGTTCTATGAATTTCTAAATTTTCTTGTAATTTTTAGAATTTTTCTCAGCATTTTTAGTTTTTTTTTGCATTTAGGAATTTTCTATATATTTTTAGGATTTTTTTGGATATTTAGAATTTTTCTGTGTATTTTTAGAATTTTTTCATGTATATATATATATATTTTGAGTATTTAAAATATTCCTGTTCATTTTTATGGATTTCCTGTAATTTTTTGAAATTAATATGTATTTTCTGCAATCTGTATTTTTAACATTTGAGACTAACAGTGGTGCAGGTTGCAGATAAAGACCCTTGAACAAACTTCCCTTCTGGGTATCATTGTCTTGGGAGACCCCTCCCGGTTATCCAAGGGTAACAGGCCATTGCCACCGACCACTACCAGTGGGGTTTCGAGGTAGCCAGATAGGGGGATTTTATACATCGGATGCTCTATCCGTTCTAGAATATCATCCGAGAGACTGCTTTGCAGGTCACCCAATACCTTTGGGTTTCGTGATGACTGGGGGCGGAGGGTTCGCCACTTAGCTCAGGAGTACTATATTGTGGTTGTAGCTATGATTATTACATTATTATTGTCTGCTGTGTGGTACTAACTCCTGCAGGTACTTACACAGCCTTCGGGTTTAACCTCTTTGAGGTTTAACGTCCTCGGATGTTCTAACTTCGCGTGATAGGCGTATTTATCGCTCAACTCTTTATCACTAGACTCGCTTAGGCGAAACTCTACGGATTTCTGACTCGCTGTTAAAGCCGAGCGCTTCAGTAACTAAACATTGTTTATTGTTTGTACCTCCAACACTGCTTACACCACTTGATTATGTGCTTGACCATAACACTGCTTTATCATATGTTTATGGTAGTGAAGAGTTTGAAATATTTGATATGGTATATTTCTGAAATGACATTTGATATTCCTGATACTGTACTATAACTTATTACTGATACTGTTATTGATACCTGACTATTTATAATACATAAATCATGGTTACTGCTTTTTGGGGAATTACTCTTGAAATACTGAATCCTGGACAAGAATATACTTCTGATATTCCTGTTACTGATATGATGTGTGGAACTAAGTGTCATGTGGAGCAAAGTGCCACATCACACCTCTCTGTGGTGGGGGCCACCTCTTGAATCGACGGGGGCCACCTTTAAAGTCCCACATCTCCCTGATATTGAACTCTTGTTGATTCCCGCAAACAGTATATCATGAACATATACTGAGAACTGTACAATGAATTGGTTATAATAACTGACTCCACATACACTTGGGATGGGAGAAATTGATGACTTCAATATGTACGGTTTCATAATGGTTCGATATTGTAACTACTGTTCCTGATCCACCTGAGGCCACAGGGGACCGGTTGGGGTGAACTGGCACCCCTGACCTGATCCATTCTTGTTGTTGTTACGGCTTAGCGGCCGGTTCTAGGAGCCAAACCCAGATGTCCTGAGGCCGTTATCCCGGGTATTGATTGGTCACTAATGTTGCATATTTAATATCATATTTTCATACCTATTTTAGAATAAAACTTTGCATTGTCTTAATTAATTGCTTAATTTATTTGCAGGCCCATTCTTTAAGGAGATGAAGAGAAATGAGCCCAAAGCCCACCAAAATTCTGAATTAAATCAGAATTAATTCACACTCACTAAATCAGGGAAAAATCAAGAGGTTGAAAACTGGTTGAGAAGAATCGTCTCAGAATCGATCGGTTAAAGCAAAGATCAAGGGATGAGATGAAGCAAGTTTGATTCAGATTCTGACTGGATACATTTTAGTATTCGAATCATAATTTTTGCTACAGAATCTCAATTCTGATGATTCAAGATGATCCAGAAAGCAGACTGACAGAGCTATAACTCTTATGTTGATTATTATTTCTAATTCTGTCAGTTGTTAAGTGATATTCAGAAATCAACAAGCCAACAAACAGCAGATCAGAACTGAATATCCACCTCTACCCCCTCCATTTCTCCTATAAATACCTGCACTCAAAGGCAAAAAGAAGGACAAGGCAGATTAGGATTTTAGACTAGTTTTTTCATTTTGTAGTTTAGTTTTTACTTTTATGTAACTTGTATGTAACTTAGGGTAGAAGAAGATTCATGTAAGTAAGAGAGAGGGACTGATGTTGAGAGTGACACCGACGATGTACCCTACTCCTTTCTTTCATTGTCTCAGCAAGTAATAAAGGTAAAGGCTTTGTTTGTTTTCTATTCTGCTTTACTTTACATTTGTTTTGCTTTTCGTTTTCCTCTTCTACTTCACCTTGGTTTTATGTGTTGAGTCTACAAGTGAACTCCAAGGCAAGTACACCGATGCTACGTGAAAGCCAGCGATAGTTCATGAAAGACGTTCTCCTCTTCCAAGCTCGCATCACTTCGTTCTTCTTATGCTTGACGATATAATGTGCACGGGGACCGAGCTCGAGTTTATGATCTATACGTTGAACGCCTCCGAAGCAAAAAGGTAGAACTTGCAAAAAGGTTTCCAAGTAAGTCATCACCAAACTAGGTAAGTAATTCTTAACTTTCTTTCTTTTCTTTTATCGCTATAGTATAGATCGCCAACACGATTTCTTTCACCACTTCTTCCCAATCGTTTTCACTCTTTCTTTTTCACTTCATTGTACATTGTCGCTTTCTTTTGCTTTCTGAAATTCCACCTTCTTCATTCTTCCACTTTCTTCTAACTTTAATACCTTCTTCCTCTCTCGCTTTCTTCTTAACTTTAACCATTAACTTTCTTTTTCTTTTTCTTAACTTTAAAACAGAGAAGAATCTTCGCTTATTTTTATAAGATTTCAATAAAACTGTAAACGCTTCCATCGCAAACCCTCCTTGTGGATCACGACCCGCATTAGCCACTTGCTATAGCGGAAGTATTGAGCACTTGCACATTCTCTTTTTAAGTTCTATAATCTCGTATTTTTGTGCAGGTTAGCCTCAATCAAATTTTGGCGCCGTTGCCGGGGAGGGTAAAACGGTTTTTATTGAAATCTGAATTTTTATTGCAAATTTTTGAGAACTAAACAAATTTTCTTCTCTGTTGCAGGTTATAGGTTGAAGAAAACAGGAACTTTGCATTGCAGTGACATATAAGTGGACCTGGGCCTCTGCTCTCGAAAGCAGAGACCAGGATCCCTCCAAATTGTCGCAAAATCCTGGCTTTTGCCGCAAATTTGCGGCAATAAGGAGTGAACTACTGATCATTTTTCTGCAGGGTCTCTGATTCTGCAAAATACTTCTGCTGCATTACTTAATTCCCTGTAATATTCACCCTATACCTGCTTAATAAAGTCAACAGTAAAAAATTGGTTGTAATCGTTAAAAGTTGATTAGACATTTGCATTTTTAGGCACGTGTCTTTTCTATTCATTTACTTTTACTGTTGAAGAGTGCTGGAAGCAAGGTACGTTTTGCATTGCATGTAGACTAGGAATCAACTCTTGCTTGATTTTCATGCTTTGAGTGTATCCTAGTTATATTTCTTGTACACTTGCACAATTCAATTTTAAGGGCATACCCGTAAATAAGATAAGGTGGGGATTTTATCACCCTTTCCTTAGCCCGCAAATCATTTTCCCAAGCACTCACTAACCCAAGCCTAATTTAATAAAAAGTAGACGTTGACCCTAGGGACATCTCGGACTCATTTAGGAGATTATCCTAAGGGGGAAAAATGTTAGAATCTAACTCCTGCAAAATCAGTGTCTAGGAAAGGGATTGAGGGCCGAAAGCCCGAAGGTTGGTGGTTATTTAATTAAGGAACGTCTTTGACGGAAAACCTCCCACCAACCTTGCCCTGACCTGGCTGATTAGCTTGTGGTTAAAGTCTACATTAGACCTCCCGTGGACAGTCTAACCAGTTAGGAGTCGTCTAGGTCCTAAGTCTACCCTAACTTAGGTGAGAATTTTTTCTTTCTTGTTTGTTTATTTGTTTGTTTTTCTTTCTTTTTGTTTGTATTCCATTGTGTGATATGGCTTATAATAATAATTTTTTCAACTATAATAATAATCCATATTACACATCAAACTCTTTTTCGGATATTACCAACCCGGCATATCATGACTTTAACCAACCTAGTGTGCCAGATTGGTCTTATCCGAATCAATATGACCCATACCCCCCATCTAATAACTATAATTTCCATAATGATTTCAACTCTTCACCGAGTCAGTGGGGATTCACCTCCCCCGAGCAGAATTTCCAACCACCTTGCCCTCCTTCTCCACCCAGTCCACATTATGTTCAAGATTCATACTCAGTTCCACCCGTCCAAAATAGGAAACCATCAATTTTGGAACGGAGTATGCGTGAGTCCAAATACAAATCCCAAAATCTGATGGACTCACAATTTCAATACCACTTCCAAGACAACTCTTCATCTTTTCATCAAAACAATGAACCCATCAATTATGAAAAGATGCTAGAAGCCATGACTCATGCTCAAAATGCTAGAAATCGTGACATAGATATGATGGTCGAATCTCTACGTTCCCACCGTCCTGATGTCACTTACCATTCTGTTAGAGCCAAAGAGTCATGTTGTTTTGGAAATCAAGATTCTATTTCAGAACAACCATTTGAACTTACCCAAACTCCAAATTTTGAAAAAGATATTGATAGTTTGGCTAGTTTTCCTTTCCCTGAAATAGAACTTGAAAATGATTATGATCCTGAACCCCAACTTAGTGATTCAATTTCATTTCCTGATTCGATTATGACTCCGGTATCTTCACCTGATTTCGATCTTTTCCCCGAGTCAACATTGGATCCTGTACCAATCCATAATGAAATTGAATCACCCATCTGTGAGGATCATATTGAACTTGACCAATTATACACTCTTGGAGATCCTATTGACAAATTGACAAGTTCTCAATTTTTTGATATTGAAGTCAATGAGATATGTGACCTAGATTCTCATATCTGTGATCCAGTTCAACTTTCTGAATCAATCTTGACTCCTGTTGTGTTACCAAACTTGAGTAATGTTTTAGAGTCAGTTTTGATTCCTCCACCTATCATTCATGAACTGGAATCACCCACATTAAGTCACATTCCATTATTAGAAAATACATGTGGACTGGAGTTTCAATTTCTTGACTTGGACCCAATTTCTGAACCTATTTCGACTCCTGAACCTTTACTTGACTTAAGTCACCTTCCTGAGTCGGTATTAGTTCCTGTCCTTCCTGAGTCCAAGTCAACTGTTCTATCATTTCATACTCCATTCTGGGACGAGGTGGTTGACAAATTTGACTCCGAAATTAGTTATGGAATATGGAAATTAGATGGGGTCAAATATTTAATAAAAATCCTTAATGGATTTATCTTTTTAGTGGGTCATATTAAAGATAGTGCTGGTGGGTTCCTTCGAGACCCAAGAAAAGTTGATTGGGTCATGTTTCGTGGACCAATCAGACCACCACCGGAACCACCACCTTAAGGTAACATTTTCCTTCCCTTTCTTCTTTTTCATGCATCTATGCATTAATTCATACATTGAGGACAATGCATGAGATAGGTGTGGGGGAGGGTCTAACATAACTTTTCTTTTCTTTAAAAAAAATAATTAAAAAAAAATTGACATTTTTCTTTACTTTTAAAGAAACTTTTTGAAAAATAGAAACAATATTTTGACTTATTTTTGTAAGAAATTAAGTTAATTTTAAGGAATAGGAAAATCCAAATTAGGATTTCTTATACTTGGTCAAAATAAGATTATTTGTTTGATTTTTATGGTTAGGAAGATAATTTGTCAAAGTAATTTAGTCTTGATCTTTACCTTGATGAAATATGCATACTTCATACACTTACACACTTAGGGTTCAAAAACAAAGATTCTTATGCCTTATAAAAATATATATATAAAAAAAATGAATAAGTCTAATTATTGATTAGCTAGGTGCTTTGGCCTAAGCAAGTCTTAGTATTTATGCGAAAGATAATTAGATAAGTTTAAAAAAAAATGAATAAGTCTAATTATTGATTAGCTAGGTGCTTTGGCCTAAGCAAGCCTTAGTATTTATGCGAAAGATGATTAGATCCTCTGATTAAGCTGGGTGTCTGTGCCTAATAAAGCATGAGTATTCACGCCTAAAAGAGGTTCATATAATAAAATCCTTAGTTTTGTGGCCTTGTCTGCTCGAGTCCTTAAGTCCTAGGGGTGTCTTCTCACCTGGTGCCCTAAGACCGTTTGGTTTGGGAGTCATCGATTAGAGGCTCGTTACATGGGCAGATTAGAAAGCCTAATAGAACTAAGGAATAATACCACACAAAAAAAAAAGTAAAAGTTTATATATAAATAAGTAAGGCATAAGAGTTAGAGTTAATGAACCCTTAGTTAAAATTTTCACAGTCACAAGGTGCATATGACTTAGGGTAAAGTAATAGACTAGATGAGAAGTACAATTTGACTCCTTACTTTGTTTGATAACAAATTTTTGAATAGAGACTAAGTTTAGGAATAAAAAATTCGGGTTTCCTATAACTTATAGATTGCTTAGATCTTACAATCATATTTCAAATATTTTTCTCTTTCAAAATGCTTTTCGAAAATACTAACTCTTTATTTCTCTTTCTTTATGGATTTTGTGGGTGCAATCCGCTGAAAACCCTCACGAGACAAAACTCGTCCTCTAGGGGGAACCTAGAGGTTTAACGGCTTGTTGCACATGCTCAGTGCAATCGCGCGACCTGCGAAAGTGGTCTAATAATCCTTAGTATAGTTTAGTTGTTTTGCTCGAGGACGAGCAAAAGATAGGTATGGGGGTGTGATTGGTCACTAATGTTGCATATTTAATATCATATTTTCATACCTATTTTAGAATAAAACTTTGCATTGTCTTAATTAATTGCTTAATTTATTTGCAGGCCCATTCTTTAAGGAGATGAAGAGAAATGAGCCCAAAGCCCACCAAAATTCTGAATTAAATCAGAATTAATTCACACTCACTAAATCAGGGAAAAATCAAGAGGTTGAAAACTGGTTGAGAAGAATCCTCTCAGAATCGATCGGTTAAAGCAAAGATCAAGGGATGAGATGAAGCAAGTTTGATTCAGATTCTGACTGGATACATTTTAGTATTCGAATCATAATTTTTGCTACAGAATCTCAATTCTGATGATTCAAGATGATCCAGAAAGCAGACTGACAGAGCTATAACTCTTATGTTGATCATTATTTCTAATTCTGTCAGTTGTTAAGTGATATTCAGAAATCAACAAGCCAACAAACAGCAGATCAGAACTGAATATCCACCTCTACCCCTCCATTTCTCCTATAAATACCTGCACTCAAAGGCAAAAAGAAGGACAAGGCAGATTAGGATTTTAGACTAGTTTTTTCATTTTGTAGTTTAGTTTTTACTTTTATGTAACTTGTATGTAACTTAGGGTAGAAGAAGATTCATGTAAGTAAGAGAGAGGGACTGATGTTGAGAGTGACACCGACGATGTACCCTACTCCTTTCTTTCATTGTCTCAGCAAGTAATAAAGGTAAAGGCTTTGTTTGTTTTCTATTCTGCTTTACTTTACATTTGTTTTGCTTTTCGTTTTCCTCTTCTACTTCACCTTGGTTTTATGTGTTGAGTCTACAAGTGAACTCCAAGGCAAGTACACCGATGCTACGTGAAAGCCAGCGATAGTTCATGAAAGACGTTCTCCTCTTCCAAGCTCGCATCACTTCGTTCTTCTTATGCTTGACGATATAATGTGCACGGGGACCGAGCTCGAGTTTATGATCTATACGTTGAACGCCTCCGAAGCAAAAAGGTAGAACTTGCAAAAAGGTTTCCAAGTAAGTCATCACCAAACTAGGTAAGTAATTCTTAACTTTCTTTCTTTTCTTTTATCGCTATAGTATAGATCGCCAACACGATTTCTTTCACCACTTCTTCCCAATCGTTTTCACTCTTTCTTTTTCACTTCATTGTACATTGTCGCTTTCTTTTGCTTTCTGAAATTTCCACCTTCTTCATTCTTCCACTTTCTTCTAACTTTAATACCTTCTTCCTCTCTCGCTTTCTTCTTAACTTTAACCATTAACTTTCTTTTTCTTTTTCTTAACTTTAAAACAGAGAAGAATCTTCGCTTATTTTTATAAGATTTCAATAAAACTGTAAACGCTTCCATCGCAAACCCTCCTTGTGGATCACGACCCGCATTAGCCACTTGCTATAGCGGAAGTATTGAGCACTTGCACATTCTCTTTTTAAGTTCTATAATCTCGTATTTTTTGTGCAGGTTAGCCTCAATCAGGTATGCACGGGGCCCATTATGAACCTGATATAGTTGATCTTCATTTGTTTTCAATAAACTTAACTCGTCTTATTCATATGTGAATGTATGTGTACTGAAAACACATATCTAGACATATGGATCAGATGAAAAATAAGAATGTAACAACCCAACAGTAATGATATTAGGAATGTGTGATATTTGGTCTCTCCTTTATTCGGATTCTGCTACACCCATAGCTCATCCGAGTAAGTTCTATCAGAGTTTGTACACTGGTATTACTCTGGCATGGACTACCAGTGATGGGTGAGACTGGTAGGGGATGATTAAAATGCCATGTGATACTGATAATCATTATTGCATAACATAATGTGCTACACATTATCATGTACCTGTCATAACTTAATTGTTTAATAATAATAATGTCAGAAGCGGATGTTATTAGATCACTCCCTTGTTCGGACAATGGTATCCGCGTATCAGAATTCAGATGTGTTCTCCTGGAAGTAAGAACTCCAGTACGAACTACCAGAGGTATGGGACATTAGAGGGGAATGGTTATAATAACAATCGATGCTGATTATTATTATTGTTATATAATTAAGTTATTCTAACTCCAACTGTACAAGAATTCCAAACATAATTAATACTCCTTATACTGAAATACTACTGAAAGACTACTAGAATCATTGATCACAAGATTACTGACATACATACTGATCAACAACTTTGGTTGTATATTCTTAATTAATGGTGACGTGAGGTATATAGTATATAGATGAGGGTTTTCTTTTTTGGATTATCCCCTCGACGTACTAATCTCATGGATTCAGAGATTGAATTTATACAATTAGTTTTGCCTACATTTATATTATACACACACAATTAATAAATTACATATGCTTTCATTGATATGATTTAAACATGATTTCATGCATACATAAACATGTTTTCATGTAATTTCATTTATTTCCTATACATGTGTATTTGCTTTTGTGCACGACACTTGACATTCTTATGTACTCGTTGGGTTGCATTCAAACAACCCTAGACCTGCATGTCCAGATTCTGGAACTAGGACGATAGTGAAGTCCCTGTTGCTGATCGGAGTGCTTAGCAGAAGAGTAGCAAGTCCCATGATCAGAACCTGGCATAGGCTAGGAGACATAGTAGCAGATCTTCCTGACTCATTTCCTTGGTCAAGCTTTTGAGATTCCTTTCCCGCTCGTGAACATCTACCAGTATCATATCATGTAAATCTCCTGTAATTCATATTTTTGTACGATCCAGAGATGTAATATTCATGTAATATTGGATCACATGATTTGATAACACTGTACTTGGAGTGTAATGTCAGAATGTATATTACACTGTGCTTTCATACTCTGATTCCTGACTATACTGATTTACTTAGCGTACGTATGTGACGGTATTTCTGTTCTGCGTATGTACGTTGCAGTAGTGTCTCCATACCCGATGGGGCGGGGCGTTACAGGTTATTATCAGAGCCAGGTTGAGCTTTCCACCTTCAATACAGCCAATTGGCAGATTAATGTGATATTAATTTGCAGCTAGAGTAAGAATCAGAATTATACATTTCAATTTCAAGTACAAGTTATCTGTCCTTCCTAATAATCTTCCTTTAACTTCTGAAATCTTTTCATCCATCCAACTCTCATGTTCCACTATCTCGACTATTTCTATTCCAAGTCGGTAAATTTTTCTGGTCATTCCTATTATATCTTGCAATTCCGGTAACCATATCTAATTAATTATCATTGTATCTTATTCTGATCGTTACTTTGATCCTTTCTGTTTAAATCTCTCTCCTTAACAAAATTGCGAGGACGTAATTTTTGTAAGGTGGGAAGAATGTAAAATCCTGATTCCAGTATACGTATCCTCTTACGATTTTTGACATTTTGATCGTACGTGTGTCTTTCATGCACGTAATTTTTTGTTTGACCTGAAATTTTTACACAAGACTCTACACTAACACTAGATTTTACCCTAAAAATTTCTCAATTTTTTAAATAATTATTTAATTAAATATTTTCTCTCTCCTTCTATTTTCCATTTCTTACTTCTCTAAATTCATTTCTTTTCCAATTTTATTCATTTATCTTTTTATATTATTTTTCCATGGGATATTTACACATAACCCCCAACAATTACAAATCTGCAATTCCATTTCTTTCTCCTTTTCTTTTCCTTTTCTTTTTTTTTTCCTCCACCTTTTGAGATTTTTCCATGGCTTGTTCAAGAAGACAACTCCTTTGTCTTCTCTTGCAAGCCTCCCTCTCTCTCTTAAACACTTTCTCACTCATCCCTACACCTCCAAAACTAAACTAGCCCTCTCCCTTCAATTTCTCTCGCTTCTATCTCTAAACACCCATTTTCTCACTCTAAAAATCTTACAAAATTCTTATAACACCATGGCGACTCCCTCACCATACCAAGCTCCTCCCTAGGCTTAACTACACCTCCCATAATTTTCTCCAACACAATCTCTCTCTAAAAACCCCAAAATAATACTTTCTCTCTCCACCAAGCTTTCTCTCTCTAGATTTTCTCACCCTCTCCTCTCTCTAGACCAGGCTGCCAGCTATAAGGGGGTTTATCTTTCGTCTTCTCCCCTCTCCACTCATCACATCCCCAAAATCCCATCCTCTCTTTACAACATTTTCTCCCTCTAAATTACATTTTCTTTCATTTCTCTGTCTAAAACCACTTCCTACACCACTCTCTTCTTTCCTACAGCCCACGGCCAGGCCAAGGTCTCCACACACACCCACACCCACACCCACACACATGTTCCTTACACGTGCACACGTGCACGTGGTATCGGGTATTTTCTCGATATAGGCGAGTACTCTTCCCCTATTGTATACGTGTACATACACACATGTACACATATATTTGTACATGTGCATGCATATTTTATGTTTTGTGCATTTCTAGAATTTTCCTATAATTTTTAAAATTTTTCTTGGCATTTTTAGGATTTTCTAGTATTTTAGGAATTTTCTATATATTTTTAGGATTTTTCTGGGTATTTAGAATTTATGTGCGTATTTTTAGAATTTTTCTGTTTATTTAAAAAATTTCATGTATTTATGTGTTTTTTTTGAGTATTTGGAAATTTCTTGTGCATTTTTATGGATTTCTTATAATTTTTTTAGAATTAATATATATTCTGCAATTATCTGTATTTTTGGCATTTGGGATAACAGTGGTGCAGGTTGCAGATAAAGATCTCGGAACGAACTTCCCTTCTGGGGATCATAGTCATGGGAGACCCCCTCCGGTTATCCAAGGGCAACAGGTCATCGCCACCGCCCACTACCATAAGGGTTTCGAGGTAGGCAGATAGGGGGGTTCTTTACTCGGATGCTCTATCTGTTCTGAAATATCATCCAAGAGATCGCTTTGTAGGTTACCCATTACCTTTGGGTTTCATGGTGGCTGGGGGCAGAGGGTTCGCCACTTAGCTCAGGAGTACTGCATTGTGATTTTAGCTATGATTATTACATTATTTATTGCATGTTGTGTGGTACTTACACAACCTCAGGCTTAACCGCTTCGCGGTTCCATACTAAAGCCTTCGGGCTTAACCTTGATTGTACTCTAAAATTACATTTTTATCATCACTTTTACACATATATCCTTGATCATTCCTTTATTAATTAATGCTATTAACCATTTTTTTGATTATGGTGTGTAGTTACTTAAATGAGAGCATAAAGATACAAGAAGTTTCATTTTATCCCTAATCCTATCTAAAGTTGAATTTTAAATTGAATCCAAAGGAGGAAAGAATTAATTTTCATCCCCTAAATTCAAATTCAAATTCAGAAGATAAAGTCTTAGAAGATGAAAGAAATAAAGCTAATCCTAAAAGGGAAAAGGAGGATAATTCAAATTAAATGGAGTTCAAAATCAATTCAGACTCGGATTCTGACTGTACAACTTTTATTATTCGAATCATAACATTTGATACAGATTTCAAATCCGATGATTTAAGATGCTACAGAAAGAAGACTTGAAGGACTACAATTGTTATGTTTACCACTCTGTCTAATTCAGCCGTCTGATGAGTCATATTCAGCAAACAACACGCCGACTTGCTGTAGGACTGAATTCCTTATTGAATTAGGAAACCTTCTAATTTGTATCCTATTGTGATTAGATTTGAGGCCTATTTAAAGAGCTGAAATCTCTTATTATCAAACATCTCCACATCAGAGATCATAACTTAGGATTTTTCTTTTAGTCTCTTCTCCAAATTTCTTTTGTATTTTTTAGATTTTGGTTCTACTTCTAATTCAAGATTTGTGAGAAGGAGAAGCCATTGTAATTCAAGGTGACAGATCAATACAAGGTGCTTTCTTTCTTTTCTTATCTCTTTTGTTATTTACTTTATTTTTGCTTTTCTTATTTTTTATTTATTTCTTGCTTTCTTTTACTTGTCATGTTTACCATAAGTAGCTAGATTTTTCTCATGACTTGCTAAGACTTCACCACCATCACATCTAACCTAGTAGATAACCAGATTAGATCATATGCATTCCTACTCTAATTTTTATTCTTGAAGACTCATTAGGATAAGCAACTAGGTCAAATATTTACAAATACTTCTTAACTGTTTTTCTTAATCTATGCTTGATGAAAATCTTGATATTTTAATGTTAAACGTTGATTAGTATTATTTAAAATAGGGTTAAGATTTGCTAAATACTTTAATGATTTTTCTTACTTTATACTTGATTGAGAACCTTGATATTGTAACGTTAAAACTTGGATGGTGTTGTTTCAAATCATAACCTAGTTTCTATCCTATGCATCTTTCTTGATTTTGTGATAGAATCTCATGTTTAGAATTGAAGTGAAGCAATTATCTATCTAGCATTAGCAAGTATGGTGGTTGATTATTAATAAGCTATGAACCTTTCTTTTAATTTGATTCTTTATCTGCATACAATTCATCTTCTTATTTCTAAAGTTCTTTAAACAGAGAAGATAATAAGAAGACAATATTACCGTAAAGCTTCCATCGCATCTCTCCTGAGCTTCGACCCGTTTAGCCCTTGCTACAGCAGTTAATTTGCAAAAGATACAGAGTTAAAATCAATCACATACACTTTTCATATTCTCTGTATTCTTTTTGGCAATCAAACCTCTTTGAGGTTTAATGTCCTCGAACGTTCTAACTTCTCCTAGTAGGCGTATTTATCGCTCAGCGCTTTATCACTAGACTCGCTTAGGCAAAACTTTGCCGGATTTCTGACTAGCAGTTTAAGACGAGTCATTCCTATAACTCCGCCGAGCGCTTTAGTAATTAAACACTGTTCATTATTTGTGCCTCCATTACTGCTTGCACCTCTTGGTTGTGCACTTAACCGTAACACTACTTTATCATATGTTCATGGTTGTGATGAATTTGAACTATCTGATATGGTATATTCTTAAATTGCACTAGATATTTGCAACCTGTCTGACATCTGATATTCCTGATACTAATATTATTATTGATACCTGATTGTTTATAAAACATAAATCATGGTGACCGCTTTACGGGAAATAACTTCTGAAATACTAAATCTTGGACAAGAAAATACTCTTGATATTTCTGTTACTGATATGATGCGTAGAACTAAGTGCCACGTGGAACAAAGTGCCACATCACACGTCTCTGTGGTGGGGGCCACCTCTTGAATCCACGGGGGCCATCTCTAGAATCCAACATCTCTCTGATACTGTACTCATGTTGATTCCCGTAAATGGTATATCATGAACATACACTGAGAACTGTACAATGAATTGGTTGTAATAACTGAATCCACATACACTTGGGATGGGAAAAATTGATGACTTCAATATGTATGGTTTCATAATGGTTCGATGTAGCAACTACTATTCTGGATCCACCGGAGGCCATAGGGGATCGGTTGGGCTGAATTGGCACTTCTGACCTGATTCATTCCTGTTACTATTACGGCTTAGCGGCCGGTTCTGGGAGTCAAACTCAGATGTCCTAAGGCCGTTGTTCCGGGTATGCACGGGGCCCATTATGAACCTGATACAATTGATCCCCATCAGCTTTCAATAAACTTAACTCGTCTTATTCATATATGGATGTATATGTACCAGAAACACATACCTAGACATATGGATTGGATGAATAATAAGAATGTAACAACCCAACAGTAAAGATATTACGAACGTGTGAAATTTGGTCTCTCCTTTATTCGGATTCTGTTACACCCATAGCAGATCCGAGTAAGTTCTATCAGGGTTTGGACACTATTATTACGCTGGTATGTACTGCCAGTGATGGGTGACACTGGTAGGGAGATGATTAAAATTTCATGTGACACTGATAATCATTATTGCATAACATAATATGCTACACATTACCATGTACCAGACATAACTTAATTATCTGATAATAATAATATCAAAAGCGGATGTTATTAGAATACTCCCTCGTCCGGACAATGGTATCCGCATATCAGAATTCGGATGTGTTTTGCTGGAAGTGCGGACGCCAGTACGAACTGCCAGTGATATGAGATACTGGAGGGAAATGATTATAATTACAATCGATACGGATTATTATTATTATATAATTAAGCTATTCCAACTACCAACTGTACAAGAATTTCAAAAATAACTAATACTCCTTATACTAAAATACTACTGACAGACTACTGGAATCATTGATCACATGACTACTGACATTCTTACTGATCAGCAACTCTGGTTGTATATTTTTAATTAATGGGGAAGTGAGTTATATGGTATATAGATGAGGGTTTCCTTATTTGGATTATCCCCTCGACGTACTAATCTCATGAATCCAGAGATTGAGTTTATACAATTGGTTTTGCCTACATTTACATTATACATATACAGTTAATGAATTACATATGCTTTCATTGATATGATTTAAACATGATTTCATGCATACATAAACATGTTTTTACGTAATTTCATTTATTTCTTGTACATGTGTATTTGCTTTGTGCACGCCACTTGGCATTCTTATATACTCGTTGGGTTGCATTTTGGTAACACTGGACTTGCACATCCAGATTCTAGAGTAAGGATGATAGTGAAGTCCTTGTCGCTGATCGAAGTGCGTAGCAAGTCCCATGATCAGAACCTGGCATAAGCTTGGAGACCTAGTAACAGATCCTCCTGATTCATTTCCTTGGTCAAGCTCTCGAAATTCTTTTCCCGCTCTGAGCATCTACCAGTATCATATCATGTAAATCTCCTGTAATTCATATTTTGCACAATCTAGAGATCTAATATTCATGTAATATTAGATCACATGTTGTGATAACACTGTACTTGGAGTGTAATGTTGGAATGTATATTTGTTGGCCCAAAGGCCCATCACTCTAGTTTTGATGATGATTAACTTATGTAGTTATAGTACTAATGATCTTGTGTTTATTTAGTTTCAGATTTATGATCAAGATCTTAATCGGTGTTTAGCTTCAACAAAAGATTCGAAGTCAAGTTTTGAAGCTAGCACGTGTTGATTCCAGAGCTTGCGCATCAAGATCGCATCATGTGCTCAAGCGGAGTCTAGCTCTCTAGATCAAGGTTTGGACCAAGTCAAGTAGGAGAAGAAGATTTTCAAGAAGACTTGTGTCTAAGTGTTAAGATTTATTTTTAGATAAAATGTAAATGATAGATTAGTTGTGGATTGCTCAAGCTCATATACACACACACAAAATTTATATGTGTTTTCATAAAACAGTTTTGATTTTAGAGCTTATTGTCAAAAATATAGATATTTCATCTCATATGTATATTGGATCATATCCATACACACTAAGCTTCAAATGTGTTTAAAATATCTTGTTTTTATATTTGAAGAAGTTTTGAAAAAATCGTTTTTCAAATTAAAGATTAATTTTGAAAAATACGGATTTTTGTTTAAGACAAAATTTCTATATTACAAAAATAGTTCAAAACATTTGTAATATGTGTTGATTTTTGATCACACATATTTGTACTTCAAAGTATTTTAATGAACTTATTTTTGTAGATTTTTGAAAATCACCTAGAGGGGGGGTGAATAGGTGATAATGCTAATCAATGCACAATTTAAAAATATGATGCAACAATCTCCCAAAATAAGACTAAGAGCCGAATGCCCCGTGAAGGGTTCTGAACTCCTTCCTCCTGATTCCTCGTAAATATGAGTTGGAGGTGCGCAATGCAACCTTGTTGTATGGGACAATGATTGACAAGATGAATGGTAATAAGTGAATATGGCAATGACAAACAAAAGCAAGCAACAAAAGCAATGAAAGTAGTGCAAGAACAAGGAAAGTAAACCAAACGCAAACACCAAGATTTGTTATCGAGGTTCGAGCACCCAGCTCTACTTCCCCGCCTTCCCCAGAAGGATTCCAACCACTTCCACTATCACAAAGATGTCACAAATACACCGGAGTACCCAACTCCACAATCTCAAGTACAAGTTCTCTCTTGGTAGTCAAAAGACCACAAACTTTCTCTTTCAAAATTCTCTTCCCTTACAAAGGTCCTTAGAGAACAATGAGTAGGAATGAAGCTCTAGTGTGCAAAGAGAAAAGAAAATGAAATCAGAGAATTCTTGAAAACACTTCAGAAAATGAGAGAGAATTTCAGCACAAAAACCAAGAAACCAAGCTCTTTTGAATGCCTTAAACTTTTGAATTTTTCTTGTAATAATTAGGTGAACTAATCTCTCCCCAAACACCCCTATTTATAGGAGAGGGCTAGGGTTAGAAGATAAAACATTTTTAAGGCTAATCAGAATGTATTAAACCCAAAACAGGTCATTTAAACTCACTTAAGTGAGAAAAAGACAAAAATAAATAGCTCAGAAAAAAATTCCCGTTACTGTTCAAACGGCTCTGTCGGTCGACCGGTCGGTCGACCGCAAGTTCAAATATATGACCGTTGCAGGCCAGAGGTGTAACGGTCCCAGTTTAATAAATCCTCAATTTACATAACATCCATCTTACAAAAGCCGATTAATCAAATTATTTCCTTATTTCTTAAAAATTTCGGCAGCACCTCCTTACCCATCATTTAGGTGCAAATTAAATTTTCTCATAAATTTAGAGATCAAGGTTTGATCATTACATGCATTGCCAAGGGATTTCAAGGAATATATACACATGACTAGTTCAAGGGAAACAATTCTACTCAAATCAAGGATCAAGATCTAGGGATAAAAATAAAAATTGATTGAATTTGAGGAATGAGAAAAAGGGAAACCCACTCACCGCCGAAATTTCCGAAGTCCGGCCGCCCTAGCCGGCCGCCGCCGTCGCTGCCGCGGCCCTGGCCGCCGCTGGCCGCGCCTCCGGTCGCGCGTGGCCGCGG
Source organism: Agave tequilana (assembly GCA_038442645.1). NCBI lineage: Eukaryota > Viridiplantae > Streptophyta > Magnoliopsida > Asparagales > Asparagaceae > Agave > Agave tequilana. The sequence goes on along the minus strand of JAVJIF010001565.1, from coordinate 53,633 downwards.
CCGACCGCGCCCTGGCCGCGCCTCCTTGGCCACCCGCGCGAGAGAGAGAGAGGGGGAAAACTGCGTGAGGGAGAGAGAGAGATTTGGGGGAGAAAATAAACTTATTTCTCTCCCTTACCTATTATAAATAATTATCTATATATATTATACTTGCCTTATTTGCCACTTGTCATCATAAGATCCTCTCCAATTGCCACCTCTCCTACACAAATCTCAATTAAATCTCTACCCTCCACTTCACTCTTTAAATCCCTAGTTCTCATCTCCACCCTACATTATAAAATAAAACTTTATTTTTCACTTATATAGTTTGTATCTTTCCATGAAATACCATTATACACATAAACATATACAATACATTCTTGTATACATAACCAATATTATTATCACTATTACATATAAATATTTTTAACATGCATAGCTATTTAAATACTTCCAATTAATTCATTTCAAATTTCCCTGATAAATTTCCAAATTTATTATCACATAAATATAACCAAATTAAAATTCCTGATATTCTTTATAATCTCAATACTCAAGGAATATAGTATTAAATCAGGGTTGAAAAATTCGGGGTGTTACATTCTACCCTCCTTACAAAAGTTTCGTCCTCGAAACTTGCTACCTGAAGTAAGTAAGCATAAAACTTTGCATTTCTCTTATATACTTCAAATTCTTACTTCCATAAAAGACCCCTTTCGATCCTTTTCCTCAAGAACTTGGTATTTCATGAACAATTTCCTATACTATATTCTTACGATCTGACTTAATCTTAACTCGCTTGATATTTTAATCATTTCCTTACTCCAGTGTCCCATACCACTAGCAGCTCGTTCTGAGGGCCCACACCCTCAGCCGAACACATCCGAATTTTGACATGTGGGTACCATAATCCGAACATAAGATAGTGACCAAATATCCCGCTCTTCAGGATTAGTCATACACGTAAGAACTCCTACCCTCCTTAAACCAACCAAGTCAAACAATGTTTTCACATACATACAAGGCATAAACATGCAAATCAATCCAAAAATCAGCCCCCATCAATCCAATCCTCTTCTACTATTCGTTCTAAGTTTATCCTTCATCTATATCCTGTGCTCTGATAACAACTGTAACGGTCCCAGTTTAATAAATCCTCAATTTACATAACATCCATCTTACAAAAGCCGATTAATCAAATTATTTCCTTATTTCTTAAAAATTTCGGCAGCACCTCCTTACCCATCATTTAGGTGCAAATTAAATTTTCTCATAAATTTAGAGATCAAGGTTTGATCATTACATGCATTGCCAAGGGATTCAAGGAATATATACATATGACTAGTTCAAGGGAAACAATTCTACTCAAATCAAGGATCAAGATCTAGGGATAAAAATAAAAATTGATTGAATTTGAGGAATGAGAAAAAGGGAAACCCCACTCACCGCCGAAATTTCCGAAGTCCGGCCGCCCTAGCCGGCCGCCGCCGTCGCTGTCGCGGCCCTGGCCGCCGCTGGCCGCGCCTCCGGTCGCGCGTGGCTGCGGCCGGCCGCGCCCTGGCCGCGCCTCCTTGGCCACCCGCGCGAGAGAGAGAGGGGGAAAACTGCGTGAGGGAGAGAGAGAGATTTGGGGGAGAAAATAAACTTATTTCTCTCCCTTACCTATTATAAATAATTATCTATATATATTATACTTGCCTTATTTGCCACTTGTCATCATAAGATCCTCTCCAATTGCCACCTCTCCTACACAAATCTCAATTAAATCTCTACCCTCCACTTCACTCTTTAAATCCCTAGTTCTCATCTCCACCCTACATTATAAAATAAAACTTTATTTTCCACTTATATAGTTTGTATCTTTCCATGAAATACTATTATACACATAAACATATACAATACATTCTTGTATACATCACCAATATTATTATCACTATTACATATAAATATTTTTAACATGCATAGCTATTTAAATACTTCCAATTAATTCATTTCAAATTTCCCTGATAAATTTCCAAATTTATTATCACATAAATATAACCAAATTAAAATTCCTGATATTCTTTATAATCTCAATACTCAAGGAATATAGTATTAAATCAGGGTTGAAAAATTCAGGGTGTTACAAGAGGTCGATCGCCCGGTCGACCCATTTAACCGAGAGCAGACTGAGCTACAGTCGGTCGACTGCACGGTCGACCGGCAGACATGCACACGGATACGTGCACCTGCCAGTTCCACGGTCGACAGGGACGGTCGACCGGTCAAACCTGACATAGAATCAGTCGACCGGTCGGTCGACCGGAACAGGTTAAAAATCAGTTTTTGGAAAGAATATAAAGGAGATTTTGATTTTGACAAAAATACTTTTGAACATAGATTAGTATAAAACATAAAGATATAAATGTAGACAAAATCTTGTATACAAAATATTTTTGTATAAAATATTAGAAAGCGTTTTGGAATAAACTTGTGCGCAAAAACATGTGTGATAGAGCTTCAAACTTATCCACTATTCTTTAACAAAGTATAAAACTAAAAATACAATGATTAAATACTTTTTGAGCAATCTTCAAGTCTTTGAGCCATCCAATGCCTTGCTAGTGCCTTCTCTTCTATGATCCTTCCTTGATTGTGCAATTTGCCTTCCTTACTATGTGAAACTTAGAAGTTCTTGCAAAAGCTAAGCCAATGGTCTCCAAACATGGTACAAAACCTGAAACTTATCTTGAACAAATTCATTAGTACCAAATAGCTCTTATTTGGTTTGTCATCATCAAAACACAAAACAAGAGAGTGTAACCTCTTGGGCCAACAATCTCCCCCTTTTTGATGATGACAAAACAAATAGGCTATAGACAAAAATATGGGGGAGGAGAAGACTCCCCTCAAATTATGCTATATGAAAAACACAAGAATTTATTAAAAACACAAAAACATACTCTTGATGCCAATTGAAACCAAATTGAAACAATACCAATAAAACACAAAATACAAGAGTTCTCAAATTCATAAAACACAAGACTCATAACAAAAACTCATAAAACCAAAACATATAAATTCATATGGAACCAAGACCAAATGAACTTATTTTGTCCCATGTAAACTTATTCTCCCCTTTTTGGCATACATCAAAAAGGGTTCTGAAAAATATGTTTATTCAATAACACAAACATTAAGTTCTCCACAAATAAACGAAAATCTAGCAAAATCCAGCGGTTTAGTGAAAATATCGGCTAATTGTAAATTCGTAGAAACATAATCAATGACTATATCTCCTTTCTCAAAATGATCTCTAAGAAAGTGATATCTAATCTCAATGTGCTTGGTCTTACTATGTTGATTTGCATTCTTAGTCATGTGTATAGTACTAGTATTATTACAAAATATTTTTATATGATCAAAATGCAAATCAAAATTAAGGAGAGTATGTTTCATCCAAAGGACTTGTGCACAACAAGCCCCCGCGGCAACATACTCCGCCTCGGCGGTTGAGAGTGCTACGGAATTTTGTTTCCTAGAGGACCATGAAACAAGACAATTACCAAGAAATTGACATGTCCCACTAGTACTCTTTCTATCTACTCTACAACCTGCATAGTCGGCATCCGAATAACTCGTCATTGAGAAATCTCCGGTTTTCGGATACCATAGACCCATCCCAATAGTGCCCTTAATATAACGAATAATGCGTTTTACCGCAATAAGATGGGACTCTTTAGGACACGATTGAAATCTAGCACAAAGACACACACACTAAACATGATATCCGGCCTACTTGCCGTTAAATATAAAAGACTTCCTTCATGCTTATATATAATTTAATATCAACATTTTTACCTTGGTCATCTTTATCAAGCTTGGTTTAGTTGCCATGGGAGTGTTGCAAGTCTTTGAACCTTCAAGTCCAAACTTCTTTACAAGTTCCTTTGCGTACTTGGCTTGACTTATGAACGTCCCGTTTTGCAATTGCTTGATTTGGAGTCCAAGAAAGAAATTGAGCTCACCCATTGAAGACATTTCAAACTCAAGTTGCATTACCTTTTCAAAATCCTTGCACAAAAGCTCATTAGTAGAACCAAAAATTATATCATCAACATAAATTTGCACAATTAATATATCATTATCAACATGCTTAGTGAATAGAGTAGTGTCTACTTTGCCTTTAATAAAATCATTTGAAATAAGAAAACTAGAAAGCCTTTCATACCAAGCTCTAGGAGCTTGTTTCAATCCATATAAAGCTTTATCAAGTTTAAAAATAAAATCGGGATGAACATGATCAACAAAACTGGGAGGTTGAGAAACATAAACTTCTTCATTAATAAAACTATTTAAAAATGCACTTTTCACATCCATTTGAAAAAGTTTAAAATTTTTGAAAGATGCAAAAGCTAGTGTCATCCGTATGGCTTCAAGCCGTGCTACGGGTGCAAAGGTCTCCTCAAAGTCAATTCCTTCAACTTGAGTGTAACCTTGGGCTACTAACCTAGCTTTATTCCTAATGACATTTCCGGACTCATTCATCTTGTTTCTAAAGATCCACTTAGTACCAATTATTGGTCTATCGTGGGGTTTAGGAACAAGGTGCCAAACTTGGTTGCGCTCAAATTGATTGAGTTCCTCTTGCATGGCAAGCAACCAATATGGGTCCGACTCGGCTTCGAGAATGCCTTTGGGTTCAAAATGAGAAATGAAAGCAAAGTTACCACATAGGTCATGGAGTTTGGAGCGTGTTGTGACTCCTTTAAATGCATCACCCAAGATGAGCTCCTTAGGATGATTTGTAGCGTATCTCCAAGCTTTAGTAAGCGGTTGAGAGCTTTCCTCTTTATCCTCTTGAATATCACCAATAGATTCTTGCTTTTCTTCTTCAGCGGGTGAGTCCTTCAAGGATAGTCTCTCCACGTCTTCACCTAATGGTTCAATCTCTACAACATTCTCAACAACCACATTAGATTCTTCAAACTTAACATGCATGGATTCTTCAATGGTACGAGAAGATCTAATGAACACTCTATAAGCTTTGCTAGTAGAAGAATATCCAACAAAGATAGCTTCATAAGCCTTAGCATCAAACTTACCCAAATTCTCCTTAGTATTTAAAACAAAACACTTGCATCCAAAAACTTTAAAATATGCAACATTAGGTTTTCTAGAATGATACATTTCAAAAGATGTTTGGAAGAATTCTTACACACATAAATACGATTTGAGATATAGCATGCGGTGTTTACGGCCTCGGCCCATAAATATTGAGGGAGGTCATATTCACTTATCATTGTCCTAGCCATCTCTTGAAGTGTTCTATTTTTCCTTTCTATAACTCCATTTTGTTGTGGAGTTCTAGGACAAGACATTTCATGCTTAATTCCCTTTTCATCACAATAAGTCATGAAGAGTTGGTTTACAAACTCACCACCTCTATCACTCCTTATTTTCAAAATCGGAAAACCTTTTTCTTTTTCAACCCTTTTTCGAAAAATCTTAAAATGAGAAAAGGTTTGATCTTTGTGTTCCAAAAAGAAAACCCAAGTGAAACGGGAAAAATCATCAACCAAAACATATGCATATCTACTACCATTTAAACTCTTAGTTTTAGTAGGTCCAAAAAGATCCATATGAATTAATTCTAAAGGCCTAGTTGACATGATATCCTTGATTGGTTTGAAGGAAGACTTGGTTTGTTTCCCAAGTTGGCACGCACCACAAATGCGGTCTTTCTCAAACTTCAAGCACGGAATACCCTTCACCAATTCCTTTGAATTAATCCTAGAAAGATGTTCAAAAGAAGCATGTCCTAATCTTCTATGCCAAAGCCAAGAATTTTCATCAAAAGCATTCAAGCATTTAGTAGAACACTCAATATTAAGCATGTCAATGATATAAACATTATCATCACGAAAACCGGTGAGAATACAATCATTTGTTTTAATATCAAAAATCTTGCAAGAACAATCATCAAAAACAACTTTAAGTCCACGATCACAAAATTGACTAATGCTAAGCAAATTATGTTTCAAACCTTCAACTAAAACAACATTCTCAATAATAGGAGATGCACCAATTTGAATGTTACCTATACCGATGATAGTCCCTTTGGAGTCATCTCCGAAGGTGACGGAGCCACCTTCCATGTACCTTGATAGGGTTGTAAAGTTGTTGATATCCCACATCATGTGTCTTGAACAACCACTATCAAGGTACCACCACTCCCTACGTCTTGGAGTCTTGGTGTGTACCTACATCAAACAATTTAGGACTTGATTTTGGTACCCACATTTTCTTGGGTCCTTGAGGGTTAGAGCCATGAACCCAAACAAGATTATTGGATCTATTTAATTGATCATAACAAAACTTAGCTAAATGTCCATTTTTACCACAATATGTGCATCTATATACTTTACCATATTTAAAAGCATAGTGAGTGTGTGATTTGTGAGCATGGGAGTTGTGAGCATGAAAAGATTTAGCATGAGAAGTGTTATGTGTAGTGTGAGCATGAGTAGATTTAACATGAGAATCTTTAGCATGAGGGGTGTGCTTTTTAGAAAATTTTTCTTCAAGTTTCTTAGTGTTAAAAGCACAATCTTTCAAAACTTTTTCAAAATCAACCATTTTAGTTTTTAAAGAGGAAATTTCTTTTTCATCAACAATAGGAGATTTTCCCTTACAAGAAACCTTGTAGGCATTAAACTCATTTTGAATAGAAGTGAGATTAGAAGAAATGTCATCCTTTTCTTTAGAAACCATAGCAAGTTGATTTTTGAGAAAAGCAACTTCTTTTTGCAATTTAAAGCATTCAATTTTCTTGTTATCATAAGTTTCAGAAAGTTCAACAAAAGCATGTACAAGAACTTCCTTACTTAATTCATCATCTTCATCATCAAGGGGTTGAGGGGTTACCTTAGGTGTGTTTGCCATGAAACACATATTTGCTACTTCCGCCTCTTCCTCGGACTCGCTTTCCGAATCCAAGTTGCCTTATACGCTTTCTTTTCTTCCGATTTCTTTGGCTTGAAGGAGGAGGTCATCTTCTTCTTGAACTCCGGGCAATCCGCCATGATGTATCCGGGCTTTCGGCAATTGTAGCATATAATTCTCCTCTCCTCTTTACCTTCAAATTTTCTCCGGAAGTTGAGCTTGTTCCTTCGGTACATCCTTTTGACATTTCGCACAAGGAGGGAGAGCTCCTCATCTTCTTCTTCATCTTCTTCATCGTCTTCAAGAGTGGATGAAGACTTGAAAGCTATGGACTTCTTCTTTGTTGGAGCGGCCTCTTCTCTTGCTTTCTTCTCTATCTCATGGGTCTTTAGGTTCCCAATGAGACTAATGACGTCCATCTCATCTTTGTCGTTCAATTCCTTCAAGGTGGTGGCCTTTATCTCCCAAGATGGAGGAAGAGCCCGAATCACTTTGCGCACCTTTTGATCGTTGGAGATGACGTCACCTAAGGAAGAAAGACCATTGGTGATTTTAGTGAATCTAGTAATCATACAATCAATAGATTCATCATCAAGCATTTTAAATGATTCATATTGAGACCTCAAGAGATCTATCTTAGCTCTCTTGACTTGTGAAGTCCCTTCATGTGTGACCAATAAGTGTTGCCAAATCTCATAGGCGGATTGGCAATGAATTACCCGTGTAAGGTCATCCTCATTCAAGGCGGTTAAAAGGGAGTTTTGGGCCTTGGAGTTAGCCTCATATTCTCTAAAGTTGAAGTCGGTCCATGTGCTCTCATCACTATCGGGTGCTACATAGGGTTTGGTCAAGGACTTAGCCACTAAACTACCTAATGATTGCAAAAAGATAGTCATCCTAACCTTCCAAATAGGGAAGTTGAGTCCATCAAATTTAGGTGGGGATTTAATGTTATCGGCCATGTTTACTAGTGATGAATGAATGAAATGAGAAATGTTGATTAGCAAATTTTAAGGATCTCTCTATGGATGTTAAGCCAAAACCTAGAGTCCAAGCTCTGATACCAATTGAAAATCACCTAGAGGGGGGGTGAATAGATGATAATGCTAATCAATGCACAATTTAAAAATATGATGCAACAATCTCCCAAAACAAGACTAAGAGCCGAATGCCCCGTGAAGGGTTCTGAACTCCTTCCTCCTGATTCCTCGTAAATATGAGTTGGAGGTGCGCAATGCAACCTTATTGTATGGGACAATGATTGACAAGATGAATGGTAATAAGTGAATATGACAATGACAAACAAAAGCAAGCAACAAAAGCAATGAAAGTAGTGCAAGAACAAGGAAAGTAAACCAAACGCAAACACCAAGATTTGTTATCGAGGTTCGAGCACCCAGCTCTACTTCCCCGCCTTCCCAAAAGGATTCCAACCACTTTCACTATCACAAAGATGTCACAAATACACCGGAGTACCCAACTCCACAATCTCAAGTACAAGTTCTCTCTTGGTAGTCAAAAGACCACAAACTTTCTCTTTCAAAATTCTCTTCCCTTACAAAGGTCCTTAGAGAACAATGAGTAGGAATGAAGCTCTAGTGTGCAAAGAGAAAAGAAAATGAAATCAGAGAATTCTTGAAAACACTTCAGAAAATGAGAGAGAATTTCAGCACAAAAACCAAGAAACCAAGCTCTTTTGAATGCCTTAAACTTTTAAATTTTTCTTGTAATAATTAGGTGAACCAATCTCTCCCCAAACACCCCTATTTATAGGAGAGGGCTAGGGTTAGAAGATAAAACATTTTTAAGGCTAATCAGAATGTATTAAACCCAAAACAGGTCATTTAAACTCACTTAAGTGAGAAAAAGACAAAAATAAACAGCTCAGAAAAAATGCCCGTTACTGTTCAAACGGCTCTGTCGGTCGACCGGTCGGTCGACCGCAAGTTCAAATATATGACCGTTGCAGGCCAGAGGTCGACCGCCCGGTCGACCCATTTTAACCGAGAGCAGACTGAGCTACAGTCGGTCGACTGCACGGTCGACCGGCAGACATGCACACGGATACGTGCACCTGCCAGTTCCACAAGTCGACAGGGACGGTCGACCGGTCAAACCTGACATAGAATCAGTCGACCGATCGGTCGACCGGAACAGGTTAAAAATCAGTTTTTGGAAAGAATATAAAGGAGATTTTGATTTTGACAAAAATACTTTTGAACATAGATTAGTATAAAACATAAAGATATAAATGTAGACAAAATCTTGTATACAAAATATTTTTGTATAAAATATTAGAAAACGTTTTGGAATAAACTTGTGCGCAAAAACGTGTGTGATAGAGCTTCAAACCTATCCACTATTCTTTAACAAACTATAAAACTAAAAATACAATGATTAAATACTTTTTGAGCAATCTTCAAGTCTTTGAGCCATCCAATGCCTTGCTAGTGCCTTCTCTTCTATGATCCTTCCTTGCTTGCTATGTGAAACTTAGAAGTTCTTGCAAAAGCTAAGCCAATGGTCTCCAAACATGGTACAAAACCTGAAACTTATCTTGAACAAATTCATTAGTACCAAATAGCTCTTATTTGGTTTGTCATCATCAAAACACAAAACAAGAGAGTGTAACCTCTTGGGCCAACAATTTTTAGTGTTTTTATGGGATTTTATAAGAGTATATAAAATCAAGTTTTTACTCCCCAACATATCAGACTTGGTCTTCTGGCAGGCGACCGAGTCAGAAGTCGGTCGACCGGGTGGTCGACCGATGTGCACAAAACGTGCACGGCCATTTGGCTTGAGGGCCGGTCGACCGGGCAGTCGACCATCCAGAGTGCTTTGCTATCTGGATCTGGCCCTGGTCGACCAGGCGGTCGACCGGCCAGAGAGCTTTGCTCTCTGGATTTGGCCCCGGTCGACCGGGCGATCGACCGGTAGGTCAAAACCTGGGCACGGTCGATCAGGCGGTCAACCGTCAGGCTACAACGGTCAAAAATATGACCGTTGGCCGGTCGACCGGCCGGTCGACCGACAGCAGGATCTGCTGCTGACTTTGACCCCAACAGCTAGTTTTTGATCCCCTATAAAATGGGGTTCCCTTAGGCTGTTTTAGACAAGATTTTGAGTGGGTTTTCAAGCTAATTTTTTTCATCTCTTTCAGAGGTTTTCTCCACTTGTTTTAGTGCTAATACTTTCATATCAAAAGGAGAGTTTTCAAGAGTGTTTTTCTTAAGAGATTTCTTGAATTTTTCACCACAAATCTATCCTAGTTTTTCTCACACATACTTGAGCTTTCCATTGCCATATCTATCCTATAAGAGATTGTTGTGAGAGTGATTTTAGGTGATCAAAGTGTTGAGATCATCAAGTGTTCATCATTGTATTTGAGGAGGTGAACTTGCGGGTTCGTGTTGTTTCGAGTTCTTGTGGGAGCTCGGTGTAGAGGTGCGACCTCGGCAAGCTAGTTGCTTGCGTGTGTTGTTCTTGTGGGAACAAGAGAAGGACTAGTGAGTCCAAGAGTTCTAATGTGAACTCGTTGTAGGTGTTGCGGCACCTAGTGATCTTCCAGGATCGTTTTTAGTAGAAATCCTTCATAGTGTTGAAGGCGGGGACATAGAGCAAGGGTGCTCGAACCTCGAAACAATTCTCCCGTGTTTGTGATTGCTATCTCTATCTCTCACTTGTGTTTATATCTTGCATGCTTATATTGTGTATCTCTTTATATGCTTGATATATCTTGTGCTTAATTGATATATGCTTGGGATTGTTTGCTCACACTTGTATTCTACTAAGAGAGTCATAGTGACACCTCAACTCTTAATCTAGAGGAATATTGAGGAGATAGTCCAGAGCCCTTCACAGGGAATTCGGCTACACTCTTTGGTTAAACCTGGTGTATTTTGCATAATAGTTTTAATTTGCTTAAATAGTTTTTAATTACGCATCATTCATCATTAGATTAGCTAGTCACCTATTCACCCCCCTCTAGGTGACCTACAAGTTGTATCAGAGCTTGGTGCTCTTGATTTGGGTCTAACAACCTTGAGTTAAAGATCCTCATTTTAGCTAATCACAATATTTGTACACACGCACATAGATTTCATGACACCTCCCATGTTTGATATTCTTAACATCCAAATTTGAAAAGTTAAGATGTCAATGTACCTCAAAGCCTAGGTATTCATGTTTATTTTACCTCTATTAAAGACTCTTATTGTTTAAATGGCAAAAACCATGAGGCTAATACAAAAGCTCTTCATGATTCAAAGAGTACCCTAAATGATGAATATTTATGTAGGGTTTCTAATTTTGATTCGGCTTTTGTAGTATGGAACACACTTATCTCCCTTGGTGAACAAAAGCAATATTATATGGGGAATGACTCGGATGATGGAAGAGATGCTTCCAATATATGCTACATGGTCCAAGGGGATGACCCCCTTGAGGTAAATTCTAAATCCGAGTTAAAGAAGATATTGACATGTCTTATGATGAGCTTGCATCTTTTTGTCAAAAACTTCTTGAAAAATATGATTTGCTTAAAAAGGATAATAAAATGTTGAAAAATAAATATGATTCCATTTTAAAAGAAAAAGATTCTTTTCAAAATAAATTTGAATGCATTTCAAAAGAAAATGAATTTTTGAAAAAGGAGAATATTTCCTTGTTTTCAAAATTAAATAACATTTGTGAAGGAAATAATTCCTTGAAAAATAAAATTATTTTGGCGGAAAAAGAAAAGAAATTGCTTTGGAAGAAAATAACTTTTTGAAAAGAAAAATTGTTTCAAAAGAAAAAGAAAATAATTCTAAAAAGAAAAAGATGATTCTTGCCATGTCTCTCATGCTAATAATGTTGATCCTTGCCATGTTTTTCATGCTACTATTGATAAAAATGAGATTCATGTCTTAAAAAATAGAATTGATTGTTTGAGCTCAACTTTAAACAATTGTGCATTTAATCATTCTAAATTAGAAACCTTGTTTCAAAAGAAACAAGCTCCACATGTTCATGCACATAACCCACGGTATACATATGCACACTATACTCACATTCACACCACTCATATACATACTAGAGTGTACAAATGTACACATTGCGGCCACAAAGGCCATTTAGCAAAGTTTTATTTTGATAAGATAAATCATAAAAAATTTACAAATAATAATGTTTGGGTTCCTTATGATGCTAACCCTCGTAGACCCAAAGAAAATGGGTACCAAAATTTCCACCTCTTGTGTTTGATGTAGGTGTGGACTCTCACAGACGTGAGAGGAATGGTACCTTGGTGGTGAATGCATGATGAGCTAGATGGACATACCAAATTGATGCATCACTATCAAGGAAGTTTGGTGGGAGGACCACCATGTTTCAGAAACTTAGAGAATAGTGCATTTGGTTTGGTAACTATCTCTAAACTCCTATTTTAGTTTACATGCTTTTATATAAATGTTTTTAGCTTGTTTTGATTTTGTACTTCATGTGGTGAATACTTATTTAGATGTAGTTTTCGTTAAAACTTGTGTTTATACTTGTCCAAGTAGTGAGCTACACTTGATTATTATATGCTTGTGCTTCATTGTTCATTCGTACTCATTACATGTACATGTATAACCTAATTTTGATGATTCTCTCATTTACACTTAGTTTTCCCTATTTTTGTATATGTTTTGCTTCATGTATATGTTGTTTTTGTTTAAAACTTATAAATATACATATATACCCTTGAATCGCTTGCCTTCATGAAAATTTTATTATGAACTCGTTTGTGTTTGGAATATGTATGTATATTTTTTAGTTTTGATAGAACATACATATACCTTGAAGTTTATTTTTAATGAAAAATAAATTTTTATGATTTTCATATTTTTTTGATAAAAGAATTTCATGTTCGTTTTGAGCCTTATTGACTATTTCATGAATATGCTATTCATATGATTTTTGTGCACTCACATTATTTTGTTTACTCATATACTTGTTTATGAGCACATTTTTGAGTCTTATAGATCTTGAGTGACAATTTTTGTGTACTTAACAATGATTCATGGGATATATGATTTGGTTTCATATTTGAAGGATTTTTAACTAGTTTTTTAAAAATTATTTTAAACTAGTTATTTATTCTTCATTTGGTAGTGTTTTCAATCTACAATTAATTTTAAATCTTATTTTTGAAAACTTCTACCCTTAAAGGGCGGTTGGAAGGGCGACCATGCCTTGTATGCTCAAAATTGAAAATTTATTTAAACATGTGCCTGAAATGGAGGTAGCTATGGGATATACACGATTTAATGAATACTTTATTTTTGTATACTCATATATATTTTCTTATATATGTATGCTTCAAATTTCAAGTAATATCAATTTCAATTGGTATTTCTATTTTCAACATATATATGATTTGATTGTGCTTGTTTTACAATATCATTACATGTTTAAAGCACAAATTATGTTTATGATAAGCTTAACTTAATTTCAAATGTTAAATGGTAAGCTTATGCATTGTTTTCAATTGATATTTCAATTGGTAATTTTTTTGGTATCAAAGTGTACTTCATATTTTACCTTTCAATTGGTATCAAAAATTTCTTAAGTATGAGATATATAAGATTTTTAAAATGAAAATTCATTTTGTATACTCATAATTTTTCTTGCTAAGCTTTATTTAATCCATAATGTCAATTATTTTTCAATTGGTATCTTATATAAACTTATTGTAACGCCCCGATCCTGGCGGATACGGAGACGTCACTGCGACGTATATACGCAAGTCAGAAGTACCTTCACGTATATACGCTAAGCATCAGTACAGGCAAGAATCAGAGTACGGAAGCACGTGGTGCATTATACATTCCAACACATGAGTACAATTACAAAGTTATCACCAGAGGTGATCCAATATTACAAGAATATTACATCACAGATATGCGCAAATGCGAGAATACAAGTAAGTGTACAAGTATGAACAGTACAAAAACAGGCTCAGAGTCATAACAGGAAAACTCTAGAGCCGCACAGGGGGGCCTGGAAGGATAGAGCTCTGAACGGTCTGCTGGAGATCCACGCTACCGCTGCGCCACTCTGATCAGCAACATGGAGAATCCACACACTCCAAGCTCCATGACCTGGACATGAGGATCCAGGGGAGTCAGATGAAACTCCCCAGGCGAGTGGTAGGCAAAAGCCAAGTGGCGAGCAAGGATAGGCACATGTGTAACGATAAAACCGAATCATAGTTATGCATTGAAAACCGTGTCGTGAACAAGAGCATGTATAAGCAGGTGTGAACAGGTATAGCATGATAATCATAAAACTGGAATTCTGTTATAAAACCCGATGAAAGCATTTGTGGCAAATCACACGACGGTCATAACAGGAGTGCATAGCAGGCATAATGGGAGTCACAACAGGAATACATAGCTGGAATCATGACAGGGATAACAAGAGTCATAACAGGCGTCACTCGATATCTCCTAAACTAATATAAAACCGATAAAAACCGATAAACCGAGTAAAGCCGATTACGAGCAAAACCAATCGTAAACACTTAGGTTAGGCTCCATGAGACTAGTACATCGAAGGAATAATCCAAACAAGGAAACCCTCATCTATATACCTTTATCTCATGTCACCGTAATCCAAGCGCATACAATCCGAGTTACAAAACAACACAACAGATTCACATAGCTTATTATAATTATTGGGGCCGCCTAAGTTCCATACTTCAGTATGTGTCCCATTCCACATACTTCCACTCACAACTTATATAGCCAGTTATTTGGAAACTGATAAAGTTCGATGAATCATGTTCCGGATGGGCCCCGTACATGCCCGGGACAACGGTTCAGGAGTATCCGGTGCTGAGCCGGAACGTACCGCTAGGTACCGGGACTTATGGACGCCCGAACAGGAATAGAGTATCGCAGATCCCATAGAAATAGGTCTAGGGCGTGTGCATACTCGGCCGGAATAATCAGGAGTAGGGGTGCCAGCACACCCCACGGAATCCCTGGTGGCCGCCAGGTGATCCCTCAAGTATGTGGCCACGCGTGACTCGATAGTGCCACCATGAACATGATTAATCAGGGCCCATCAGTTTCCCCCAAACCAGGTGCAAGTTGTCAATATTAACAGATTACGGGAATAACGGGTCATGACAGGAAATGGCCCTACAGATTCAAGAGGTGGCCCCCACAGATTCAAGAGGTGGCCCCCACCGTGTATGGTGTGGCACTTTGTTCCATGTGGCACTTTGTTCTGAGGGGATGGATTCTAGAGGTGGCCCCCACAGATTCAAGAGGTGGCCCCCACCGAATATGGTGTGGCACTTTGCTCTGTGTGGCACTTAGTTCCATTCAGGATAACAAGTCAGGATTCCCGTAATGTGATAATCACAAGTCAAGTATTAATATAACAGGAGGCAGGTAACCAATCATGTCAAGAGGTTGAAATTAGTCTGGTGGCAAGTCATGTCATAACAAGGGGTCTTGCTAAGTAGTAGCATGTCAGGTGGTCAGGTAATATAAACAGGTATTAAATAGTAACATGAATGTAACAGGTATATGATAAAGTAATAGCTGAGCATAACCAAGCGGAGCTGCGGGACCTGACGGTCTCAATCACTGATAGTGAGTGACCGGAGGCTGAAGACCGAGAGACCTGCCGGCCCCAATCACCTCTCTTTCGAGATAGTGAGTGACCGGAGGCTGAACTGAGAAACCTGTCGGTCCCAATCACTTCTCTTTCGAGATAGTGAGTGACCGGAGGTTGAAGGGTCCGAGAGTACCTGCAATGTTAGTACCACATGAAATAGGAAAGCCAAGAATAAAGCGAGATCACTCGTATAATCAATGAAAATAGGAAGTCAAGAGGATAGCGAGAACACTCGCCTAAATCACCGGAAAGCCGAAAGGTCCGAAATCTACGGAACTCGGAACGCGCCATAATATGGAAGGAGAGAGTGCGCGGGTTTTGAAAGTGAGACGCGAGGGTTCGCAGACGCGGGAGTTAGCGTCGCGAGGCTGGCGTCGCAAGAATGGCAAACGCGGGAATAGCAGACGCGGGAGTCGCGTTGAAAGAATGGCAAACGCGGGAATAGCAGACGCGGGAGTCGCGTTGCAAGAATGACAAACGCGGGAATAGCAGACGCGGGAGTCGCGTTGCAAGAATGGCAAACGCGGGAATAGCAGACGCGGGAGTCGCGTTGCAAGAATGGCAAATGCGGGAATAGCAAACGCGGGAGTCGCGTTGCAAGAATGGCAAACGCGGGGCTCGAGGCCTGTGTTTAAATCAGGGCATGAGAATGCGGACGCGAGGATAAACTCCGCGTCACGCCAACAAGGACAGAACACAGACGCGGGCACTTAGCTTCGCGTCGTGTTGACATGAGAAGGACGCATACGCGAGTATGGCTCCGCGTTGCATCAATACAATAACGCGAAGGCCGCGTTAAGGGATGGCCTAGACGCAGGAGGTAAACTCCGCGTTTTAACCGACAGGGATGGTCCAACTCCAAATCCAAACCATTAAATGGTGGAAGTGGAATACATATCGACCCGACTAAGGGAAGTTCGGCCCCAATCCAAAAGGAGGGTACCGGCCCTAAGTCTTGCCAACGGAGAAGAACGCAGACGCGGACGTGGGTTCTGCGTCGCGTTTATCACAAGAAGAACATAGACGCGGGAATGGGCTCCGCGTTGCCTTGATCGTTGTCGCCGAATATCACTAAATCGATCACCGGAATAATTGCGAATGATTACCGGAATGATCTTCGGTGATATTACCGACGAAAAGGAGCTCGGCCCCAATCCAAAAGGAGGGGCCGGCCCTTGAAGAGATGATGGGGTGGTTAAGGCTTTTGATGAAGTGGTGAAGAGAGATAATGAAATGAAATGGAGAAGGAAGGGTATTTATAGAGGTTTGGAATTTGGGAAGGTGATGCAAATAAACAAAAGAGAGGGGGCTATTTGCAAAGTGGGGAGGTGAGGTGTTTCTCTTGGCCAATCATGGCCTGTCATGGTGAGGGGTGAGGTGGAGATATTTGTGGTGGAGTGTTGGAGAAGCTTTGGAGAAGCTTATGGAGGAAGCTTGGAGAAGCTTAGGGTGGAAGGAAAAGGAAACTTGTGGTGGAAGCTAAAGGAAAGAAAGAAAATAGGAAAAGGAAAAGAAAATGGAAAAGAGAAGGTATTCTCTTGGAAGTAAAAGTGGAAATAATTATAGTGGCGGATTCCCGGGATTCGGTTGCGGATGCGGAAATCTTTTGGGAAAATACCGGAATCGTCCCAAAATCAAGTATCTCGGAACGACCCGAAATAATTATCAAAAATCAAGAATATTATACTAAGAATCATGGTGAAATCCTTTTTTAAGAAATACTTTATAGTTTTAAAACTAAAAATCCCGGAACCAGCCAGCTACCGACTCCGGTGGAATTTTCATAAATTCATAAAATCCTCAGAAAAAGTATTTAAGTAAGAAATATGATTCTAAGAGATAATGTCTAAAGACTCTTCGAGAAATTCCAATCAGTTTGTAAATTAAAAATCCGGAATCGGTCAGCGGCACTGGTCGACACCGGTTTTGAAGATTTTCCATTTAATTCAGGAAAATTCCAGAAAATCATATAAAATCTAAAATATTGGAAAATAATATTTAAAACTGAAATCGGTCAAATTTGATTATCAGAAAGACCAATTCAAGTAATACACTAGGACCGGGTCCTCGGTTCAGACTGGGGCTGACTCCGAGACCGGGGATCCGGATCTAAGACAAAACGATCAAAATGAATACAGGAAGTAAATCGAAAAATACGATCGAAAAAATCTGAATACGCAACTAAGTACGTATTCCGAGAACGGGGTATTACATTCCATCCACCTTACAAAAAATTGCGTCCTCGCAATTTCGATAAGGGGTAAAATGAACACAAAGGGGACATGGGTAGAATTCATACCAATTGAGATATGAAGCACTATAGGTAGGGCTCTCAAGTTGGCTGAATAATAATCTTCCTCCGCACTTCCGGCTGTATAAATCTTCGAACAATGCCGAATAATACTGACTGATAACATAACTTTGCAATAGAATTCCTGCTGTACTGCATACTTAATAGCCCTCCGAGAATAAGCCAGAATACTGAAGATAAAGGAAACCCTGATAGTACTGAGCATAATAAAGAAGACCGATAATTAAGAATTCCGACTGTTGACTTCTGAAAGATAACCAGATCAGGATCAATCTGGAGAATACCGAGCTTCATAGAGTTGGCCGAAGAGATCACATAATAGCTTCATTCAGAACCAGCCACTACCTCTCTAGTTTATCATATCTTAATGTTGGTATAAGGGCTTCATAAAACCAAAACAGGGAAAGGATAGGAGAGATTAGGAATCAAAGGAATGATGATCAAGATAGAATAGATAACTCTGCACTTGTAGTTGGAATGTATAACCAAGACTCTTGTATTCCAGTTGCAAATTTCTTTACCATTAATTTGTCGTCTGGACGTACTGAGGAAGTGAGAGCCTAAGCTCTGATACCACCCTGTAACGCCCGATCCTGGCGGATACGGAGACGTCACTGCGACGTATATACGCAAGTCAGAAGTACCTTCACGTATATACGCTAAGCATCAGTACAGGCAAGAATCAGAGTACGGAAGCACGTGGTGCATTATACATTCCAACACATGAGTACAATTACAAAGTTATCACCAGAGGTGATCCAATATTACAAGAATATTACATCACAGATATGCGCAAATGCGAGAATACAAGTAAGTGTACAAGTATGAACAGTACAAAAACAGGCTCAGAGTCATAACAGGAAAACTCTAGAGCCGCACAGGGGGGCCTGGAAGGATAGAGCTCTGAACGGTCTGCTGGAGATCCACGCTACCGCTGCGCCACTCTGATCAGCAACATGGAGAATCCACACACTCCAAGCTCCATGACCTGGACATGAGGATCCAGGGGAGTCAGATGAAACTCCCCAGGCGAGTGGTAGGCAAAAGCCAAGTGGCGAGCAAGGATAGGCACATGTGTAACGATAAAACCGAATCATAGTTATGCATTGAAAACCGTGTCGTGAACAAGAGCATGTATAAGCAGGTGTGAACAGGTATAGCATGATAATCATAAAACTGGAATTCTGTTATAAAACCCGATGAAAGCATTTGTGGCAAATCACACGACGGTCATAACAGGAGTGCATAGCAGGCATAATGGGAGTCACAACAGGAATACATAGCTGGAATCATGACAGGGATAACAAGAGTCATAACAGGCGTCACTCGATATCTCCTAAACTAATATAAAACCGATAAAAACCGATAAAACCGAGTAAAGCCGATTACGAGCAAAACCAATCGTAAACACTTAGGTTAGGCTCCATGAGACTAGTACATCAAAGGAATAATCCAAACAAGGAAACCCTCATCTATATACCTTTATCTCATGTCACCGTAATCCAAGCGCATACAATCCGAGTTACAAAACAACACAACAGATTCACATAGCTTATTATAATTATTGGGGCCGCCTAAGTTCCATGCTTCAGTATGTGTCCCATTCCACATACTTCCACTCACAACTTATATAGCCAGTTATTTGAAAACTGATAAAGTTCGATGAATCATGTTCCGGATGGGCCCCGTACATGCCCGGGACAACGGTTCAGGAGTATCCGGTGCTGAGCCGGAACGTACCGCTAGGTACCGGGACTTATGGACGCCCGAACAGGAATAGAGTATCGCAGATCCCATAGAAATAGGTCTAGGGCGTGTGCATACTCGGCAGGAATAATCAGGAGTAGGGGTGCCAGCACACCCCACGGAATCCCTGGTGGCCGCCAGGTGATCCCTCAAGTATGTGGCCACGCGTGACTCGATAGTGCCACCATGAACATGATTAATCAGGGCCCATCAGTTTCCCCCAAACCAGGTGAAAGTTGTCAATATTAACAGATTACGGGAATAACGGGTCATGACAGGAAATGGCCCTACAGATTCAAGAGGTGGCCCCCACAGATTCAAGAGGTGGCCCCCACCGTGTATGGTGTGGCACTTTGTTCCATGTGGCACTTTGTTCTGAGAGGATGGATTCTAGAGGTGGCCCCCACAGATTCAAGAGGTGGCCCCCACCGAATATGGTGTGGCACTTTGCTCTGTGTGGCACTTAGTTCCATTCAGGATAACAAGTCAGGATTCCCGTAATGTGATAATCACAAGTCAAGTATTAATATAACAGGAGGCAGGTAACCAATCATGTCAAGAGGTTGAAATTAGTCTGGTGGCAAGTCATGTCATAACAAGGGGTCTTGCTAAGTAGTAGCATGTCAGGTGGTCAGGTAATATAAACAGGTATTAAATAGTAACATGAATGTAACAGGTATATGATAAAGTAATAGCTGAGCATAACCAAGCGGAGCTGCGGGACCTGACGGTCTCAATCACTGATAGTGAGTGACCGGAGGCTGAAGACCGAGAGACCTGCCGGCCCCAATCACCTCTCTTTCGAGATAGTGAGTGACCGGAGGCTGAACTGAGAAACCTGTCGGTCCCAATCACTTCTCTTTCGAGATAGTGAGTGACCGGAGGTTGAAGGGTCCGAGAGTACCTGCAATGTTAGTACCACATGAAATAGGAAAGCCAAGAATAAAGCGAGATCACTCGTATAATCAATGAAAATAGGAAGTCAAGAGGATAGCGAGAACACTCGCCTAAATCACCGGAAAGCCGAAAGGTCCGAAATCCACGGAACTCGGAACGCGCCATAATTATGGAAGGAGAGAGTGCGCGGGTTTTGAAAGTGAGACGCGAGGGTTCGCAGACGCGGGAGTTAGCGTCGCGAGGCTGGCGTCGCAAGAATGGCAAACGCGGGAATAGCAGACGCGGGAGTCGCGTTGCAAGAATGGCAAACGCGGGAATAGCAGACGCGGGAGTCGCGTTGCAAGAATGGCAAACGCGGGAATAGCAGACGCGGGAGTCGCGTTGCAAGAATGGCAAACGCGGGAATAGCAGACGCGGGAGTCGCGTTGCAAGAATGGCAAACGCGGGAATAGCAGACGCGGGAGTCGCGTTGCAAGAATGGCAAACGCGGGGCTCGAGGCCTGTGTTTAAATCAGGGCATGAGAATGCGGACGCGAGGATAAACTCCGCGTCACGCCAACAAGGACAGAACACAGACGCGGGCACTTAGCTTCGCGTCGTGTTGACATGAGAAGGACGCATACGCGAGTATGGCTCCGCGTTGCATCAATACAATAACGCGAAGGCCGCGTTAAGGGATGGCCTAGACGCAGGAGGTAAACTCCGCGTTTTAACCGACAGGGATGGTCCAACTCCAAATCCAAACCATTAAATGGTGGAAGTGGAATACATATCGACCCGACTAAGGGAAGTTCGGCCCCAATCCAAAAGGAGGGTACCGGCCCTAAGTCTTGCCAACGGAGAAGAACGCAGACGCGGACGTGGGTTCTGCGTCGCGTTTATCACAAGAAGAACATAGAGGCGGGAATGGGCTCCGCGTTGCATTGATCGTTGTCGCCGAATATCACTAAATCGATCACCGGAATAATCGCGAATGATTACCGGAATGATCTTCGGTGATATTACCGACGAAAAGGAGCTCGGCCCCAATCCAAAAGGAGGGGCCGGCCCTTGAAGAGATGATGGGGTGGTTAAGGCTTTTGATGAAGTGGTGAAGAGAGATAATGAAATGAAATGGAGAAGGAAGGGTATTTATAGAGGTTTGGAATTTGGGAAGGTGATGCAAATAAACAAAAGAGAGGGGGCTATTTGCAAAGTGGGGAGGTGAGGTGTTTCTCTTGGCCAATCATGGCCTGCCATGGTGAGGGGTGAGGTGGAGATATTTGTGGTGGAGTGTTGGAGAAGCTTTGGAGAAGCTTATGGAGGAAGCTTGGAGAAGCTTAGGGTGGAAGGAAAAGGAAACTTGTGGTGGAAGCTAAAGGAAAGAAAGAAAATAGAAAAGGAAAAGAAAATGGAAAAGAGAAGGTATTCTCTGGAAGTAAAAGTGGAAATAATTATAGTGGCGGATTCCCGGGATTCGGTTGCGGATGCGGAAATCTTTTGGGAAAATACCGGAATCGTCCCGAAATCAGGTATCTCGGAACGACCCGAAATAATTATCAAAAATCAAGAATATTATACTAAGAATCATGGTGAAATCCTTTTTAAGAAATACTTTATAGTTTTAAAACTAAAAATCCCGGAACCAGCCAGCTACCGACTCCGGTGGAATTTTCATAAATTCATAAAATCCTCAGAAAAAGTATTTAAGTAAGAAATATGATTCTAAGAGATAATGTCTAAAGACTCTTCGAGAAATTCCAATCAGTTTGTAAATTAAAAATCTGGGAATCGGTCAGCGGCACTGGTCGACACCGGTTTTGAAGATTTTCCATTTAATTCAGGAAAATTCCAGAAAATCATATAAAATATAAAATATTGGAAAATAATATTTAAAATTGAAATCGGTCAAATTTGATTATCAGAAAGACCAATTCAAGTAATACACTAGGATCGGGTCCTCGGTTCAGACTGGGGCTGACTCCGAGACCGGGATCCGGATCTAAGACAAAACGATCAAAATGAATACAGGAAGTAAATCGAAAAATACGATCGAAAAATCTGAATACGCAACTAAGTACGTATTCTGAGAACGGGGTATTACACTTATGCATTATTTTTATTAGTATTTCATAAAGGGGGAGAAAAATTCGTGTTTTATCTTTCAATCGGTTTTATTTTCTATTAGTATCTTACTCTCACTTTTATGATGAAAAACACTTTATTTTGGTATATGCTAACATTTTCAATATTGGTATCAATAATCTTAAATTGGTATTATTCTCAATTTGGTATCCTTATTGGAAAATGATTTTTGTGTTTACCCAAAATTTGGTTTTTATTTTCAATTGGTATCAAAAATTTATAAGATATTTTCAATTGGTATCAAAAGCTTACAATGTTCATTTTCAATTGATATCAAAAATCTTCTATTGGTATCTCAAAATTTTGTTTATCTATAAGTGGTACCAACTTTTATTTTGTCAAACTACAATTTGATTTCAATTGATATCAAAAATTATTTTGTTGACTTTAAGAAATTTCAAAATTTTGTTTTATAAGTGCTTTTTCAAAATATTTTGATATATATTGCTTATATGCAAGGGGAGCTTAACATCTCCTTTATATATAGATTCATGTTGAGTATATCTCACATTGAAGAGCTTGACCTCTCTTCTTTATGTGATACACGTGTGCAGGGGGAGCTTAACATCTCCACTTATACATTATATATTATACTTTATGTGGTTAGGGTCTAGTCATCTCTTTTCATGTAATGCATGTATGTAGGGGGAGTTAACTTTACGTCTCTCCTCTTATGGATGTATATCGCATATATATCTTTATTGCTTGTTTTTCCTTCGCCCCTTTGTTGATGAATTAACACAAAGGGGGAGAAGAATTTGGAGAGTTTATATATGCATAGTTAATACTGGTATTTATGCATATATGTTTTGTTTGGTTTATGCACTTCATTGAATATCTTTCTTGTTTATTGCTTTGCATGAGTTAAGGGGGAGCTTCTATGAAGCTTAACTTTAATCCATGCATATATAACTCCATGGTTGAATATCATTATTGTTTATTGTTATGCATGAGTTAAGGGGGAGCTTCTATGAAGCTTAATTTTAATCCATGCATATATAACTCCATAAGTTTTGTCATCATCAAAAAGGGGGAGATTGTTAGCCCAAAGACGCATCACTCTAATTTTGATGATGATTAACTCATGTAGTTATACTACTAATGATCTTGTGTTTATTTAGTTTCAGATTTACGATCAAGATCTTAGTCGGTGTTTAGCTTCAATAAAAAATTCGAAGTCAAGTTTTGAAGGTAGCACGTGTTGATTCGAGAACTCGCGCATCAAGATCGCATCATGTGCTCAAGAGGAGTCTACCTCTTTAGATCAAGTTTGAACCAAGTCAAGTAGGAGAAGAAGATTTTCAAGAGAAGATTTTTAAGAAGATTTGTGTAATGTTTGTAAGTGTTAAGATTTATTTTTAGATAAAATGTAAAGGATAGATTAGTTGTGGATTGCTCAAGCTCGTATACACACACACACACACAAACTTTATATGTGTTTTCATAAAACAGTTTTGATTTTAGAGCTTATTGTCAAAAGCATAGATATTCATCTCATATGTGTATTGGATCATATCCATACACACTAAGCTTCAAATGTGTTTAAAATATCTTATTTTTGTATTTGAAGAAGTTTTGGAAAAAAATCATTTTTCAAATTAAAGATTGATTTTGAAAAATACGGATTTTGTTTAAGGCAAAATTTCTATATTACAAAAATGATTCAAAACGTTTGTAATATGTGTTGATTTTTGATCACACATATTGTACTTCAAAGTATTTCAATGAACTTATTTTTGTAGATTTTTAGTGTTTTTATGAGATTTTATAAGAGTATATAAAACCAAGTTTTAATCCCCAAAATTTCAGACCTGGTCTTCTGGCGGTCGACCGACCGGTCGACCGAGCCAGAAGTCGGTCGACCGGGCGATCGACCAATGTGCACAAAACGTGCACGGCCATTTGGCTTGAGGGCCGGTCGGCCGGGCGGTCGACCGTCCAGAGAGCTTTGCTCTTTGGATCTAGCCCCGGTCAATCGGGCGGTCGACCGGTAGGTTGAAGCCCAGGCACGGTCGATCGGGCGGTCGACCGTCAGGTTGCAACAATCAAAAATATGACCGTTGGATGGTCGACCGGCTGGTCGACCGACAGCAGGATCTGCTACTGACTTTGACCCCAATGGCTAGTTTTTGATCCCCTATAAAATAAGTTTCCCTTGGGCTGTTTTAGACAAGATTTTGGGTGAGTTTTCAAGCTAGTTTTTTCATCTCTTTCAGAGGTTTTCTCCACTTGTTTTAGTGCTAATACTTCCATATCAAAAGGAGAGTTTTCAAGAGTGTTTTTCTAAAGAGATTTCTTAAATTTTTCACCACAAATCTATCCTAGTTTTTCTCACATATACTTGAGCTTTTCATTGCCATATCTATCCTATAGGAGATTTGTTGTGAGAGTGTTTTAGGTGATCAAAGTGTTGAGATCACCAAGTGTTCATTGTATTTGAGGAGGCGAACTTGTGGGTTCGTGTTGTTTCGAGTTCTTGTTGGAGCTCGGTGTAGAGGTGCAGTCTCGACAAGCTAGTGTGCTTGCGTGTGTTATTCTTGCGGGAACAAGAGAGGGACTAGTGAGTCTAAGAGTTCTAGTGTGAACTCGTTGTAGGTATTGCGGCACCGAGTGATCTTGCGGGATCATTTTTAGTGGAAATCCTTCATAGTGTTGAAGGCGGGGACGTAGAGCAAGGGTGCTTAAACCTCGAAACAATTCTCCCGTGTTTGCGATTGCTCTCTCTATCTCTCACTTGTTTTTATATCTTGCATGCTTACATTGCCTATCTCTTTATATGCATGATATATCTTGTGCTTAATTGATATATGCTTGGGATTGTTTGCTCACACTTGTATTCTACCAAGAGAGCCATAGTGGCACCTCAACTCTTAATCTAGAGGAATCTTGAGGAGATAGTCCAGAGCCCTTCACGAGAATTCGGCTACACTCTTTGATTATACCTTGTGTGTTTTATAAAGTAGTTTAGTTTTCTTAAATAGTTTTAATTCCACATTTGTTTAGCATTAGATTATCTAGTCACTTATTCACCCCCCTCTAGCTGACCTACAATATTACCACTGTGCTTCCGTACTCTAGTTCCTGACTGTACTGATTTGCTTAGCGTAAGTATATGAGGATATTTCTGCCCTGCGTATGTACGTTGCAGTAGCGTCTCCGTACCCGGTGGGACAGGGCGTTATATCTTTACTACTTGAAGGGTAGTATAGTTATACGACAAGTGGTGATTTCTACAAATTCAGATAATGATGGTACCCGACTTTGGCATATGAAGATCAGAAATACTGAAAAAAAGTTTTTGCAAGCTCTTGCAACACAAAGTTTATTGAAAGGTGTCAATCTTGCAAATTGAATTTTTGTGAACATTGCGTTATCGGAAAGAAGACCAAGGTGAAATTCGGCACCCTGACTCATTGCACTGAGGGGATTCTGGCTTGTGTTCACACAAATATCTGGGGACCAACCAAGACGACATCTAATAGAAGTAACCACTATTTTGTGTCTTTTATAGATGATTACTCCAAGCGATATTGAGTATATATCATAAAGCACAAAGGAAAAGTTCTGGAGCTGTTTGTGGAGTGGAAGAGGAACATGGAGAAAAGCACGAGACAGAAGAACAAGGTACTCCGTTCAGATAGCGTAGTAGAGTATACAAGTGATCTTTTTCTATAGTTATGTCGCGATGAGGGCATTAAAAGGCACTTCACAGTAAGAGAAACAACGCAACAAAACGGAGTGGTTGAAAGGATGAATAAGACCTTATTAGAGAAGGTCTAGTGCATGTTATCCAATGCCGGTATATCAAAATATTTTTGGGCTGAGGTATTGGCTATGCTTACTGTCTCGTTAACAGGTTATTGTCGTCTGCGTTAAGAGGTAAAACTCCTTGAAAGTTTAGTCAGGAAAAGTTGCTTAGGATTATCATTTGCTATAGTAATTCAAATGTTTGGCCTACTGTCATATCAAGGAAATAAATTGGACCCAAAAGTAAAGAAATGTGTGTTCATAGAGTTCAAGAAAGGTGTTAAATGCGATAAAATTTAGGATCTGAAGGACAAGAAGTTTATCTTGAGTAGAGATGTCACGTTTGATGAGGCTTCAATGATAAAGCCTACAAACTCTCAGCTGGTGGAAAGTGAAATAACCGAAGGGATACCGCAACAGGTGGAGAGTGATTCTACTTCACCGTCTCTAAATAGATCAGTATCATTGGAGATCGTACCCGCGGTGACATAGGGTAGTGATCATGTAGCCGATCAAGATGTTGATGATGAGGATCAATGACAGGCTATGGGTGATGTCCAAGGGTCCATTGCAGTTGGAAAAACTCGAAAAAATTTACATAAGCTCAGTTGGCTCACTGCTAACATGATAATGGTCTATACTCTCTGCGATTCCGCTATATATAGGAAAGCTCAAATCAGTTCAGAGTCCAATATGTGGAAGGATGTCATGATGGAAGAGATGAGTTCTCTAAACAAGAACGACACTTGGGAACTGTCAGCATTGCCTAGGGGAAAGAAGGCGATCGGTTGTACGTGAGTATTTGCAAAGAAATAGGGATATCTCGATGGTGATACTGTATGCTACAAAACCATATTAGTAGCTAAAAGCTGCACGCAACGAGAAGGCATTGACTATAATGAGGTATTCTCACCCATTGTGAAGCACTTGAGTATTCAGATTTTACTGGCACTGGTTGCACAGTACGAGGTGAAGCTTCCTCAGCTCGATGTTAAGATCGCCTTTCTCCATAGCGATTTTGAAAAGGAGAACTACATGTCTCAGCCAATAGGGTTCAAAACTGCTAGAAAAGAGAATATGGTATGAAATCTAAAGAAATCATTTTATGGATTATAGCAATCACCAAGGCAGTGGTACAAGGGTTTTGACAGTTTCATAAGAGGCAAGAAGTCCACACGAAGTCATTACGACCCATGTGTGTATTACAATAAGCTATCTGGTAGAGAGTACATCTATCTACATTGTATGTGGATGATATGCTCATCGCTTCCAAGAGCAGATCTGTAATTAACAAATTGAAGAAGGATTTGTCTTTCGAATTCGAGATAAAGATATGGGTGAAGCGAAGAAGGTGATAGGCATGGACATTTAGCGAGATCGAAAAGGTGGCAAGGTTAGCTTGACACAAATGGGGTATTTGAAGAAGGGACTTCAGCGATTCAACATTAATAGTGATACAAAGTCTGTAAGTACACCATTAGCTCTTTATTTTAAGTTAAAAGTAACTATATCTTCTACTTCTGTTGAAGAGCATGAGTACATGACTCACATACCCTATGCTAGAGCGGTTGGTAGTTTAATGTATGCAATGGTGTGTACAATGCTCGATTTGTCACAAGCTGTCTCAATGGCTAGCAGATATATGCACGATCCTGACAGGGGTCATTAGGAGCAATAAAATGAATTCTACGGTACATCAAAGGTACAATACATGTTGGATTCATATTCAAGGAGGATTTTACAGGTAAGCAGAAGTGTATTGAATACATTGATTCTGACTACGCAGGAGACATCGATAAACGCCAGTGTACAATAGGATATGTGTTTACATTATTCCAAGCACTGATCAGCTGGCGCTCTACGGTAAGCTGGCGCTCTACTCGATAGTCTAATGTCGCATTATCTACTACAAAGGCTGATAACTCCAGTTCTAGATGCGTGAATCGTCGTACTAGTATCTGATATGATGAAAATACCTTTCTGATAGTAAGACTAAGCCCGTTTTAGCTCCAGATATTAATTTCCAATATTATGGATTTTTTAAAGTTTTTGAAAATTTTTCTGAATTACTTTGGAAAGTCTCCAGAATTCGAAGTTAACCCGTACCGCCGATCCGCTCCAGGATTTTTAATTAACAAATAGGGTTGAATTTTATAAATCTGATTTGACAATATTGCTCGACGTATTATTTTTTATTTTTGAGAATTTTTGAGGATTTTTTTGAATTTCACCCAATTAAAATATTATAAATAATTATTTCCTTTTTCTTTCTTCTCTTCTTCCTTTTCTTTTCTTCTTCACACCGTTCCTCCACCGATTCTCCCACCACCTTCTCTCTCCCCATCACTTTATAAATCTCCCTCTCTCTAACTTTCTCTCTCTTTTTTTTCCCCTTTGTTTCTCTCCCTCTCACACCTTCTCTCTCTCATCATTCTCTCTCCCTTTCGACCTCCTGCCTACCTGGCTGTCGTCGCCGGCCAGAGCTAGGCCACAGACCCTACTCTCCATCTCTCTATTTCCCTCATACTCTCCCTAGATCTTTCTCTCTATTTCTCACACTCCCTCCATTTCACTCACTTTCTTTCTTTCTCACTATCTCTCACTATCTCGTTATCTCACCACTCTCACCACCCAACCCAGACTGCCAGCAAACTGGCATCACCACTTGCCAAGTTAGCCCCCCACTGCACAACTCTCTTTCACTCCTCTCATCTCTTTCTCTCTCTTCCTTACTCTATCTGTCTCTCTCATTTCTCTCTCCCCATGTGCCGCCGGCCGACCGGCCCTGTTGCCGCCGACTGGCTCGGCCGCCACTGGCCAGCTAGTAGCGTCGCACCGCTGATTTGTCTCTAAAATTACATATTTCATACTACACTTCACATTTATTCAATATTAAATTCTGTTAATAATACCTCTCTTGTATGTTTTAAGGTTCATGGCATGAAATGAAAAAAAAGACCCAAAATCACGATTTAATTGGTGATTAAAAGCCTACAAAAATAGCCATTGACTTTGGAGGGTGGTTTTATCAAAACCGGGGCCCAAATCTAGAAACCAGGACATGCAGCCGACAGGGGGGACAAGAGGGGAGCGTGCAGCAGGCGGCGCCGTGCGCGCGGCTCTTGTGTGGAGCCGCGCGCCAAGATTTGACGCGCGACGCCATATAGTCCCTCTGGTGCCCCTTTCGGCTATAAATACCATGGGATTTTCAGAGCAAGAGAAGGAGAAGTTTTTAGGAGTTTTTTTTAGGGTTTTCTTCTCCATGTTGTAGTGTAGGGTAGTTTAGATTAGTTGTTCTTCGTCTTTCTCCTTTATATTTTTCATTTCTTGTAGATCTTGTAATAGGAGAGAGAGTGGTACATGGTTGGAAAGCAAGAGTGCTTGTAATTGAAGGTGATAATTTATAAAAGATTCTCTCTTTACCTCTCTTTATTTTCTTCTCTCTAACTCCTTTTATATGTTTGGCTAATTTTCTCTCATGACAACTAACACTAACCACTAACTTGCTAACTTCTTACTTGATAATCCACATGAGTCTAATAGCCTCTACTTGGCCTTACTCTTTCAAGAGTCATTGATGGCTCATGATGATGGATTCTAACACTCTAATATCCTAACTCTCTAACAAGCTAACATTATTTTATTCCATGCTCACTATTGTTTAGTTTTGATGGTTTAAGTGTGGCTTGCACTTGTTTTGTTGAGTTTGGATGTGATGAGTTAACATATGGGTTATGCTTTGAAACGCTCTTGAACCAAGGACTAGTGATGACCAAGAATACATGTGAGACAACTATCACTAAGAGATTAGTATGGTTAGTGGAACTATTAGTAATTAGTAGCCATGAGTTTTCTTTCTTCTTTTACTTTATTTTAAATATACAAATAAAAACTACAAAAATTATTTCTTCTATGTTTCCACTTCTTCTTGTTTCACCGTACTCTTCTCTTTTCATTCTTTATTTTTTTTTAATTCTTTCAAACATTGAAGAATACTTAACATACACGTGAACATAGCGGTAAAGCTTTTATCGCCTCCCGTCCCTGTGAATTCGACCTGTTTTGCCTCTATGCTATAACGGAAGTATCGAGGAAGGCAAAGCACACACACTTTAACTCTTGATTTCAAAATGACATATTTTGTGCACGTTTTTCCCACGATCAAATTTTGGTGTCGTTGCTGGGAATGGGAACGGTTTGATTTTACATTTTTGTTAACTTTTTTTCTTTTTTTTTTGATATGCAGATCAAATTTTTAGCATTGCAATAGTCCACACTTCTTTTTGTGTGGTTGGGTAAATTCTTGTATATTTTTATATTCTGTTGCTACCTTTTGTTTATATTACCTATGTGATCGGGGGAAAATCGTACACAAAAAGTGTATGTTTTGAAATCAAGAGTTAAAGTGTGTGTGCTTTGGCTTCCTCCATACTTCCGTTATAGCATAGAGGCTAAACGGGTCGAATCTACAGGGACGGAAAGCGATAGAAGATTTACCGGTATGTTCACGTGTGGGTTAAAGTTTCTTCAATATTTTAAAGAATCAAAAGAAAAGAAAACAAAAAAAGAAAAGATAAGAGTACGGTGAAACACGAAGAAGTGGGAAACATAAAAAAGAATATATTTGTGATTTTTGAGATATATCTAAAACAAAGTAAAAAGAGAAAAACCCATGACTACTAACTACTAATGGCTTCACTAACCATGCTAATCTCTTAGTGATAGTTGCCTCACATGTATCATTGGCAATCACTAGTCCTTGGTTCAAGAGCGTTTCAAAGCATGACCCATGGGATAACTTTCACATCCAAACTCAACACAACAAGTGTAAGCTACACTTAAACCATCAAAATTAAACAAGAGTAAGCATGGAGTAAACTAATGTTAGCTTGTTAGAGAGTTAGGATGTTAGAGTGTTAGAATCCATCATCATGAGCCATCAATAGCTCTCGTAAGAGCAAGGCCAAGTAGAGGCTATTAGATTCATGTGGATTATCAAGTAAGAAGTTAGCAAGTTAGTGGTTAGTAGTTAGTTGTCATGAGAGAAAATTAGCTAAATATGTAAAAGGAGTTAGAGAAGAAAACAAAGAGAGGTAAAGAGAGAACCTTTCATAACTTGTCACCTTCTATTACATGCACTCTTACTTTCCAACTATGTATCACTCTCTATCCTATTACAAGATCTACAAGAAATAAAAAATATAAAGGAGAAAGAGAAAGAACTAACCTAAACTACCCTAAAGTACAACAAGGGAAAGAAACTACATTACTCTCTGGATCTCCCCCTGTGAATAACACCAACAAGGTATTTATAGGCAAAAAGGGGGACAGAGGACTGTACGGAGCCGCATGTCGAATCTCGGCGCACGGCTCCACAAGATTACCACAAAAACGCGACATTTGCCTCGTTTCCGCTACAATGCTTGGGAAGCGCGCGCAGCGCCGCCTGCTGCACACTTCTTGGATGTCCCCCTGTCGGATGTATTTGCTGGTTTTCTAGTTTTGAGCCCCTGGTTTTGACGAAACAACCCTCCAAAGTCAATGACTATATTTGTAGACTTTTAATCACCAATTAAATGGTGATTTTGGGTCTTCTTCTTCATTTCATGTCATGGACTTAGAAACATACAAGAGAGGTATTATTAGAAGAATTTAATATAAAATAAATGTGAAGATGTGGTATGAAATATGCAGTTTTAGTGACTAATCACTGTGCACTGTAATAATTTTAAGAACTAAAATACGTTAATTGGATATTTTAAAATGATTTAGACATTTGCATCCAGGCACGTGTCATTTCAATCCAATATACTGTATTTTATTCTTGTGTTGTTGTGATCTTGACGGAGGTGTACATATTGCATTGCATATGTTAGGACAAACACGTGGGTGATTTACTTTCTTTGTGTGTTCATTCTTATCTATATTGCACACTTGCACGAATTGAACTTAAGGGCAAAACCCAATATGTTAAGGTGGGGAAGTCATTACCCTCCCTTAACCTAAAAATCACCTCCCTACTCACATAACCCAAGTCTAAATAAAACTTACTAGACGTTGGTCCCTAGGGACATCTCAGACTCATTTAGGAGATTCACCTAAGGGGGAAGTTGTTAGAGTTTGACTCTTTTCAAATTGGTGTCCAAGGTTGGAGACTGAGAGGCGAAACCTCAAAGAACAGTAGTTTGGCATAATTAGGCCGTTGCTCCGGCACGGATCTTGTCCCTACCTGGCCGATTAACTTGTGGTCAGATTCCAACAATGTACCCCCCGTAGACAGTCTAACCAGTTAGAAGTCGTCTAGGTCAAGTCAACCCTAGCATAAGCTTGTTTTCTTTTCTTTTCTTTGTTTGTTTGTTTGTTTGTTTTCTTTTTTCTTTTTTGTAATTGTGAAATGAATTTTAACAACAATAATTATTTCAATCCTAATATGAATCCATATTTCACCCCAACCTCATTTGACTAGGATAACTTCAACCCGGATATGTACAACATGAACCCGGATATGTACAACATGACCAATCATATAGGTAGAATTGGGATTATTTGACTCAATATGACCCATACCCCAATCTTGTGACCATAGTTTTCAAAATAATTTCAACTCTTCACAGAATCAATGGGGATTCACCTCCCCCGAGTCAAATTTTCAACAATATTGTCCACAATTTTCACAATATTCATTCCTCGATTCTGCTTCATATCCTCCTTTTCTGACCACCAATTGAAGAAAAATCATCGTTGTAAAGGACTTTAGAAGAAGCGATAGAGGCCCAAAAACAATTTGAAAACATGATGGCCTCATCATGTCCACAAAATTTTTAAAATTCATATAGTTCTTTTCCATAACCACTCAAAGAAAAATTATTGTGGGAAAAAACTATGGAATTCGTACAAGAGACCGAGCGAATAATGCAAAATATGATTGAGTTCCCATGTCCATCAGATGTTCATATGACTCAAGAATCATGTCATTTTAGAAATTCAGTTTCAATTTCATCATACCAACCTGAACTTGACCAACATTAACCTCTTAATAATTTGGCAAGTTATCCATTTTCTGAAATTAAACTTGAAGATGAATGTGAACCTGAGTTTCAATTTAGTGATTCGAGTTCAATTCTTAAATCAATATCGACTCCTGTAGTGTTACCTGAACTAAGTAACGTTCTTGAGCCAGTTTTGATTCCCATAATTCCTGAACTTCAATCGATCATTTTATTCATTCACATTCTTTCCGTGGAGGAAAATCAAGATTCAATTTCATTACATCCATTTGAACTTGCCCAAAATTTTGAGAACCACCTTGACATTTTGGCAAGTTATCCTTTTGTCAAAATTGAACTTGACTTGAAAGTGATCATAAACCTCAAGTTGGTAACTCCATTTCACTTTTTGATTCAATAATGACTCCAGTATCTTTACCAGATTTTTTTTCTCTATTTCAGAGTCAACATTGAATCCTGTACCAGTACACCGTGAAATTAAATCACCAATATCTTATGATCACACTTCATTGACAGGAAAAGTGTGCGAACATCAATTCTATAGTTTGGACCCTATTTTTGAACCAATTTCGACTCTCCTTTTTTAATCTTAACTTGATCTGAGTCAAATTCCCGAGTCCATATTGTTTTTTGTTCCTATTCCATTTGAGTCCAAATCAATCATCTTCCACAATTACACTTCATTGTTGGACAAGGATGTTGGAGAAAATGACTCAGTAATTATTTTTAAAATTGAAAATTAGATGGGGATAAATTTTTAAATAAGACCATTCACTCAATCATTCTTTTACTGGGTCGTATTAGAGAGGTCACTGGTGGTTTCTGCAAGATCTACGATTTTTTGATTGGGTAGCAACATTTGGCCCAATCAAACCACCACTGGAGTCACCACCATGCGATAATTTTTCTTCCTTTTTATTTGTTTCATGTATATACACATTCACGATGCATTGAGGACAATGTATGAGATAAATGTGGAGGAAGATTTACTAATATAGTTAGTTTTACATTTTCTTTCTTTTACACTTCTATTTAGGAGCTTTTTAATATTTTCTTTTGCATAAAAACTTTTTTGTTTTCTTTTTTACAAACTTTTTGAAATAAGATAAATAGTTTTGATTTATTTTTAAGAAAATTAAGATTATTTTAGGAATTAGGAAGACCTAAAATTATAAATTTTTAAACCGAGTCAAAATAATAGATCTTATTTAAATTTTAGAATAAGAAAGTAAGATTGGAAAGATAATTTGATCTTGAATTTTTTTGCCTTAGATATATGCACTTCACACTTACACAATTTTTTGGGATTGAAATAAAGACTGAAAATGTCATAAAAATGCCAAAAAAATAATTAAAAAAATGATGATGATAAAATCACTTATTGAAGTTGAATAATTATGTCTCAGTTTGCATGATTATTCACGCCTAAAACGGTGGACAAAAATAAAATAATCCCTTTAGTTTTATGGCCTTGTTTACTTACAAATTTCAGCCTAAAACAGTTGCATCCTTACAAGATACAT
Source organism: Agave tequilana (assembly GCA_038442645.1). Taxonomy (NCBI): domain Eukaryota; kingdom Viridiplantae; phylum Streptophyta; class Magnoliopsida; order Asparagales; family Asparagaceae; genus Agave; species Agave tequilana. The sequence continues at coordinate 18,717 of JAVJIF010001565.1, read as the reverse complement.
ATGCAGTTCATCCTGAAGTAGATCATGTTGGTAAGGTAGAAACTGAAAATTCTCAACCACAAGTGCCTAGGAGATCAACTAGAGAGAGGAGATCAGTCATTGCAAATGACTATATATAGTTTATCTCCAATAGCATGAGTTTGACATAAGGCTAGAGGATGACCTCACATCCTTGAATGAGGCCAAACTCAACATTCACTCCACTAAGTGGTCAAATGTCATGAAAGATGAGTTAAAATCCATAAAGGACAATGATGTTTGGGATTTAGTAGAGTTGCCTGAAGAAAAGAAACCGATTGGTTGTAAATGAGTATTCAAAACCAAGCGGGATTCGAAAGGTAATGTCAAAAGGTATAAGGCACATCTTGTCATAAAGGGATTCACTCAAAGAAAGGGCATTGACTAATATATAGAGACTTTCTCCCTAATTTTCATGAAGCATTCTTTTAGGATTATTATGGCACTGGTGGCTCACTTTGACCTGGAGTTATACCAAATGGATGTTAAGATTGCCTTTCTTAATGGTAGCATTGAGAAGGAAATCTGTATGGTGCAACTAGAAAGTTTTAAAGTGAAGGTTTCATAATATTTGGTTTGCAAATAAAGAAATTCATTTATGGTTTAAAGCAAGCATCCCGTCAATAGTATTTGAAATTTGATCAAGTAATATCCGTTTTTCTTTTGATTTTAAGGAAAATATAGTTGATCAATGTATTCACCATAAATTTAAAGAGAGTAGACTTATATTTCTTGTGCTATATGTGGATGACATTCTACTAGTAAGTAACGATATGGTTCTTTTACTTGACACTAAGAGTCTTCTCTCAAAGAACTTTGAGATGAAAGATCTTGGAAAAGCTTCTTTTGTGATAGGCATCCATATTCAACGTGACAGGACACGTGGAATATTAGGTTTATCACAAAAGCCCTATATCGATAAGGTGCTAGATAGATGTGGCATGAAGAATTGCTCTAAGGGAGATAAGTTGAGTTTACTCTAATCTCTCAAGAACGATCTACAGAAAGAGCAAATAAAAGACATTCCATATGCATTGGCGGTTGGAAGTCTGATGTATGCTCAAGTTTGTACCCATCAGACATAGCATATACCGTTGAGAAACTTGACAGAAACTTGATCAATCATGGGATTGATCTCTGGAAGACTGTCAAGAAGGTAATGCGATATCAATAGAAGACTACATGAAATCTGATCAGTTGCAGCTGATCGGATACACAAATTCAGATTATGCTGTATGTATCGACAATAAGAAGTCCACTTCATGTTATATTTTCCTTATTGTAGGAAGATGGTGGATTTAGTCGAGAGGCCATTACAGCTACACTGTGAAAATAAGAGCTATAAAGCTCTACTACAATAGTGACAAGAGTTCAGCAAAGTCGAAGCATATCGACATCAAGTTTCTTGTCATCACTGATAAAGTTCAGAATCATATTTTGTTTGTTTGATAGTGATGACACTATTCTTAACATTACAGATCCACTCATTAAAGGACTTTCACCTAAAGTATTCTTAGAGCATATTGCTCATATGGGTATGACTAGTCATTATGATATCCTGATTTCGTGGGAGTGGATAATTTTATGTAACAGACATTATTTCTAAGTGCACTTTATGGATATTTGTTGATCCTGATAAATAAATTTATAACTGCTTTTCCTAAAGTTTACTTTGCGCATTTGAGTTTGATGAATTAGCAGTTAGACTCGTTGGAGTCATAAAGTGAGACTCGTTGGAGTCATAAGGCTAGACTCGTTGGAGTCATAAAGTGGAAACCAGTTGGAATTGTACCTTATTTGATCAGAGGACATTTCCATGCCACACGTCTACATTTGATCTATGTCGTTAGGGGTTCTGAAACTTGTGACGTGGAAGGTCCTACCTCGATTATACAGAAGGTAACGATCGCCATGTTCGGTGGCAGGACACTTAATGGACCAGATTGTTTTGAAACGTGGTTTGTCGGCGGTTAAAATTTTGACGTCATAAAGTTATGCATAATATCTATTCAGTATGACTTGCTTGGCCCAAGTGGGAGATTGTTAGACTTATTATGTTTTAAAGTCTAACTTATTTTGGGCCTAATCAAGTCAATTGGATATTTGCACCCGCCCACTTAACCTATGTTGTTTGACCCAATAAAGAATTGATCAAACCTAAATGGTTTGGGTCTAGACACGTTTTCAATTACACTTAGCCATGAGTGTATTTAAATTAGAATGTGGGACTCATCTACACGTGTGGAACTCGTGTTATAAATTAAGGGCCTAGATCTATGATGAGTTGAACTAGGGTTTCTTGATGCTATATATACCATGAGTAGGATTCCCTCTCCACCAACAACAATAAATCTCTCTCTTAGAGGCCTCTCATCTCCTCTAAGGATAAAGAAGAGAACTTGGTGGCTGGAGAGAAGAATCCTCTCCCTCAACTCCGGCGTCCTCGAGATCGTGCAACCTTCGGCATCCTCTTCGTGTTCGTGATGGAATCAGGTATGCCTAAAACCCTCCTTCCCTTTGATCATGATAAAGAGGCTTACAGTATATATGTAGATCTTGTACGGAATAAATTTAGATCTAACAATTGGTATCAGAGCCACCTCTTTATCAGATCATAGGGATTTACGGAAATTATAATCTCGATCTATAAATATCATAAAAATATCTCCTTTGATTCAATAAATATTTTGTGTCTCATATGTTGGATCAAAAGGTTAAAGGAGTAATTTTTATTGACTTTAACATGTATATATATTTTTATGAAATTTAATCTGTGTGTTATTATTTTTTGATTCTTAAAAAAAAAAAAAATGCGTGGCCTGTCTGCATGCAGGCGCCTGCGCCTGCATGCAATGAAAAAAAAAAAGATGTTAGATGCATGCGCTGGAAGCACCAGCGCATGCATCGTGAAGTGTTTTCAACAAAAAAAAAATTAAATTAAATTGACATGGCCTGCATGCATGCAGACATGTGCATGCATGCACATGTAAGGCAAACGGATGCTTGTTGTGAAGAATAAAAAAAAAGAAAATGGTTAATTATTTTGGGTTTCATGAATTAATTAAGATTATGAGATTATCTAGGATTCGGATAGAATTGAATTTTACTCTAATAAGGAAACCCACTACTAATTAATCTCATATTTAATTTCAATTGGGATTGTTGAGATTGATTTGGGTATTGTGATTGAGATATAATTCTAGCCTATTAAGGATATTTTGGATAGAATTCTACTCAAATAAAGAAACCTAATCTCAATCAATCTCACATTAAGCTAATTGGGTTTTATTCAGTTCATTAAACCCGGCCCAATAAGAAAGGAAACCAATAACTTAACCATTGCGGGTCGGGTCTGATTCAGACCCGATAAGCACTGCAGACCCGTTTTGCCAATAGAAACTTCAATTAGCCGTTATGGGCTTATACGACCTCTGTTTTGGCATGTAAACAGCCGTTTCGAAGCTCTTGACGAGCACTACAGTATTACAGGCATTAGACATGACAAAACAGTAGTTAGTTGACATAAAGATGGCATTGAAGTTTTTGTTTATCATGATTATGTGTACCCTTACATGCTTCCGCTTCATTAATATTTATATTATTGCTTACATTGTCTAGCATGATGAATATTGATGTATACTACAGTTAATAAGACACAGATAAAGATATATACATTTAAGCTAAAGAATTTATAAAAGAGCTTCTTTAATTGCGTATGTAGTTCATGCGGACAATAGCCGGCCCAAAGGAAGACTATTGTTTGGCCGAATTATGTACGGCGTCGGATACTTGATGTGGGTAATGCAAGTGGGAGAACCTTGATGTGTGGTAATCGGCCCAAAGGAAGGTTGTCACACTATTGGCCCATATTGCATTACCCTCATCAACTAGTCCGATGGCGGAACAAGAATATAGATGCATAAATTTGTGTGGCCCATGCGTGTGGCAATCAGCCCAAAGGAAGGTTGTCATTATGGCCGGGTCATTACATATATTATATGGCCAATATAGATTACTTAAACTTTAGGACCAATCCTATAAAGTGACAGTCGGCCCAAAGGAAGGCTGTTCTCTTACATAGGACCTAGACTTTAGGATATCTATATTGGGCCAGTACAGTGTTGGCATATAGAGACACAACTTGTTCTGAAAGTTTAACCGGCAGCTCTATCGGTTAAACTGGTTGCATTTTCTGAATTCATTTTTTTTATGGCTATTACAGTAGAATTTTATTAAATGCAATGTTTATATTAAATTGATGAGAAATTGTACATTTATGTAGTTTAAATTGAATGGTACAAACTTTAAGAAGTGGTAAGACCACGTAAATGATCGTTCTTGAATTCATGCACCTAGAGTACACCTTAAAGATTGATGGATCTCTACTATCACTAATAAAAGTTCAGTAAAGAAAAGGTAAATTATGGTAAGTGAGAGAGATCTTACAAGAGGTGTCTAATGGTCATAAAGTACACTATTCCTATAACTATTAGAAGTGCTATGCCCGATAAAGTCAGTGCTCACTTAGCATCCAGGGTAAACTTCTAATAAGAAAAGGAAAGTGAAACTAAAGGGAGGAACATAAATACTACTATAGTGGCTGATCCTAAGTGGCAAAAGTGCAGAAAAAGTAGCCTAAGGTCATTGCATACTTCTTCTGTAAGAAAGTAAGCCACCTTAAGTAGGAATGCATAAAGTATCAGAAATGGCTATTTAGCGGGTATATCTCATATTTATGTTTGTTCTGAGATTAATTTAACTTTAGTGCCACTTTATAAATTATGAATAGATAATTCACATAAGCGATTCAATGCGAAACTTCCAAACCCAAAGGAGGCCCAGCCCAGCTGAGCGATACGTATACATGGGTGATGGAAATAAAGTTGCAATTAAAGTTGTTGGAGTTTGTAGGCTTAAATTAGATTCTGGTTTTTTGTTTTAGATTTGGATGAGACTTTATATGTACCGTCCTTTTAGGCGGAATCATATTTCTATTTCATTGTTAGACAGATCTAGTTTTGCTGTCACTCTTGATAATGAAATGCTTAGTCTACTTTCCAAACCTAAAGTTGTTGGTACTAGAATTCTGATTGATGGCTATATAAATTGAAACTTCATGCTTTATATACTGAATCTCTATATGTGAATAGCATAGGCACTAAGCGAAAATTGATTAAAGAAACATTAGAAAGTTTGGTACTAGACGAAGTTCAAGTGTCTTAATTTGGTGTATACAGACATTTGTGTGGCCATGAATATTTCATCACTTTTACAGACAATTACTCTCGTTATAGGTACCTGTACTTGTTCCATGAGAAATCCCAATCATTGGACATATTTAAAGCCGTTAGATCTGATCATGGTGGTGAGTACTATGACAGATATAACGAATCAGGTAAATGTCCAGAACCATTTGTCAATTTCTGAAAGAGTGGTATTATCGCTTAGTACACCATATCAGGGACACCTCGTCAAAATGGTATTGCTGAGAGATAAAATCACACATTAAAGGATATGATTGGGAGTATGATAGCTCACACTATTCTACCAAAGTCATTATATAGTGAAGCCTTAAAAATGGTTGTCACCTCCTTAATAGAATACCTTGCAAAACAGTAACTAAAATCGCGTATGAGTTACGGACTGGGAAATCTCTCAGTATTAGGCATCTATATATTGGGGTTGTCCAGTGGAAGCTCGGTCATATATACCATATGAGAAGAAGTTGGACTCAAGAACAGTTAGCTGTTTATTCGTAGGGTATTCTGAGAGGTATAAAAGCTTTAAGTTTTATTGTCCCTCCACTAAGAACATAAAGACGGATTGCTAAATTTTTTTGAGAATATTCAGAACAGTGGGAGTCAACTACATAAAGATTTCATATTTAAGAAAGGACAGATTGTTATACCCATGACAATTGTTCCAAATGATAAAGTAGTTGTTCGACTTCAAGATGAAAATACAGTTGCATCCTTACAAGATACATATGCAGTTCATCCTGAAGTAGATCATGTTGGTAAGGTAGAAACTGAAAATTCTCAACCACAAGTGCCTAGGAGATCAACTAGAGAGAGGAGATCAGTCATTGCAAATGACTATATATAGTTTATCTCCAATGGCATGAGTTTGACATAAGGCTAGAGGATGACCCCACATCCTTGAATGAGGCCAAACTCAACATTCACTCCACTAAGTGGTCAAATGTCATGAAAGATGAGTTAAAATCCATAAAGGACAATGATGTTTGGGATTTAGTAGAGTTGCCTGAAGAAGAAAAACCGATTGGTTGTAAATGAGTATTCAAAACCAAGCGGGATTCGAAAGGTAATGTCAAAAGGTATAAGGCACATCTTGTCATAAAGGGATTCACTCAAAGAAAGGGCATTGACTAATATATAGAGACTTTCTCCCTAATTTTCATGAAGCATTCTTTTAGGATTATTATGGCACTGGTGGCTCACTTTGACCTGGAGTTATACCAAATGGATGTTAAGATTGCCTTTCTTAATGGTAGCATTGAGAAGGAAATCTGTATGGTGCAACTAGAAAGTTTTAAAGTGAAGGTTTCATATATTTGGTTTGCAAATAAAGAAATTCATTTATGATTTAAAGCAAGCATCCCGTCAATAGTATTTGAAATTTGATCAAGTAATATCCGTTTTTCTTTTGATTTTAAGGAAAATATAGTTGATCAATGTATTCACCATAATTTAAAGAGAGTAGACTTATATTTCTTGTGCTATATGTGGATGACATTCTACTAGCAAGTAACGATATGGTTCTTTTACTTGACACTAAGAGTCTTCTCTCAAAGAACTTTGAGATGAAAGATCTTGGAAAAGCTTCTTTTGTGATAGGTATCCAGATTCAACGTGACAGGACACGTGGAATATTAGGTTTATCACAAAAGCCCTATATCGATAAGGTGCTAGATAAATGTGGCATGAAGAATTGCTCTAAGGGAGATAAGTTGAGTTTACTCTAATCTCTCAAGAACGATCTACAGAAAGAGCAAATAAAAGACATTCCATATGCATTGGCGGTTGGAAGTCTGATGTATGCTCAAGTTTGTACCCATCAGACATAGCATATACCGTTGAGAAACTTGACAGAAACTTGATCAATCATGGGATTGATCTCTGGAAGACTGTCAAGAAGGTAATGCGATATCAATAGAAGACTACATGAAATCTGATCAGTTGCAGCTGATCGGATACACAAATTCAGATTATGCTGTATGTATCGACAATAAGAAGTCCACTTCATGTTATATTTTCCTTATTGTAGGAAGATGGTGGATTTAGTCGAGAGGCCATTACAGCTACACTGTGACAATAAGAGCTATAAAGCTCTACTGCAATAGTGACAAGAGTTCAGCAAAGTCGAAGCATATCGACATCAAGTTTCTTGTCATCACTGATAAAGTTCAGAATCATATTTTGTTTGTTTGATAGTGATGACACTATTCTTAACATTACAGATCCACTCATTAAAGGACTTTCACCTAAAGTATTCTTAGAGCATATTGCTCATATGGGTATGACTAGTCATTATGATATCCTGATTTCGTGGGAGTGGATAATTTTATGTAACAGACATTATTTCTAAGTGCACTTTATGGATATTTGTTGATCCTGATAAATAAATTTATAACTGCTTTTCCTAAAGTTTACTTTTGCGCATTTGAGTTTGATGAATTAGCAGTTAGACTCGTTGGAGTCATAAAGTGAGACTCGTTGGAGTCATAAGGCTAGACTCGTTGGAGTCATAAAGTGGAAACCAGTTGGAATTGTACCTTATTTGATCAGAGGACATTTCCATGCCACACGTCTACATTTGATCTATGTCGTTAGGGGTTCTGAAACTTGTGATGTGGAAGGTCTTACCTCGATTATACAGAAGGTAACGATCGCCATGTTCGGTGGCAGGACACTTAATGGACCAGATTGTTTTGAAACGTGGTTTGTCGGCGGTTAAAATTTTGACGTCATAAAGTTATGCATAATATCTATTCAGTATGACTTGCTTGGCCCAAGTGGGAGATTGTTAGACTTATTATGTTTTAAAGTCTAACTTATTTTGGGCCTAATCAAGTCAATTGGATATTTGCACCCGCCCACTTAACCTATGTTGTTTGACCCAATAAAGAATTGATCAACCTAAATGGTTTGGGTCTAGACACGTTTTCAATTACACTTAGCCATGAGTGTATTTAAATTAGAATGTGGGACTCATCTACACGTGTGGAACTCGTGTTATAAATTAAGGGCCTAGATCTATGATGAGTTGAACTAGGGTTTCTTGATGCTATATATACCATGAGTAGGGTTCCCTCTCCACCAACAACAATAAATCTCTCTCTTAGAGGCCTCTCATCTCCTCTAAGGATAAAGAAGAGAACTTGGTGGCTGGAGAGAAGAATCCTCTCCCTTAACTCCGGCGTCCTCGAGATCGTGCAACCTTCGGCATCCTCTTCGTGTTCGTGATGGAATCAGGTATGCCTAAAACCCTCCTTCCCTTTGATCATGATAAAGAGGCTTACAGTATATATGTAGATCTTGTACGGAATAAATTTAGATCTAGCACTAACCACTAACTTGCTAACTTCTTACTTGATAATCCGCATGAAACTAATAGCCCTACTTGGCCTTGCTCTTGCAAGAGCCATTGATGGCTCATGATGATGGATTCTAACACTCTAATATCCTAACTCTCTAACAAGCTAACATTACTTTATTCAATGCTCACTATTGTTTAGTTTTGATGGTTTAAGTGTGGCTTGCACTTGTGTTGAGTTTGGATGTGATGAGTTAACATATGAGTTATGCTTTGAAACGCTCTTGAACAAAGGGCTAGTGATGGCGAGGCAACTATCACTAAGAGGTTAGTATGGTTAGTGGAGCTATTAGTAGTTAGCAGCTAAAAGTTTTCTTTCTCTTTTTACTTTGTTTTAGATATACAAACAAAAATCACAAAAACCATTTCTTCTATATTTCCCACTTCTTCTTGTTTCATCGTACTCTTCTCTTTTCATTCTTTGTTTTTTTTTCTTTTCATTCTTTCAAACATTGAAGAATCCTTAGCATACACGTGAACATACAGGTAAAGCTTTTATCGCCTCCCGTCCCTATGGATTCGACCCGTTTAGTCTCTATGCTATAACGGAAGTATCGAGGAAGCCAAAGCGCACACACTTTAACTCTTGATTTCAAAGCGACCTATTTTGTGCAAGGTTTCCCCCGATCAGCCGCCATTATCGACCAAACTGCCTCCTCACTGCTTCCTTCTCCACTCTCTTACTCTCTCGATCTCTCCCTCTCTCTATCTTTCCATCTCTCTCCCTCTCTCACTCTCATATTGGGTCAAACCCAATAACTAGAACCTGACCCATATCCAACTCGCACCCACAACCCACTAACTTTATAATAAGGTAAAATTATAGAAACTCTCCTGATAATTTAGATTATTTATATTTTAGACCTTATAAATTACATATCTGACCCATTTTATTAGTTTTAGTGTTTGGGCGATATCTTGACCATTGAGTCTCGATCCGTTGCGATCGTAGAAAAATAAGTTACATATATGTGATAACTATGTGAGTGTTTTTATTTTATAAAGTATATTTTATCATGTTGAATAAAATTAATTTATTGATTTATTTAATAAACTGTAATTATCGTCCAATAAATCATGAAAATGGTAAATCACTGTAAAGAAAAAAATGTGTGAATGTTTTTTTAATCATATTTAATAATATAATAATTTATTATTTTTCTTGCTTTAATATAAAATATTAATGATTTACCTAAATATCGTAAATATTAGATTGTAGATTAAAGAAATTATGGATTAATAATTAATAATTTTAATATGGCTGTGAAGAGTTTGAAAATAGTTAATTATAAATAATTACTTTATATATTGGTCGTGTTAATAATATTGAAAACGTCAAAATATTGATATATTGACACATGATCATGTTAATGATATCACTCTAATACTGTAACTGACATATGCAAATACTGTCACACTGAGCACATATTTCTGATTTTATGAATTATTATTATATTGTATGCATAATACTATATGTTATGATCGTGAACACAATTATTTCATGTTCTTGTATCACTATTATGCGGATACACCCAAGTATATGACATAACTGTCTCTTGTATCACAAATATTGATATGACATTCCTGTTACATGGATTCAAATGTATGGATGCTCTGATTGTTCATGTATTCCTATTACATGAATTATTGTTACTTAGATATTCTTATATTATTGTTACATGAATTGTTCCTGAATACAATACATGATCATTTCCTGTATTCTTGATATTGATATGACATTTCTGTTACTTGGATACACCGACATCTGACTTAAGATGTGAGGAATTAAGTGTCACATGGAACAAAGTGTCATACCACACATGTGGTAGGGGCCACCTCTTGAACCCGTGGGAGCCACCTCTAGAATCCCATGTCTTATGGATCTTATGCCTCCTATTATACTGTTATATGTTATTAGCACTGTTGTTACTGTGTAGTTAAAAATAACAAATATATTATGGGGATGAGGGAGACTTGATGGTCAACTAGGTCTTGTCGGGTAGATGTCCATGGATTCATATTAGTCCCATTGCAGCAGATGTGGTAGTACTGGCTACCACTTGTTATAACTCAATGAGCTCCTTATTTCGTATTTCGCTTTAGCGGGCTGGCCCTGGTCTCAGCAGACAGGGATTTGTTTAAGGTCGTGATCTTGAGTATGCACTGGGATACACCCACCAGATCAGAGCTCCTCGACTCTTGAGTTTCAATTAACATAATAAAATAGTATAAACAATGATGACAACAGGAACACTTGTTTTTGATCACTCTCTCGTTCAGATAATGGTATCCGTATGCCATGTTCGGATGACTTCGGTTGGATTACGAGCTCCAGTATGAACTGTCAGTGGTATGAAATACTGAAAGAGATTGATTAAAATATCATTTGATGCTGATTGTTATTATTGTATAAATAAAATACAATACTCAAAAACATGTATAATATTGTCTGTTTATATTGTGTTACACTTTCTGATTTTCTTGTCCACCAGCATGTTACATGTATACTCTGCATTTCGTGTATTCTTTGTAGACACACTATTCCTGTATACTCACGAACTTTATAACATGATTAATTTTATTTATTTCTTGAGTAGACGTACATATTAATCATTGCTATCGTTATATTAATGTTACTGTTAAATTTAAAACAATAAATATGGAATAATTATTACTTGATACAAATTAATAATACAAATTGATTTCATGACAAATTGATTTCATTAATATACAAGTAAATTATTTATCTTATCATTAATATTATGCCGTAACAATATGATAATGGTTAGTAATGTTTTACGGTAATGTAATATTATAATGTTAGTAGTTTTGCATTGTAAACTGAGTAACAGTATAACTATGTTGTATCATTGTTATTTAGACATGTATTATATGTTATCGTGATTGTAATATTATTATAGTATACTTTTTTCTTCTCTTTATTTTATCATTCACTAGGTCGTTTTTGACAATTCTGAAGTTGCTTCCTCAGGTGAGAGCTCAACGATTTCATAGTTCTCGACGTTTCTTGGGATAGTAGTCGAAGACACAACATCTTTATTATTCATAAGTATCTTTATTATTTTGTTCTTACTTCCTTCATTATTCATGTTTTCATATCTATCATGATCACTGATCCTTTTGCATGTATTCTTGTACTTAATTAAGCTGAATTTATATCGTGTATATTATTTTTATTCCCTGTACTGAGGCTTAACATATAGATGTGTGGAGTATTCTCCTCGTGTATATGCGTCGCTAGCTCTGGTCGCGTCCCCGCTATAGTATTTTTTGAGAAGTGGGGCATGACAGAGGCAATTTGGCTTCAAGAGTTGCTTAACGACTTGGGAATTGATCATGATCTTTTGAGGATCAACTGTGATAGCATGAGTGAAAACTATGTGGCATAAAACCAGGTGTATCATGTAAGGATGAAGCACATTGACGTTAGGTTCCACTTAGTTCGGGAGGTTCTTGATGAGGGTGACATCAAGTTACAAAAGATTCACAAGAAGGAGACTCTGCCGATATGCTTACCAAGGTTATTCCGAGAGCAAAGTTTACACATTGTAAGGAGTTACTCCATATCCTTACAGTTGTTTGAGCTCGGTGGAGCTCATTTTGATGGATTACGGATGACTTGGTCATCCTAGCCAGGGTGCGTAGGCAATCACACTAGTGTAGCCCATTTGAGTCGACATGACGCTATATTGTGTTCAGCTCAAATTTGAGAAATGTTCACCAAGGTGGAGAATTGTGTAAAGAGTGTAAAGTCTTAATGGTGGAGTTTTTTTTTAACTCTTTGGTGTTAATACAGCGTTTGCATGAAGTGTTAGGATGCAAAAGATACGTGGATACACCAACAGGAGCAGCAGTTTGCTTTGTCTGTCGACGAAGCCCTGTCAACATGTTGACAGATTTTTTCCGAGAGTCGGGTGTTGTACAGATTGGCCCAGTCTGTCGACAAGCCTATAGGCCTGTAGGCCCGTAGACAGCGTTAGACCTCTGGGCGGTTTCCAAATTGAATTTAGAGTTTGTTTCTGATCCAAAGTTGGAATGTTTGTTTTCCTTATTTTCATGAACCCTGTGGTTATATAAAGAGGGGTATTGCCCTTATAGATTGTGCATTATACTTGGTTGATTGAATAAGATCTCTCCCCCTTTCTTCCCCGAGGACGAAGACAATTACCGAACCTCGTTAAATTTGTGTTATCTCTCTTTTTTTTTCTTGATTGCTTTGTTCGTGCAATTGGCGACTATTCTCTGATGTTGTTGTCCTCTGTTGCAAGGAATCCCAACAACATGTAATTAGAAGTTTGGCAACCATAGAGTGTGAGGATATAGTGACACAACCTCATGCAGGTGTCCTTAACTTTTCGGAAAAGGCACGCATTTGCAAGCGTCGAAAATCTAGCTAGTTAGCATTTGTTTCAACAGGCATGAACCAGGCAACAAATTATACTTAATTAAGGTTGGAAGTGATCATGTGATTCCTGTCTAATTAGATCCTACCAAGACAAATCAAATGCCACGGCTTCAAGCTCCCCGTTCTCCAAAATGACAAGTAAATACGATAAGGAGCGAGGACCAGCTGTCATTAATTACTTGCAAGCTCGCAATTTGTTCCATCCGCTCATTAAATGTTGAACCAAAGAGCAGCAGAAAGAGACAAGACTTGAGGACAACAGACGGCGAAAGACGGCAGCACGTTGGCTCGCAGCTTTGATTGTTTGGTCTGACTTATAGTCCCACATCGGTCAGAGTTTCGTGAAGCCGCAGCCGCACTTGTATAAAATATGATTAAGGCCCACCACGAAGATCTCTGAGTCCCATTTAGCTGCTGGAGGGGCTGCTCATTGCCGACTTTTCTGATGGCGTTATCTACAGACACAGAAGAGACCCCACCAAATCGTACTTAAGTTTATGTTAGGTTCGTACTTGACTTGCTCGATGACAGCTGGAATGGAAACTTGTGAACAAAATCTAATGAATTATATACTATTGGATTATACGATTGGATCAGAAATGCCACCTGCAAGGTGATTGCCCCGTGACAAGCCACCTGGCCCTAAATATCTTCTTTGATTTTCACAAACTTCACACAAACAAGTTTAGGTGTTTGAGCCCCAGTTCACATATTAAAAGCTTCTTTAATTTTTTTAATTTAATTGTAGTTATCTCAAAAGTTATGATACTCTTTTTGTGTGAGAGGTGTGGGTTTAAATTTGTAGAACTAATATACAAAGAGACTCAAATTAAATGTAAACCCTCTGAAATCATGTGTATTCACGATAAAAAGTATGGGAAGGTTATGTTAATTTATTTTATTATTAATTTATGTGCACTATGTTAATTTATTTTATTATTCTGAAGAATGACAATAAAGATGCTGATTGATACAATTCGACATGATTTGAATTTTTGTACATTAGCTCGCTTGGTGACTTGATGTTGAGTTGTGGCCTTGTCATCACATGCATTTGTTAGCCACAGGCATGAACCGAATCCAAGCATTAATTAATCGAGCGCTGTGGGGAAGATTTCTGCTCCGCGTCATCAATGCTGACATGAGATTTACCCTCCACTAAACTAAAGCCTGGGGAAAACAAGCCTACAATGGTTGACGCCTTGCTCACTCCTTGCTCCAATTGGTGACGCCTGTCACTCACTTGTCAATACCACACAAAACTGTATCAAGTACGTGCCAAGTTTTGAGAGCTTGAGTTTGCATTTGATCATTGCAGTGATCTTTAATCAAGTCACCTCACTCTTTCACGATTGGCTCCTTGCTCAAGGATTCAAAAGCCCCATGAATGCAACTGAGATGCGCAACATGCACGTGGAGTTTTATAATCTAAACTCAATCCGTGTCAGAAGACGAAATGCTTGGTTCAACAGCTTGAACTTGTGATAATGCATCAAATGGTGCCACGTACATCATTGTCAAGACAACGAAATCCTGTCTCGGTTTCAATCAGAGCTTTGTCATTTTCTTGCTGCGGATGGGTCAATGGAGGTTGAACCCTCATCCTGTTTAGATTCGCATGTTATGTAATTTGTCTGCACATAGGGAACGATATATTTTCGTTCTTGACAAAGGCAAATCGCAACTACTTTCGTGTAAGTAGAACATTAAATTTGTTAGTTTGTCTAAACTTGTCTGACATATAAAGAGTCTGCAGTCCTTATGTTCCTCGTGCAACAAAAGAATGAAACGGCCTTTGAACTTGCCGAAAGGAAGAGACTTCATCAATGTGGCTGCAAGGGGTGAGGCCCACTATTGTGTCTTGCTAGCTCATTTTGCCAAATGAGTCATCACCTCATTTTCCTTTTACCTATATATGTGTGCACGTGGAGAGAGAAACATGGCTACTTTCGGAGCAATTTGAGAATGAATTATTCCCAATCAAATTCAATGTTACGACAATCAAATACAAAATCTATTCCGCTGAAGTTGATCTATATTATTTAAAGTAATCAAAAATAAAAAATCAAGTGTTTTATAATTTTCTTATCCATACATCAAATAGGGCACAAGATGAACGGTCGAAAGTAGCATATTACTTAAATTTATGACTTTAGACAAACAAATTCTCGATCCGACCATTTGATCATGATCTAAACATTAAAAACCCTCATGATTAGTCTCTAAAACTGCATATTTCATACCACATATTCACATTTTTTTATATTAAATTCTGTTAATAATGGTTTACTTATGTGATTCTAGATTCATGGTGTGGAATGAAGAAGAATACCCTAAATCACCATTTAATGGGTGATTAAAGGCCTATAACATAGTCATTGACCTAGAAGAACTGATTCGTCAAAACCAGGGGCCTAAACCAGAATCAGGACCTGCAGACGACAAGACACTGACGGGACAGCATGCGGCCGAAAGCGCCGCGCGCGCTTCCCTAGGGAGGCCACGTTTTTGCCCTGGGAAGGCTGACCGCAGCCGTACGGCCACGACTAAGCCCGTGCTTCTGGCCAACTGTTGCCAGCCTAGTCCCCTTTCCCCTGGTGCCTATAAATACTCCTGAGGTTCTCCGTCAGCAAGATATGCAGAGTTTAGAGTAGTTTTCATCTCCATTTTGTAGTTTAAGGTAGTTTAGCTTAGTGTTCTTCTTTTTCCTCTTTTGTATTTTTCATTTCTTATAGATCTTGTAATAGGGAGAGAGAGTAGTATATGTTGGGAAGCAAGAGTGCTTGTAATAGAAGGTGACAATTTATGAAAGGTGCTTTCTTAACTTATCTTTATTTTCTTCTCTCTAATCCCTTTTACATGTGTAGCTAATATTTCTCTCATGGCAACTAACTACTAACCACTAACTAGTCTAACTTCTTATTTGATAATCCACATGAATCTAATAGCCACTACTTGGCTTGCTCTTGCAACAGCAATTGATGGCTCATGATGATGGATCTAACACTCTAACATCTAAATCTCTAACAGGCTAACATTACTTTATTTCATGCTTGCTCTTATTAGGTATTGATGATTTAAGTGTAGCTTGCACTTGTTGGTTGAATTTGGATATGAAAGTTAACATATGAGCCATGCTTTGTAAAGCTCTTGAACCAAGAACTAGTGATGGCCAATGATACATGTGAGGCAATTATCACTAAGAGATTAACATGTTAGTGGAGTCATTAGTAGTTAGTAGCCATGGGTTTTCTTTATCTTTTTATTTTGTTTTAGAAATATATCAAAAATCACAAATATCTTATCTTCTATGTTTCCCACTTCTTCGTATTTCACCGTACTCTTCTCTTACCATTCTTTGTTTTCTTTTCTTTTGATTCTTTAAAATATTGAAGAACTTTTAACACAGACGTGAATCAACCGGTAAAGTTTCTATCACCTCCCGTCCTTGTGAATTCGACTCGTTTTAGCCTCTATACTATAACGGAAGTATCGAGAAAGCCAAAGCACACACTTTAAATATCGATTTCAAAACATACACTTTTTGTGTGCGGTTTTCCCCCGATCAAATTTTCGCGCCGTTGCCGGGGATGGAACGGTTTAATTTCACGTTTTTATTAACTTTTCTTCTTTGTTTTGGTGTGCAGGTCAAATTTTTTAGCATTGCAGAAGTCCACACTTGCTCTTGTGTGGTTGGGTAAATTCTTATATATTGTTATTTTCTGCTGCTAGTTTTATTTTATTACCTGTACACTGTAATAATTTTAAGAACTAAAATACAGAAATTGGATGCTTTAAAATAGTTTAGACATTTGCATCTCGGCACGTGTCAATTTTTATTCCAATATACTGTATTTTGTTGTTGTGATCTTGACGGAGGTGTACATATTGCATTGCATATAATTAAGACAAACACGTGGGTGATTTATTCTCTTTGTGTGTTCATTCTTATCTATATTGCACACTTGCACGAATTAAAATTAAGGGTAAAACCCAATACAACATAAGGTAGGGAAGTCATTACCCTTTCTTAGCCCAAAAAAATCACCTCCCCACTCACACAACCTAAGCCTAAATAAAATTTGCTAGATGTTGGCCCCTAAGGACATCTCGGACTCATTTACGAGATTGATCTAAGGGAAAAGTTGTTAGAAGTTGACTCTTGTCAAATCGGTGTCTAAGGTTGGGGATTGAGAGGCGAAACCTTGAAGAACAGTTGTTTGGTATAATTAGGCCCGTTGCTCCGGCACAGATACCTCCCACTGATCTTGCCCCTACCTGGCCGATAAACTCGTGGTCAGATTCCGACAATATACCCCCGTGGACAGTCTAACCAGTTAGGAGTCGTCTAGGTCTAAGTTAACCCTAGCATAGGCTTGATTTCTTTTCTTTTTGTTTGTTTGTTTGTTTGTTTTCTCTCTTTGTAAATTATGATATGGATTTCAACAACAATAATTCTTTCAATCATAATATGAATCCATATTTCACCCCGACCTCAATTGACTCGGATAACTCCAACCTGGCTATGTACAACATGAACCAACCATATATGCCGGATTGGAATTATCCGACTCAATATGACCTATATCCCCAATCCTATGACTATAATTTTCAAAATAATTCCACTCTTCACAGAGTTCATGGGGATTCACCTACTCCGAGTCCAATTTTCAACCATCTTGTTCACAATTTTCATAATATTCTCTCCCCGATTTTGATTCTTATACTACTTTTCCTGAACCACCAATTGAAGAAAAATCATCATTGGAGAGTTTGAAAGAAATGATAGAGGCCAAAAATAATTTGAAAAAATGGTAGCCTCATCGTGTCCACCAAATTTCCAAAATTCATGTAGTTCTTTTCCAGAATGACTCAAAGGAAATCATTATGGAAAAAAACTATGGAATTCGTGTAAGAGACCGAGCGCATAATGCAAAATACGATTGACCTACCATGTCCACCAAATGTTCATATGACTCACGAATCATGTCATTTTAGAAATCCAGCTTCAATTCATCATAACCACCCTGAACTTCACCAACATCAACCTCTTGATAGTTTGGCAAGTTATCCATTTTCTGAAATTGAACTTGAAGATGAATGTGAATTTGAGCTTCAAATTAGCGAATCGAGTCCAATCCTTGAATCAATATCGACTCCTGTAGTGTTACCTGAACTAAGTAACGTTCTTGAGCCAGTTTTTGATTCCCATAATTTCAAAACTTGAATCAACCATTTCACCCATTCATATTCCTTCTGTGGACGAAAATCAAGATTCAATTTCCTTACATCCTTTTGAACTTGCCCAAAATTTTGAGAACCTTCTTGACATTTTAGCAAGTTATCCTTTTCTCGAAATTGAACTTGAACTTGAATGTGATCCTGAATCTCATATGAGTAATTCTATTTTACTTTTTGATTCAATAATGACCCCAGTATCTTTACCCAGATTTTTTCTCTATTCCGGAGTCAACATTGAATCCTATACCAGTACACCGTGAAATTGAATCACCAATATTATATATACACACTTCATTGATAGGGAAAGTGTGTGAACGTCGATTCTTTGATTTGGACCCTATTTTGAATCAATTTTGACTCTCATTATTTATTCTCGACTTGATCTGAGTCAAATTCCTGAGTCGGTATCGATTTTT